>CM077158.1:112813346-113296393 GCA_039583875.1 Platanthera guangdongensis
AAGCAGCTCATGGGTGGGAAAGACCAAAAAATCGTCGAGTAATAATCGACGAGAATCACTAGTGATTATCGCCGAATCGTCGAGAATCATTGGCTGATTCTCGCCGACTCTATCCGGCTAAATCAGAGCGTGCAAATCTGTCGCTAAGTCAAAATCGTCGAGAATCACCAAGTGATTCGGCGGATCACTAGTGATTCTCGCCGAATCGTCGAGAATCACTAGTGATTCTCGCCGAATCGCGAGAATCACCTTCGATTTTCGCTGATTTTGCCTTAGGCGAATTTCTGGAACCCGCTGGACCGGACTCATCTACTGGCGCAGTTTTGAACCGGGCTTGGGGTTTCTTGTTGGTGGGGGCCACAACGGTCATCTTGAAGACCTAATGTATAAATACACCTGTATTTTTGAACAGTAAAAAAAAAAGACAAGAAAAACGAATAGAAGCCGAGCCGCCGACGTGACCTAGATCGCGAAACCCGCTCCGCCGCCATCGCCGCTCGTGCCAGTAGATCGTCGGCTTTGATCGTGGTTTCTTCCAGATCTTCCGGCGACAGAAGCTCAGCCAAGCACTGCATCTCACGCGTCTAACCAGAGATCCTTTGACTCTTGATTCGTTGATCGGGAAAACCTTCCCCTTCCGAATCGATCGAGATGATCGATCCTAGTGTGATCGTTGGAAGATCTTGCTAGCTTTGCTACGAAGTTTGAATCTCCGAAAAACAGCCACAGCACGCTGTGTCGCCGCCGATCCCGAGAACCAAGCCGCCGCCCTTCTTGCCGCCGCCGGTTTCGGGAGATTCTCTCCAAGTGAGATCTAGGATTGTGGACTCTTCGTTGACTTCAAGAACACGTCATCGAACGAAGAGCGACACCTTAGTCTCCATAAGTTGTTTGTATTTCTTATACAATCTATTTTCAATTTCTTTGTAAAGGAACGTTGGTTCCTAGTTGTAAGGGTTGGGTGCAACCCGTGTTGTGGGAGTGGTGACTCCTACGTGTGGATGGGTTCCTTCCGTTAGTGTAAGGATTGGATTTCAATCCTGTTGGTGAAGTGACCGAGTCGTCCCTGGTTGGGAGATAGGTCGAAGGGGGAAAGTGGATGTACCCAAATCGGGGAACCACTATAAATTTGCTTGTGTCCTTTCTGTGCTGTATTGTTTTGTTTTCTTGTGCAGGTACGACTTTAATTCTGCAAAAACGCTGCAAGACACCTATTCCCCCCCCATAGGTGAAGGTAGTTGACACTAAGTGGACTTTCAAGTGGTATCAGAGGGAGGTTACTCATCAAAAAGGTTCACACCTTGAGTAGTATCCTGCCACTAGTGTCAAGAAGAAGACAGACTTCTACTATGGACGGACTCAAGTACACAGGAAAGATCCCAGTGTGCACCAGGCTAAACTTTCCTTTCCGGAAGGAAAGGATTAGGTTCTACATGGAAGCGGTCGATCCCCGACTCTTCATGATCGTGGAGGAAGGACCTTATGTTCCCACTAGGCCTCCACCATTGATCCTACCAAGAATGTGCCAAAGAAAATTTCTGAAATGGACAAGGACGAGATGGTGCTGGTGGGGACTTGACAAGAAGGCGCAGAACATTCTGGTCAGCGCGATCGATGAGTCAATGATGCAGAACTTCTGCAACTGCAGGACAGCAAAGGAGATCTGGCACTGCCTGATTATCCTAATGGAGGGCACTGATGAAGTGAGGGATGATCGGAGATCCCTCCTGAACCAGAAAATATGAGGCCTTCAGACAAGGGCCTAAGGAAGAGATTGGAGTCACCTTCGAGAATTTCCTCAAGATTGTCAATGCCCTCGAAGGATATGGAAGAGTGTTCACTGATGGTGAACTTAATGATAAATTCCTTAGGTCCCTTACTAAGGAATGGGACACAAAGATCTGCGCCATCCGAGAGTTTGGCAGACTTGCTGAAACAAACCCGCAAATTCTGTTTGGGAAGCTGATGTCCTATGAGCTTCAACTGAACACCAGGAAAACAGAAGAAGAAGCAGAGAAGGCTGCAGCCAAGGAAAAGACTGTGGCCCTAAAAGACATTCACTCCAGGAAGGGCAAGGGGTGCGGTTTCATACCGTGCCGGGAAAAAGGATGAGGAGGAGGACTCCGAGCCATGCTCCTCCAGCTCAGAGTTGTCTGAGGAAGATTTCTCCCTCATCACCCGAGAATTCAAGAAGTTCCTCAAGATGAGGAATCAAAGAAAGAGAGACGGCTCCTCCTCCAGGCATCAGAAGAAAAAATTATTCTTCTGACAGGTATGCTTCTAAACCGAACAAACATCGCTCCTCTGACATTATTTGTTTTTGATGCAATAAGCCAGGACACGTCGTGGTCGACTGCCACCAAGGCAAGAGAGAAAAGGGGAAGGGAGAGGAGCACAAGTCCTCTAGAGATAAGAAGAATGAGAGGAGCTACATCGCCAAAAAGCCAAAGACACTGAGTGAGTCTGATTCCTCAGACTCCAGTGATGATGAGGAAGCCTACTTCGGGCTGGTGGGTCGCTCCGACTCAGAAGGAGAATGCCGCCCATTTACTGGAAGGTAAAAGCTCACACCCCTCTCTCCGACTATGAATCTGATCCTGAGTCTCAGGATGATGACCCTGAGGATAGCCCTTCGGCCCGTGAAGCGGAGCTCCTCGAGAAGTATGAGCTTCTGCTCAACACTTTCGAGGAGTGCCGTAAGAGATTGAAGGCTGAGAAAAGGAAGTGAAATTCCTTAAGGGTGAGAGTGTCTCCCTAAGGGAAGAGATCACCAGTTTGATCTCTCTCCGACAGGAGCACCTAGACCTGACTTAAAAGCATTCAGAGTCTCTTAAGCTCCTTGATCTTAAGCAGGAGGAAGTCGATAAGTTGGAAGAACAACTTGCGGCAGAAAGGAAGATCGTCAAGAGCTTCTCTTTGCCAGAAACTGTTCTTCCATTAGTTGATACCTTCTCTGCTCAGGACAAAGGAGCTGGCTTGGGGCATGTAGGGGTATCTGGTTCCTCATCCAGGAGAAACAGGAACCAGAGAAAGAATAAGGCCGCCAAGAAGGCCTCTGCTGCTGAAAAGGGAAAGGCCCCACTCAGTCCTGTTGCGTTCAGAAAGCCTAGCTTTCCCTGCAACCAACATGACTTTGAGTCAACCTTTGGTCATCATTTCCGGCCCTCGGTTGCAAAGCCAAAGAGCCGATATGATGGTTGGACTTTTCCCCGCAACTTCGGTGAGAGTGTCTTCAAGGCACCTTATGAGGAAATCCACATGGGAAATTATGGTCAATTCTCTAGCGGCCATAATAGAAAGCAGGCACCAAAAGCCAAGCCTGTTATACTGAAGGAACAGAGGGTGAAGAAGTCATGTGACTGTAATCACTATGATGTCTCCACCTCTAGATCCAAGGCCCCGGCTGTACCCACCATTCCCTGGGTAAAGCAGGAGCCTAGGAAGAGGTACAACAGATTTGACTGTTGGTGTTGTGGCAAAGTAGGTCACTTTGTCGTGGATTGTTGGTTTAATCCGAAGTATAACGAGACTCCTTATGTTAGCAATGCGAGGCCGACCACTCGTAGGGTTAACCACCCGAGGGGGAGTATGCTAACAAAAATCTAGGACCCAAGTTCGATTGGGTTCCTAAGGGAAAATTAATTTTATTTTGCAGGAATGTCCAAAGGCCACCAAAACTCCAATATGGTACTTGGACAGTGGATGCTCCCGGCATATGACTGGGACAAGAAGCCTGCTGCGTGATTACACTCCAGTCGAGAATGGCCCAAAGTCATCTTTGGGGGGTTAGATCGAGGAGTCACCAGGTTTACGGTATGATTTCCAACGGTATTCTCTATCACCGACGTGGCTTATGTTGAAGGGTTAAACCATAACCTGATCAGTGTAGTCAGTTATGTGATAAAGGTTATGACGTTAAGTTCTGCAAGGATAAATGCCTGATAATATCATGTGCCCTCTTCTGAGACGGTATTATCAGGCATTAGGAGCAGAAATATCTTCTGCTTAGATTTTCTTAGCTTAGATTCATCTACCCCCGTATGCATAGTAGCAAAAGGCAGTGCATCTCTTTGTAAACAATGGCACAAGAGATTGGCACATTAACAAGACATTAATATGCTATTTTCCAAAGATTTAGTGAGGGATGCTCCATTATTAAGTGTATCAAAGATAGTCCCTATCCTGCATGCCAGATGGGCAAACAGACTCAGGCTACCTTTAAGGGCATCTCAGACAAAGACTCCTCCATATGTCTTTATCTTCTGTACATGGACTTGTTTGGTCCAATGCAGTTCATAACTTAGGAGGGAAGTCTTATACGCTCGTGATTGTAGATGATCACTCTCGGTTTACCTGGGTGTTCTTTTTAAAACGCAAGTCTGATACGTTTGACATCTTCACCAGCTTTGTCAAGCAGATCCAGAACGAACTTAATTGCTTAGTGGTCAAAATCAGAAGTGACCATGGAACAGAGTTCGAGTCTGGTGCTATGACAGAGTTCTGTGAAGAACTTGGTATCCTTCATGAGTTTTCCTCCCCGCGCACTCCTCAACAAAACAGATTCGTGGAGAGGAGAAATAGAACACTCATTGAAGCATGCACGACAATGTTGAATGACGCTTCACTCCCAGAATACTTCTGGGCTGAGGCGGTCAATACGTCTTGTCATGTTCAAAACCGGGCATTGATCAACAAAAGTCATCGTAAGACGCCCTACGAACTACTGAAAGGCAGGAAACCAACCATGTCCTATTGAGGATCTTTGGTTGCAGATGTTATGTACTGAATAATTGGAAGTACCCGCGTACTAAATTTGGTGAAAAATGCTTCGAAGGCATATTCTTGGGCTATAGTACCCACAGTCGGGCATATAGGGTCTTCAATAAGAAAACCCTAGTGGTAGAAGAATCAATTAATGTTGTATTTGATGAAGGAAGCTTGCTTAACAGCAATTCTTCCAGCGGTATTCTTGAAGATGCAGGTGCACGACTTGAACAGCTGAGTCTCGATGGGACCGCTAAAGATGAAACTCCTAAGTACGTCAAAGTTTCCACCTCAACGTCAAATGGGCATGTTGAGATCAAAATGGAGAAAATCTCTTAGAAGAAGGAGAAGCCCAAGAAGTAGTCGAAGCTCCAGACGCCAGACTTCTAGAGCTCCGGCACATGAGGGATCATCCTAGAGATCAGATTATCGGAGATCCTCGTGACGGTGTCAGAACTCGAAGAGGTACTATTAACGAGATTTTGCATCTTAGCTTCCTGTCACAGGTTGAGCAAAAGAAGTTCGACGAGGCGAGCAAAGATGCGGCATGGATTTTGGCCATGCAAGATGAACTGCATCAATTCGAACGATGCAACGTTTGGACGCTGGTTCCCAGACCACAAAAGCAGAATGTGTTGGCACCAAGTGGATCTTCAGAAACAAACTGGATGAACATGGTGTCATCATAAAGAACAAGGCCAGGCTGGTGGCTAAAGGTTACAGACAGGAGGAGGGGATTGACTTCGACCAGACCTTTGTACCAGTGGCAAGGCTCGAGGCAATCAGATTGTTCCTGGCGTATGCTTCGCACAAAGGATTCACAGTCTATCAAATGGATGTGAAATCAGCATTCTTGAACGGAGATCTGAAAGAAGAAGTATACGTCGCTCAACCCCCAGGTTTTGTCAATCCTAGTTATCTCAATCATGTATATTTTCTTAATAAAGCACTATATGGTTTAAACATGCTCCACGAGCTTGGTATGAGACTTTATCTGGTTTCTTCTTGAGAACAAGTTCTCTAGAGGTAAAATAGATAAGACATTGTTTCTCAGGGAAGTCAAAGGCAAGATTTTGTTGGTGCAAATCTATGTCGATGACATTATATTCGGCTCAACGGACAACAATCTTTGCAAAAAGTTTTCTAAACTTATGAAAGGAAAGTTTGAAATGAGCAGTATGGGAGAGCTAAAGTATTTCTTGGGACTTCAAGTGAAACAGTCTGAGGATGGAATCTTCATCTCTCAGACGAAGTTCACAAATGAACTCCTCAAGAAATTCGGTATGGAGAATGCAACCTCTATGAGGACTCCAATGGGATCCACTACGTCTCTGGATAAGGATGAGAAAGGTAAACCTTTCGATGAAACCAATTACAGAAGCATCATTGGATCCCTGCTCTACCTTACTGCCAGTAGACCGGATATCATGTTCTCCACATGTGTCTGTGCCAGATATCAGGTGCACACTAAGGAATCTCACTATGTCGCTGCAAAGCGAATTCTAAGATACCTTAAAGGTACTCCCAATCTTGGCTTGTGGTACCCGAGAAACAATGATGTCGAGCTAATAGGTTTTTCAGATGCTGATTTTGCAGGGAGTAGGGATGACAGGAAAAGCACTTCCGGGACGTGTCAATTCCTCGGAAGAAGGCTTATCTCATGGAACGGCAAGAAGCAGAATTGTGTAGCAACCTCCACAGTAGAGTCTGAGTACATCTCGGCAGGCAGCTGTTGCGCACAACTCCTATGGATCAGAAACTAGTTAGCCGACTACGACCTTCAGTTCAAGGAAGTACCAATGTACTGCAACTCCTCCAGTGCAATTGCAATTGCCAACAATCCGGTATCGCACAGCAGAACGAAGCATATTGAAGTGCGCTACCATTTCATTCGGTAGTACGTGGAGAACAAGGACATCTCTCTCTGTTATGTCCCCACGGACAAGCATATTGCAGATATTTTCACAAAGCCCTTAGACGAAGCCAAGTTCAGTCTTTTCAAAATTGAATTGGGGATGCTAAACTATGAGGAATGAAGACCACAGAAGCTCCAGGCTCGTGCATCGGGGGAGCCTCTGCCAGGAATTCAAGTGTGAGCACAGGTGCAAGAACTGAGGGGGAGAAGGGGTCAAATGCAACAGACCCAGATTTGCAGAAGCCGAAAAGGGAGAGATTACCCTCTCGGCTAAGGCTAAGGTGGCTCCAAGTTTAAGTGGTATTGGTAATGAATATCTCTCTCAACTCAATTTTAAGTTTATGATTTTCATTCCCATACGCTCTATTCACCTTAGCTTGTAGGGTTTAGGCTTCTTCAAATAGGGGGAGATTGTTGGGTATTGTATCCACAACGTACCTGATTTGAAGAAGCCCCTGAACAAGCTAAGGTAAATAGACAATGTATTTGATGAAATCTTTTAAGTTGTGCTTGCAGTTATTCCATGCTAAGTACACACCAATGTCAGGGTGCAGTAGGTCAATATACACGGGTCTGCGCGACGTAATCCCTCGTTGAGCAGATCAGTATGTTGGCCTACGTGTACTCTCTCTATTGGAGTGTACTTATTTTCAAGTACAGGGCTGTGATAATGCAAGAGCAGACAAGGAGCAAGGATGGGTCAAAGAGCAGCTCATGGTGGAAAGACGAAAAATCGTCCAAGTAATAATCGACGAGAATCACCAAGTGATTCTCGCCGAATCGTCGAGAATCACTGGCTGATTCTCGCCGACTCTATCCGACTAAATCAGAGCGTGCAAATCTGTCGCTAAGTCAAAATCGTCGAGAATCACCAAGTGATTCGGCGAGAATCACTAGTGATTCTCGCCGAATCGTCGAGAATCACCTTCGATTCTCGCCGATTTTGCCTTAGGCGAATTTCTGGAACCCGCTGGACAGGACTCAGCCGCTGGCGCTGTTTTGAACTGGGCTTGGGGTTTCTTGTTGGTGGGGCCCACAATGGTCATCTTGAAGACCTAATGTATAAATACACCTGTATTTTTGAACAGTAAAAAAAAGATAAGAAAAACGAATAGAAGCCGAGCCGCCGACGTGACCTAGATCGCGAAACCCGCTCCGCCGCCATCGCCGCTCGTGCCAGTAGATCGCCGGCTTTGATCGTGGTTTCTTCCAGATCTTCCGGCGACAGAAGCTCAGCCAAGCACTGCGTCTCACGCGTCTAACCAGAGATCCTTTGTCTCTTGATTCGTTGATCGGGAAAACCTTCCCCTTCCGAATCGATCGAGACGATCGATCCTAGTGTGACCGTTGGAAGATCTTGCTAGCTTTGCTACGAAGTATTGAATCTCCAAAGAACAGCCGCAGCACGCCGTGTCGCCGCCGATCCCGAGAACCAAGCCGCCGCCCTTCTTGCCGCCGCCGGTTTCGGGGAGATTCTCTCCAAGTGAGATCTAGGATTGTGGACTCTTCGTTGACTTCAAGAACACGTCATCGAACGAAGAGGGACACCTTAGTCTCCATAAGTTATTTGTATTTCTTATACAATCTATTTTCAATTTCTTTGTAAAAGAACGTTGGTTCCTAGTTGTAAGGGTTGGGTGCAACCCGTGTTGTGGGAGTGGTGACTCCTACGTGTGGAAGGGTTCCTTCCGTTAGTGCAAGGATTGGATTTCAATCCTGTTGGTGAAGTGACCGAGTCGTCCCTGGTTGGGAGATAGGTCGAAGGGGGAAAGTGGATGTACCCAAATCGGGGAACCACTATAATTTGCTTGTGTCCTTTCTGTGCTGTGTTGTTTTGTTTTCTTGTGCAGGTACGACTTTAATTCCGCAAAAACGCTGCAAGACACCTATTCCACCCCCATAGGTGAAGGTAGTTGACACTAAGTGGACTTTCACTTCTCTTTCTTCATTTCTAGTTAGAGAAAGGGAGAGGAAGAAGGAGGAGGAGGCAAGGGGCTGGTCACCGGTGGTGCTGCGGTTTACCGACAAGAGATCCGAAGCTGGCGTTGCGGAGGAAAAGCTCGTGTGAGTCGTTCAAGCCAGCTTAGAGCTCATGGAACCAAAGAGGGCTTCAAGGGTAACGACGTTTCTTCCTAGCCATGTGAAGGCATCCTTTTGGCATATGTTTGTGATTCCCCCACCAAGAGGTGGCTGATTTTGAGAGTCTTTTTGGTGATTCATGCAATCCCCTTTATTGGCATATAGATCCATAAATGAAGTACGGAATAGGCATGCTGTGTGAAGCCCATCTGGACAGGTTGGTCTGGATTGGTGATGTTGCATACGAATCGTAGAAGACTCCGTGATAAACGTGTAGTTTAAGTAGTCAACAGGTTATGCCTGTGAAGAGGAGTAGCAGGAAGTACTGGAGTGGTAGTCTAGGAAAATATCCGTATATGCTTGTGCTATTGGGTCGTACCTGTGAATGAGTAATAGGAAGTACTGGTATGACCAGGAAAGGCCCTTTGTGATGCGTGATGTCGTAGGGTTTCCACCTGTGAAGCGAGTAACAGGAAGTACTGGCATGGTAGCCAGGAAAGACCCCTGACATTTATGATATTTGCGGTGTCCACCTGCAAAGAGTGTAGCAGGAAGTACTGGGGTGCCCAGGAAAGACCCGCTAATGTTGTGATGGGTGTAGATAAATACCCAGGCTGAATGCCAAGAACAGGATTGGTGAGACCGACCTGCGCCTTTGATTAAGCCGCGAGTACGCCATACTCGGTGAAGGCAAGGCGATTTGAGCAACGGGGGGGGGGGGGGGGGGGGGGTGGAGGATCCGACCTGCGTTATGTCCGTCCGACGTGGACCAGAAAGTGTGGTCTGTTGGAGCGCATAGCAAGAGTCGCAGGCCTGTGCGCCATGACACAATGGGGGGCTACGGGCCATCCCAGTGTAGTAAGACTAGAACTCCGGCTGCACGCCATGGAGTAAATGCTCAAGAGAATTACCGTTGGGTGGTGACCCTGATACAGTGGTGGGCAAGTGCTTTGCCAGAACACCAAGAATGTGCCCTGAGTGCACGGACCGTTGGGCCGGTTGGCAAACGGTTGTGATGGCATGTGTGCGTGAAAGCACATTAGATATTGTTGCCATGCTTGTGATATATTATGCCTGCAGGAAAGATTACCGCTGCCCCGAGAGAAGGGGTAGGGTCGTTACAATTTGGTTAGCTGAATGCTGACCGTTCCCTCTGTTTTCCACCATTGGGTGGATTGTCCCTATACAGTGCTGGAGAGCCAAGATGGATGCATAAAGGTTGATGTCCTTGCTGTTGCTGCTGCTACTACTGCTAGCCCTCGAAGGCTATTTGCAAATGTTGTTGTGTTTTCTTTTAGTGTGGCCGGCCTACGTGCCACTCTTTGAGGCCACTGTTTGAAAGCCATGTAAGGCCAAAAGGCCAACTTTTGTACTCTTATAAGACATTCCTATGTACGATATATACAACGTGGTGTTGTGTTATATGTTGGACATTCACTGATGGAGTTCAAGTATTAGTATAGGCTTCCGCTAGAATGCAATGTGTTAGGTGCGCTGCGCTACTCTGGTATCATCCCGTACCTTCACCTCCTGTTTTGTGATATATGCTGTGGGGTCCTGGCCGGACCTTCTAGGATATATCATATGAACGGATGGGGTTGTTACAATTTGTCTCGAAACAAGTGTTGTCTGTGTCGACATCTTTTGCTCTGCTTGGCGTCGACATCTTTTGTTCTGCCTGGTGTCGACATCTTTTGTTCTGCCTTGTATCGACATCTTTACTTCTTCATTGTGTCGAGACAGTTGATTTTTCTCGACACAATTTTACTTAGTAAAATTTCATGTCTTCTTTGTGTCGAGACAGTTGTATTGTCTCGACTCAACTGCTTTAAGCTTTACAGTGTCGAGTAAGCTGACTTAGTCTTCAGTGTGTCGAGACAACTGATTTATCTCGACACAGCTGTCTTGAATCTTCTATGTGTCGAGCTAGCTGACTTAGTCTTCAATGCGTCGAGATTTCTGACTTGTCTCGATACAGCTGTCTTGAATTTTCTATGTGTCGAGCTAGCTGACTTGACTTGACACAACTTCTTTAATGGTGTCGATACAGTTGAAGTGTGTCGACACTTTTGTACTTAGTCAATTTTTTGCGCTGCAAGTTATTGAATGTAGAATGTGTTGATTTGTCTCGACACAGTTACTGCAAAGGTGTTGACACAGTTGAAGTGTGTCAACACTTTTGAACTTTGACAATTTTTCTTCAAAAACAAGTTAGCTTCTTGTGTCCACATGTCCAATCAATATGTAATCCTGCTAACATAAATTGAAATATACATCAAATACAAATATATGTATACCATTGAATTAAAAGGGCATCCTCAAATCAAGTATATTGTGACCAATGTACCCAACAATCTCCCCCTATTTGGAGAAATCATAACTCCAATTCAATGATATACAACATGATACCAAAATATGATGACAGAGTTATAAATTCAATAGTGCTAAATAACATATGAAATGTCAAAATTGATAAACACATATATAAAACATAGTGTAACCAAAATTTTCATTATAAATCTGTTCAGGATTATATTTATTTGATTAGTTATGCTGATCAAAAAGTAAAAGTACAAAAATGCCTAGAAAATATATTCTAATGATCTTCTGGTTTATTGATGACTATGCCCTTTCCAGATTATATCTTTACTTTTACTTCTGACACCTTATCATCAGCTATCTTTTTCCCTTTATCAACATTGGATTTTGAGATCTGTTCTGTCTTGAGCCTTTATCTCTCAAAGTAGTGATAAGGCTTGGGGAAATATTTACTATGCTCAACTAAATTAGCAGGAATCTTTCCTTTCTTCAGATCATGTCTGAACTTCTGGATAACCTCTTGCTGCTTCAAATGTTTAGCTCATTCTTGCTCTTGATACCATTTTCCCATATCTGTAGCATTGGCATTAACTGCTTTCCATGCAATGAGGATTTTTGATCTGAAGGTTGGGCTCCATTGCTTAAAGTCTGGTCAAGTTTCAGCTTGTTACCTGAACCTTTTCTTTGATAACTGAGCTTATTTTTCTTTAATCATTGCAGATTCAGACATCTCCACCTCTTCACATATAACATTTTGAACTGGTGGTGGAGGACTGTACATGTGTTGGACAGCAGCTTGGAGAGCCTCAAATGGAACTTGTGTTGCAAGATTGTATATAGATGGACCAAGGGCCTGAATGGCTTCAAATTGAGCTGGTAGACAACCAGACTCAGCAGTTTGATCTCCATCATACCATAGGGGAAGATGGCCTAAAGTGTCTCTGATATTGTTTGATATCTAGGTAGCATGTTTAGAACTGGCCCTTATCATTACCCTCTCCCCCTTTATGACTTCTCTTTCCACATGATCTCTCAGATCATTCTTGTGAAACCTCACTTGTCCATCTAAGTAATTGATTCCTGAGGTTACAGTGTTCTTCACTTTCAGCAAATTGGTATCCAAAGCCCTGACAGAATCTTTGTTATCTTTAAGCAATGAGGCTGAATGAGTTTTCAACTGAGTTTCAAAGTCTTTTGTAGCAGCAACTATCTTGTTTTCTAATTTAGTAGTCTGCTCAGTCAGCTTAACCATTATTTCTGTATGCATGACAGTCATGTTTTCATCTAAGATTCTTTGATTTTCAAGGACATAGCCTTGTTTGACTATCATTTCAGCTTCAGCCTTCTTTGCTTCTTGCTGTTGTTTAGCTATATAAACCACAGAATTTGCACCCTTTTGGAAGTAATCTGTCATGTCTATCTTAAGAAGATTTACTTCAAATCTTATAGACTTGATATCCTGAGACAGTTGAAACTGTAGCTCCTTATTCCTTTCATCCACATACTTTTCAATCTGTGTTCTTTGCTGGTTAAGCATAATTTGTAGTTGCACAAGTATTGAGCTTGTGTCCTCTGGATGAGCTGGAGTTGGTTCAGACAGAATAAACTTTTTATAGCTCCTACTTTTCTTTTTCATTTCTGATATTTTCCTTTTCTTTAGCAGAGACCCTTTTGCTTCCTCAGATTCAGAGGAACTTATTTCTTCAACTGGTAGTGTCTCTTTGTTTTTGTCAGTATCTGGGTCTAACTCCCCCTCAACTCTTGCATCTTCTTTATCAATAATAATGTTCTCCAAGTGAACTTCATCATATTGAACTTCAACATCAGGTGCTGGGTTCTAAGAAGTTATAGTTGTCTCTCCTGGATGTTATCTGTTTAATCCAATAGAATTTCTTCTACAGTCTCCTTATAGACTGCATTTTCAGTATCTTCATCTATCATCAGCAGATCTTGTGCAGTTACATTATTCAATCTTTCCTCTTTGTTCAGGTCATGAACCACATCCATCACTGTTTGGCCAGCAATTTCACTTTCTAAAGTTGGAAGCACATTGAGGATTTCTTCTTCAATGTGTTCCTTATCTGGTACGATCTCCCCCTGCATCTGTTCCCCAGTTCCAGATGAAAGTCTAGGAGAAATTTCTGGGGATGTAACATCTTGTTCATCTGAGCTTGAACTTTCTTGTCCATCAAATTTACTGGAAGAATTTTCTTCCACTACTACTTCCTTCTTCCTTTTCTCTTGTTTCTTTACCACTCCAGGTGTCTCTTTAGACAGGACTCTACCCCATTTGGATAAAATCCTCATATCCATTCTGCACATGTGATTTATTTTTGTTCCAGTCTTTAGGTTCATACAATTAGAAAAGGCGTGTACAAAGTAGAGGCTTATTGAATTTGATTCTAATGATACATTGGAGAAGAATTCAGATACTTCTCTTTTCCAGATATTTGTAGGTTTAGAAAGCAAATACTCCAAGCCAACCTCATTGATCTGGTTCACCACTTTCTTGATTTTGTCATCCGCTGAATGGAATCAGCTCATATCCTTCGAAGATGTTATCGTCATTCTTGGGAGTAGTTGGAATTGAGAGAAGTTGAAGAAGATGTGTCGACTAAAGGAGTTCTAGGTCTCGACACTCAAGGTTCAATCTCACAGAAATTTAGGTAAGCATAGACAACACCTTCTTTCATGCCCTATTTATAGTAGTTGCCGCAGAAGTTGAAAAGACGTGCTGCTAAATCTGTTCTAATTTTTAGGAAATGACCCAGTGTCTGTTGAAAATTGTGAAGTGAAAGTGGGTGAATGGAGGACTTGGGCAACCTATCCGCGCGGACTACGCGGACAGGGTTGGTGGACAGCCAGGTCGGCAGGGCGGTTGTAAACTGTTTGTTCTGTGGCAGCCTGGGCAGTCTGTTCGCGCGGACTAAGCGAACAGCAGCGGCGGTTTGCCCTTCCAGCTTATGCCCTGTAAGCAGTTGGACCCCAGAAGGTAACCAAGCAGATTGTGTCTCTATCCGTGGAGTCCGGCAAGAAGCAGACTGAAGGACTGGAGCTTGCCAGACCGACTTGGCAGAAGCCTTTGTCTTGCTCTGGTGAAGCGGCAAGTGGAATCCGCGGAGGTCGCCAGTCTGTACGGACAGGTGCTGGAGTTCGCCGGGGCAGGAGGACGGAATCCAGTGTCCGCCAGTAATTGCGGATTGGCCCTGGTGGCCAGTGGTGTGTACTTGGTTGGTTCTGAACTAAGTCCAGGTTGGCTCAGTTCGAGGAGATCACGTAGTGAAGCACAGACTGCTTCTCATTCCTCCGAGCTCGGTAGAAGTGCCGTGTGCCTTGATTGCGAGCTTGGAGAATGCGGACTGGAGATTGCATTCGCAATTGCGTGCGGACTGGAGATGGTTCCGCTGAGTCCGAAAGCTTCCTTGCTGGCATGGTCGTGGACTCAGGATATGCGAACTGGATCATTCTTCGGGATATGCGGACTGGAGCAGTCTGCGGTATATATGGACTGGAGCAGTCTACGGGATATGCAGACTGGAGCAGTCTGCGGGATATGCAGACTGGAGGTATCTGCAGTATAAGAAGACTGGAGTTGTGTCCGATGAGTCCGACAGTTGTCTTAGTGGCGATGTTGTGGGCTTAGGATAAGTGGACTGGAGCTTTATCCGTGGATAGGCTGACAGTTGTTGCAGAGTCCAGCTGTGGCGGTCTTGGCTTGGTCTTTGGCGACAAGGCAGACTGGTGTTGCTGTCCGGCCTTGGTAAAGCATAGGCGGACTGGCTATCCTGCACAGGCAGCGGCGGACTGGTGTGTATCCGCAATTTTGCGGACACGTGTTCTTGCTTCGGGATATGGCAGTGATCCTATCGACAAGGGCGGTGACCACACTCCTCATCATTCCTATAAATTGGACCCATGTCACATCAGGAAAGAAAAAACACTAAGAGAGCGAATGAACAGTATGTGAGCCCGTCACAGTTACTGCGGACTGGATTTTAGTATCCGCGTGGTTTGTTAGAGTGACCGGTTTGTGCTGTGCAGGTTGTGCGGATATCGCTAGAAAGCCATGACTTGGTTCTGATTGCGGTCAGGGACAGTGCGGACTTTGCGGTTAAGCAACAGGCGGTAAATAGCATGTCGCAGACAACGACCAGATGGTCTTCCCTTTGGCAACTTGGTTCGGGGTTCAATAAGTCGCCTGCTTCAGGCGGACTGTTTAGTTCGGCATCGCAGCTTGTGCGGTCTGGCGGCTAGGCGACCTTGCGGTCAGGCGGCTTGCAGATCGGCGGCTAGAGCTTAGCATTGGAATAAGGGGTAGTCCGCACGACCTTGGTTGCGGTCTGGCGACCTGGCGGACTATGCGACTCCATAGTGCAGCAGTAGATCCGGCGGCTACGTGTTCAGTCTGCGCGGCTTGACTTGTCTTGTATTTGTAGTGTCTCTACTTTTCCTGTGGTGATTTTGGTGAATCATGTCTCGTCATGTATATCTCGCCTTGTAAAGAATATTGCTGTTAATCAATAAAGACTCTTGTTGCTAATGTGTTTCTTGTTATGACTAACTTTAGTTAAGATAACCCGCTCACTCCAAGGTCTGGGAAATTTCAACATGGTATCAAAGCGAGGTTGGAGTGGATAAACAGTGATCAACTGAAGTGGTTGTTGCTCTTGTGAAGAGGGAACTTGTGGTAGAACCATGGCAGTGGAAGATGCAAGTGGTCTTGGAATTAAACTCCTTACAGAGACTAACTTTGATAGGTGGAAGTCTTGTATGGAGAGCTTTCTTCTTGGCGAGGACCTATAGGAGGTGGTATGAGGAGCAGGAAGATAAGAGGTTATTGCTGGCAATGCTGAAGAGATGAGAGCTTGGAAGGAGACAAATACAAAAGCGGAGTCTAATCTCAAGCAGGTGATCTCAGCTGAGCTCTTGGACCACATCAGTGGATGTCGGTCAGCTGTGGAGGTTTGGACTTCCCTTGATGGGTTGTTCAATAAGTAGGTGAAGGTTGCTGCGGAGGAAGGTCCTTCTACTTCATATCAGCAAGAGAGGAGTGTTTCTCCTAGGCGTGATGGGAAGAGGAAGGAAGGACCAAGGTGTTATAGATGCAAGCAGCATGGTCACCTCAGGAAGGAGTGCAAGGTTGTCTTGCTCTCAGTGAACGTAGCTCATGTTGGGAGTAAGGAGAAGAACTTAGTTGGGTCATCAACAAGTTCAGGAATTGATCAGATGAAAGCCAGTGATAGTGCAGCTAAATGGCATGAAAGACTAGGGCATGTAGGGATGGACAAGCTGAAAGTAATGACGATAAGGAGACTCGTGAGAGGCTTGCCTAGATTGTCATCTTATTGCGATGGTCAGGGATGTGCGGGATGTCAGCACAGTGAAGCTTATCGCTTTACGGTTGATAAGGCACAATCCAGATGTAAAGCACCTTTAGAGGTTGTCCATTGTGATCTGGTTGGACCGACCGTCACCGCCAGTCTTGGAGGCAATAGTTACATGCTGATATTGGTTGATGACTATTCGAGGTATACTTGGGTATTCTTCATGAAGGAGAAGTGGAACATGTTCTGCTTGTTTGTGGAGTTCAAGAAGCTTGTGGAAGGCCAGTTTGGCCTATGGATCAAGAAGTTGAGGACAAGCATTGGTGGTGAGTTCGGCTCAACTGAGTTCTCGAGCTTTTGCAGAAAGTATGGGATCCAAAGGGAGCTTTCTTGTGGACATACTTCACAGCAAGGTGGTGTTGCAGTTCGGATGATCCGTCTATTGACGGAGACCTGTAAGTGTTGGCTTCAGTGCAAAGGCATTCCTAAGGATTTTTGGGCTGAAGGGATGGCCTGTGCGACACATATCATCAATCAGATGGCTCTTAGTCTGATCAATGTGAAGACTCCATATGAGTTGATGTTCGAGGTGAAGCCCAGTGTACCTATGGGTGTTTGGATCTACGTGCTACGTACACGCTCCGGATGCTCTCAAGACGAAGCTAGTCTTTGTTGGGTATGATGAGCAGAGGAGAAGATGGAGGTGTATGGATCCTGCGACGAAGAGGTTCATCGTGTCGAGAGACATTGTCTTCGATGAGCTGACATCGTATTGGGATAGCTTATATGTGGAGCTAGAGATGAGCAGGTCATATGGTTTCCTGAAGGAGGCTGCTGCTAAGGTTCAATTGGAGCTGTCTGAGTCACCAGGAGCTCCAGGTTTTTCTAGCTCTGGGGCAGAGGTGTTAGGGTCGGGAAGAAGGTGGAACGATGCTCTAGGTTCTTTCGGCTCGAAGGCGGAGGATTCTGGTTCAGGAAGCAGGAGGAGCGATGTTCCAGGTAGTTCTTGTTCGAGAGCGGAGGCTTCTGGTTCAGGTACCAGGGGGACCGTTGCTCCAATACTCCTAGTTCCAGTGTGGTGGCGTCTTGTTCAAGAAGTAAGGGGAGCATTGTTCCAGGATTGCCCGGGAACGGAGCTGGTTCAGGAGGAGCAGTGGAGGTGGTTAGCCGTGATCAGGTTCTTTGGAGGTCGAAGAGGATCAGTAACCCACCAGCTCGATATAGCGAATGGAACACGACGAGCTTGGTCTCATGTTTCCTTGCAAGCCCTCAGGTCGAGCGAGTACCTTCTAGATGTGATGACCCCACTAGAGTTAAGGAGGTGGTTGATGCCAAAGCTGAGGAGGTGACTACTCTCAGAGGTAACGAGGCTTGGGCCCTCGTGCCCAAGGTCGTTGGTGATACTCCTGTGATGCACAATTGGAGGTCTAAGCTAAAGAAGAAGGCAGAGGGAAGCATGGCTCCTTTTGGGAGATGCTGGAGGGCTCCTTCATGGTCTAGGATATGCAGGGCAAGGACTATATTTTGGACATCTCCTCGAAGGAGTTATCGAAGGGACCAGATGCAAGGTTACGGGAGCTGCTGTAGTTGTTCACCACTTCTCACTTCAAGGAGGAGTGTTGAAAATTGTGAAGTGAAAGTGGGTGAATGGAGGACTTGGGCAACCTATCTACACAGACTACACGGATAGGGTTGGCGGACAGCCAGGTTGGCAGGCCGGTTGCAGACTGGTTGTTCTGTGGAGGCCTGGGTGGTCTGTTCGCATGGACTAAGCGAATACCAGCGGCGGTTTGCTAGGACGGCTTATGCTCTGCAAGCAGTTTGATCCCAGAAGATAACCGGGCAGATTGTGTCTCTATTCGCAGAGTCTGGCAAGAAGCGGACTGAAGGCTCGGAGCTCAACAGACCGGCTTGGCAGAAGCCTTGGTCTAGCTCTGGTGAAGCGGCAAGTGGAAGCCGCGGAGGTCGCCAGTCAGTTCGGACAGGTGCTAGAGTTCGTCGGGGCAGGCGGATGGAATCCAGTGTCCGCTAGTAAGTGCGAACTGGCCCTTACGGCCAGTGGTGTGAACATTGTTGGTTCTGAACCAAGTCCAGGTTGGCGCAGTCCGGGGAGATCGCGCAGTGAAGCGCAGACTGCCTCTCAGTCCGCCGAGCTCGGCAGAAGTGCTGTGTGCCTTGATTGCGAGCTTGGAGAATGCAGACTGGTGATTGCGTCCGCAATTGCATGCGGACTGGAGCTAGGTCCGCTGAGTCTGACAGCTGCCTTGCTGGCATGGTCGTGGACTCAGGATATGCGGACTGGAGCAATCTGCGGGATATGCGGACTGGAGAAATCTGCGAGATATGCGGACTGGAGCAGTTTATAGGATATGCGGACTGGAGTAGCCTGCAGAATATGCGGACTGGAGGTATCTGCAGTATAAGCAGACTGGAGCTGTGTCCGCTGAGTCCGGCAGTTGTTTTAGTGACAATGCTGTGGGCTCGAGATAAGCGGACTGGAGCTGTGTCCGCAGATAGGCAGACAGTTGTTGCAGAGTCTGGCTGTAGCGCTATCGGCTTGGCCTTTGGCGACAAGGCAAACTGGTGTTGCTATCTGGTCTTGGTAAAGCATAGGCAGACTGACTATCCTGCACAGGCAGCAGCGGACTGGTGTGTATCCGCAGTTTTGCGGACACGTGTTCTTGCTGCAGGATGTGGCGGTTTTGCGGACACACCCTCTAGTGTCTCGATACATTACTACATACAGTGTCGACACATTTTTTTGTGCCTTGACACTGACTAGTCAAAATTTTGTTTTTCTTAAGTGTTGATTCTTAACACTTTTGTAGCTTATAATTTTGAAACCTAAATGAGTATACTTAATTACTGATTAATAAGTTTTTTTACTTAAGTTATTACTGTTTTACTCAATATTTAACATTCCAAGTTCAAATTTAAAGAAATTATATATCTCTTCTTCCAAAGGCTTAGTAAAGATATCAGTAATCTGTCTATTTGTGGGAACAAATTCTAAGTTAATATCTTCATTTTCTACATGTTCTCTAATAAAATGATATCTAATTTAAATATGCTTAGTTCTATTATGTGATACATGATTATTTGCAATTGAAATAGCACTAATAGAATCACAGTATAAAAAAATTTTACTTAGCTGTAAATTGTAATCTTGTAACTGATGCTTAATCCAGAGCAACTGTGCACAACAACCACCAGTAGAAATGTACTAAGATTCAGCTGTGGATATTGCTACACTTGTCTGCTTTTTACTACTCTGTGACACCAACCTCCTTCCAAGAAATTGACATGACCCTAATGTGCTTTTCCTACCTTCTTTGCATCCTGCATAGTCTGCATCTGAATAGCCTATTAGATTAAAATCACTATTCCTGGGATACCATAGGCCAAGATTAGGTGTGCCTTTTAGATATCTCAATATTCTTTTAACTTCAGTATAGTGAGATTCCTTAGGGCATGCTTGATACCTGGCACAGACACAAGTGTCATACATTATGTCTGGTCTACTGGCTATTAGATAGAGTAGAGAACCAACTATGCCCCTATACAAGGTGATATCAACTGGCTTCCCAGCAACATCATTGTATAAAGACATACCTGACCCCATGGGAGTTTTCATTGAAGTGGTTGTTTCCATGCCATACTTCTTGATTATCTCCCTGGTGAACTTAGACTGACTAATGAAAAGTCTATCTAAAGTTTTCTTAACTTGTAGACCCAAGAAAAACTTGAGTTCACTCATGCTACTCATCTCAAACTTGCCTTGTATTAATTTGTCAAACCAAGTGCAAAGTGACTTTTCAGTAGAACCAAATATTATGTCATCAACATATATCTGTAATAAAATGGTCTTGCCTTTGACATCCCTTAGGAATAGTGTTTTGTCTATTTTCCCTCTTGAGAATTTATTCTCTAAAAGGAACTTAGACAGAGTCTCATACCAAGCCCTCAAGGCTTGTTTAAACCATAGAGAGTTCTTAAAAGTAAATGTGCATAAGTAGGTTTAGTAGAATCAACATAACCTGATGGTCACTCTACATAAACGCTTTCTTTAAGATTACCATTTAGAAAGGCTGACTTCACATCCATTTGATATACTTTGAATCTTTTGTAGGCTGCATATGCTATGAAGAGTCTTATAGCATCCAATCTAGCTACTGGTGCAAAAGTTTGATCAAAGTCTATTCCCTCTTCTTGTCTATATCCTTTTGCAACCAGTCTAGCTTTGTTTCTGACTATAACCTCATTCTCATCCAGTTTGTTTCTATATATCCATTTGGTTCCTATGATGTTGCAGTTACCTGGTATGGGAACTAGCTTCCAGACATTGCACCTCTTAAACTGGTTCAATTGTTCCTGTATTGCACTTATCCAGAATAGATCCACATTATCTTCTTCAAATTTCTTTGGTTCTGTCTGGGATAAAAAGCTTGAATACATCACTGTGTTGTGATGTTTGCTTCTGATAGTCACACCATGTGCTACATCTCCTATGATCAGTTCCCATGGATGAACCCTTAGATGTCTGATAGCCATAGGTAATGTGACTTATTCTCCTTGACCACGTACATCTTGTTGAGTTTATTCTCCTTATTCCTGTGCAAGCTCTTCTTCTACTATGTTGATTCCATCTTGCATATTCTGGCTTACTGGAGCAATATCATCTATAGTCAGTTCCTTTGGCTTTAAGTCTTCACCTGTTGTGCTTGATAAACCCGGCTTATCATTATAAAACATAGAACTTTCATCAAATATAACGTGAGCGGACTCTTCCACAACTTGATTCCTCAAGTTGTAGACCATATATGCCTTACTATGGTCACTATAACCAACAAATATGTCATCATAGGACTTCTCAGCAAACTTGGATAGATATGTTTTTCCATTATTTAGGACATAACATCTACATCTAAAGATTTTAAAATAGGCCAAGTTTGGTTTTCTGCCATTCATAAGTTCATAAGGGTTTTATTCAATCTTTTGTTGATTGAAGCTCTATTAAGAATATGACATGTTGTGTTAATAGCTTCAGCCCAGAAGTATTCTAGAAGTGAAGAATCACTCAACGTGGTTCTTCCAGCTTCAATGAGAGTCTTATTCTTTCTCTCAGCAATCCCATTCTGTTGGGGTGTTCTTGGTGAAGAAATCTCTTGCTGAATCCCCAATTCTTCACAAAACTTTGTCATATAATCAGATTGAAACCCAGTTCCATGATCACTCCTAATTTTGACCACTGAGCTATTTAATTCATTCTGCATTTGTTTGACAAAGGTCTTAAAGACATCAGGGGTTTCAGACTTTTTCTTTAAAAAACCAAGTGAATCTGGAATAGTCATCAACTTTACAAAAGTGTAAATTCTCCTTCCTAGACTATGAACTGGCATAAGACCAAACAAGTCCATATATAACAGGTATAAACACCTCACTGAATCCTTACATTCAATACTTTTGAATGTTATTTTAGTTTGCTTGCCTTTTTGGCATGTTGATCATATGCTCTCCTTTGAGCATTTAATGTTAGGGTCATTCCTAACAAGCCTGTTACTGAAAAGTTTGTCTATTGCCTTGTAGTTTAAATGAGCTAGCCTCTTGTACCATTTGACACAGTGTGAGACTTTCTCATTTGCAACTAGACATAAGGATGAGTCTGACTTTAAACAAAGAAAATTCAAACAATAAATATTCCCATATCTAGTCCCTGTCAAGATAATCTCTTGGTTACTTGACTTCTTAATTAGGCACTCATCTTTGTGGAAAGAAATGTCATAGCAAAGATCACAAAGTTGACTTATGCTTATAAGGTTGTGCTGCAACCCTTCCACATAAGCTACTTTAGTGAGAGTGACTAAGACATTTGTGATTTTACCATAACCTTTAGTTATTCCTTTATCAGTTCCACCAAAGATCACTTTTAGTCCATTCTCCATGGGGATAAATTCTCTTAAACTTTCTCTTATTCCAGTCATGTGTCTGTAACATCCACTATCCAAGTACCAGATTGGTCCATCTCTGGTGCTTGGACATTCCTGCAAAATAAGAATTTATTTTTCCTTAGGAACCCAAGTTGTTTTGGGTCCTAGGTTCTTGTTAGTTGTGGATCTATTAAAACCACCAGTGAACTTCTTAACTGTAAATCTTTTCTGAATATGAGACACTGAGTAATTGAACCAACAGTCCAAGACAAAGTGTCCTACCTTTCCACAACATCAACATTCATATATGTTGTACCTCCTCTTTAGAGGAACAAAATGAACTTTGTGCTGACAACCCTTAGTACAGGAATCAGCACACTTGATTGTTGTAATTTAACTGGGAGCAAACAAGTTTTTTAGTTTCTCAGTTACAACTATCCTCCTTGGAGCAGGCACATTAGGAATAGCTTTCTTATTCACATATGAACTTGGTCCAACTTGTTTAGACTTTAGGATTTCTTTTCCTTTAGTCTGAATTACAGGCTGTGGAATGACTGGACACTTTGGTCCTCTCAGCTCTTTGCCTCTTTTCTTCTTGGATTTAACATACCCAAGACCACTTCCAGGTGTTCCTGAGAAGGTATCTATAATAGGCAAAATAGTTTAAGGTTTAGAAAATTGTTGAACTAACTTTTTCTCATTTCAGAGTTTGAGTTTCAGCTTCTGAATAGTTTCATCCTTCTGTTTCAGCAATAAGATCTGATCATCAATGATCTTAGTCAGCATTGCCAACTTAAAACTTTGAAGACCAATTTTATGAGTATCCATCTTATGATGATACTCAAAACCTTTTAGTGAGGCTATCTCTATAGCTTGTTCTTTGACAAGCTTTTTGCTATTTACTAGGGCTTCCAACAGCTTTCCAAACTTGACTGTTAGTTGTTGTAGTTCAGTCACAGAGTCAATCTTATGTGAATCATTTTTTGAGTCACATGAGTTTAAATCATCCCTAGTCTCATATATAGAAGTTTTAGTACTTATTGAATTGTCATAAATTACTTGAGTATTCTGACAGTCAAGTGCTTCTGTATATGGATCATCAGATAGTGCCATTAAATTGATCTCCATTTCTTCTTCAGAATCACCATAGTGTGATGAAGTTGTGGAGCTTTTCCCTTTATAAATTGCCTTTTTGATGAACTCTTATTCACTGGAGAATAGTCCATCAAGTTCTTGTTCTGACTCAGTTGAGTCAGTATCACTATCAGATAAGGTCTTGGATTTCTATGCCATCAGAACCTTCTCTGATTTCTTGTTCTTATAGAACTTCTTTTATTTTTACGTTTTGTTTTCTTTCCTTTTTACTGGATAGTCAGCTATGACATTGTCAGGCCTGTTACAACAAAAGCAAATAATGTTAGTCTTATATTGTTTGTTCCGATGAGAATCATACCTAACCACAGATTTGTCTCTATGATTGTCTTTGCTTTTACTGGAGCTTGATCCAGAAGGTTTCTTTTTGTTCCACTGCTTCCTTCTCCTTATCATCTTCTTGAATTGCGTGGTAAACAATGCCAATTCATCATTTGATAGATCTTCTGATGAAGAAAAGACTTCAGTTCTATCTGTATCTTCATCTCTTCTGGGTGATGATGGGATTTCTCTTCTAACTTTCTTAGATATATCTGCATTGAAGGCCACAGATTGTTTTTTGAGTTGAACTTCTGGTAGATTATGCTTCAGCTTTTCTAGAGTTTAGCTGAAGCTCATGCGACGTAAGCTTCCCATATAAATCTTGGGGTAACATATTTCTTATATTCCCCATTTCTCTTACTGCACAAATCTTGATGTCTCATTCTTTATTTAGGGATCTTAAGAACTTTTCATTCAGCTCATAATTTGAGAAAATTATGTCATAGTTTCTTAAGATATTTACTATTCTAAAGAACTTTTCATAGTATTGTTCTATAGAATCATTCTTTCCTTGTCTAAAGGCCTCATACTGCTGGTTGAAAAGATATTTTCTATCATCTTTTACCTCTTCTGTTCCTTCCATGTATACTATGAGTGTATCTCACATCTTCTTTGATGTATTATAGTACACAGGATTCTAAAATGTAAAATTTTCTATTGCACTGACTATTATATTTTGTGCTCACTTATTCATGGTGGCAAGTACCACCTCATCCTTTGTCATTTCTGACAGTTTCTTGGGGGTTTGAACATTTGCATCCATGACTGATGTCTCTATTGGTACATATGGTCCTTCCTGTACAGTAATAAAGATTCTTGGATCTGAGGTTTCCATGAACAATCTTACTCTTTGTTTCCATATAGCAAAATTGTCCTTAGTACAAATGTGCAGTTTCATATAACTGAGTTCTCTGTGTGATTCAGAAGCCATCAATCTGATATTTTTCTAATACCCTTTGGATCTTATTCAGAATGTTAAGTCTTTCTTGAATAACCTCCCTCTGATACCACTTGAAAGATAATCCTATGGGTAGATAGTCACCTAGAAGGGGGTGAATAGGTGACCTTTTTAAAAATACTGGAGCAAATCTTTATCACTTAACGTTTCAGTAGTTAAAGCATTCATAACACAACATAGCAGAATTAGTTTACAGCACACATAAAATTTATAGTGGTTCCCATTTCTTGGGTACATCCACTTTCCCCCTTCTCCTCACTAGCAATGTGCTAAATAAGGTTTTAGCTCCTCCTCTTTAACTCAGATCCAAAGATCTTACAGAATCAGTTTCTGTTAAAAAACCTACACTCAGACAACCAGGTACTACCTCAGAGATTCTCCCAATCTCCTACCTCAGGTCCCTCAAGAACCCTACCTCAACCTTTATAAAATAGGCCTATAACTCAGT
Organism: Platanthera guangdongensis; assembly: GCA_039583875.1. Classification (NCBI taxonomy): domain Eukaryota; kingdom Viridiplantae; phylum Streptophyta; class Magnoliopsida; order Asparagales; family Orchidaceae; genus Platanthera; species Platanthera guangdongensis. Next base: position 112,838,554 of record CM077158.1, read on the forward strand.
GATTCACTCAAACCACCTACCTCAGGTCCCTCAAGAACCCTACCTCAGCGTTTATAAATTAGGCTTAAAACTCCGAGATAAGATCTCCTACCCACTTAGATCTCTAGGAGATCTTACAAAATAAAGAGGTAAAGTATAAAGAATAAATCCTCAGAAAATAGAATTTCTGTAATCTGCCTTATTTGTTTGCACAGATTATTCAATCAACAACAATGTATTTCTCCTTGATAAATTGGCTGGCTGATAAGTTGCTTTTCTGAATCTGATATCTTCTTGATGTTGATCAGAATGATAACCATGAAGAAATTGTTGACCAGATTCACCTTAATCTTCAGATTGACTTGTATAAAAGATCTGGAGATTTTCTTGAAGACTTTCGTCTTCTTCCTCCTCCTCCTCGTGATTGGAAAATGAATAAGAATTTTCTGATTACTTTTTCGATTCTTCTCTCTCTATTGGTGTAAACTACGCCTCTATTTATAGCCTTCATGGATGGGTAGTTACTGAATGATGACATCAGTATCTGACATCATACTTCAAATTCTCCTTCAAACTATTTTAGTCGAAATAACTTATTCCTGTACTTGGTGTGATAGTTCTGACCCATCTTGGAACTTTTATGTTGACTCAACACATTTTCTGAAACATAAGTGACGAGATGTCCAAACTATCTCGACACTTGTGTCGAGACATCTTAACAGTCTCGACACAATTATACTTGAAGAAATTTTCAACTGAAACTTGAGAGTGTTGAGACAGTTGATTTGTCTCGACACAAGCGTAGTTTGTGTCGACATCTTTTGCTCTGCTTGGTGTCGACATCTTTTGTTCTGCCTGGTGTCGACATCTTTTGTTCTACCTTGTGTCGACATCTTTACTTCTTCATTGTTTCGAGACAGTTGATTTGTTTCGACACAATTTAACTTAGTAAAATTTCATGTATTCTTTGTGTCGAGACAGTTGTGTTGTTTCGGCTCAACTGCTTTACGCTTTACAGTGTTGAGTAAGTTGACTTAGTCTTCAATATGTCGAGATAACTGACTTGTCTCGACATAGCTGTCTTGAATCTTCTATGTGTCGAGCTAGCTGACTTAGTCTTCAATGTGTCGAGACAACTGACTTGACTCGACACAGCTGTCTTGAATCTTCTATATGTCAAGCTAGCTGACTTGTCTCGACACAACTTCTTTAAAGGTGTCGACACTGTTGAAGTGTGTCGACACTTTTGTACTTAGTCAATTTTCTGCGCTGCAAGTTTTTGAATGTAGACTGTGCTGACTTGTCTCGACATAGCTATTATAAAGTTATTGACATAGTTGAAGTGTATCGACACTTTTGAACTTTGACAATGTTTCTTCAAAAACAAGTTAGCTTCTTGTGTCCACCTGTCAAATCAATATGTAATCCTGCAAACATAAACTGAAATATACATCAAATACAAATATGTGTATACTATTGAATTGAAACGGCTTATTCAAATCAAGTACATTGTGACCAATGTACCCAACAAGCGGGATCCTCTCGGGGTCTTCCCTTACCCCACAAGCGAGCCTACGACTATGTCAGCTAGTTAGAGCCTGGACAGCGGGTCTACTCGAGGCCGAGTGCGCCTTTTAGCCCTGCCAGCTAATAGGAGCCTCAGCAGCGGGATTTACTCGGGGTCTTTCGAAATCGCCAACCCTTTTTCCTTTCCCCTCAAGCAAGCCTATGGCCCTGCCAGCTAGTGAGAGCCTGGACAGCGGGTCTACTCTGGGCCGAGTGCGCCTTCCAGCCCTGCCAGCTAATGGAAGCCTGGACAACGGGATCCTCTCGGGGTCTTTCAAAATCACAAAACTTTTTCCCTTTCCCCTAAGTGAGCATACGGCCCTGCCAGCTAGTGAGAGCCTGGATAGCAGGTCTACTTGGTGTCGAGCGAGCCTTCCAGCCCTGCTAGCTAATGGAAGCTTGGACAATGTGATCCTCTCAGGGTCTTCCCTTACCCCCCAAGCGAGCCTTCGGCCATGCCAGCTAGTAAGAGCCTGGATAGCAGGTCTACTCGGGGTCAAGTGCGCCTTCCAACCATGCCAGCTAATGGAAGCCTGGATAGCGAGATCTACTCGGGGTCTTACCTTACCCCCCAAGCGAGCCTTCGGCCCTGCCAACTAGTGAGAGCCTGGACAGTGGGTCTACTCGAGGTTGAGTGCGCCTTCCAGCCCTGCCATCTAATGGAAGCCTGGATAGTGGGATCTAATCGGAGTCTTTCAAAATCGTAAACCGTTTTCCCTTCCCCCAGGCAAGCCTATGGCCCTGACAGCTAGTGAGAGTCTAGACAACGGGTCTACTCAGGGCCGAGTGCACCTTCTAGCCCTGCCAGTGTATAGAAGCCTTGGTAGCGGGATCCTCTTGAGGTCTTCCCTTACCCCCCCCCCCCCCCAAGCAAGCCTTCGACCCTGACAGCTAGTGAGATCCTGGACAACGGGTCTACTTGGGGCTGAGTGCGCCTCCATCCCTGCCAGATAATGGAAGCCTGAACAGCGGGATCTACTTGGGGTCTTTAAAAATCACACACTCTTTTCCCTTTCACCCCAACCGAGCCTATGACCCTGCCAGCTAGTGAGAGCCTGGATAGCGGGTCTACTCGGGGCCGTGTGCGCCTTCCAGCCATGCCAGCTAATGGAAGCATGGACAGCGGGATCCTCTCAGGGTATTCCCTTACCCCCAAGCAAGCCTTCAGCCCAACCAGGTAATGAGAGCATGGACAACAGTTCTACACGGGGCCAAGTGGGCCTTCCAGCCCTGCTAGATAATGGAAGCCTGGACAGCAGGATCTACTCGGGGACTTTCAAAATCTCAAACATTTTTCCCTTTCGCCCAAAGCGAGCCTATGATCTGGGCAGCTAGTGAGAGCCTGGACAGCGGGCCTACTCGGGGTCGAGTGCGCCTTCCAGACCTGCCAGCTAATGGAAGCCTGGACAACGGGATCCTCTCAGGGTCTTCCCTTACCTCCCAAGCGAGCCTTTGGTCCTGCCAACTAATCAGAGCTTGAATAGTGGGTCTACTCGGGGCCGAGTATGCCTTCCAGCCTTGCCAGCTAATGGAAGCTTGGACAACGGGATCTACTCAGGATCTTCTAAGACACAATCTCTTTCCAATATTCAAAAGAAACAAACATGAGACAATTCAATGAATTCATTATAATAGGATTTACAATCTTACCCCAACTAAGAGTAGAAACGTTTCAGATCATCGTCACTACAAGTATGGCTCATGGTCACCCCCTCCACATTCTGGAGGTGGTAGCCTCCCAACCCTAGGGCCTTTTCAACTATGTGGGGAACTTCCCAGTTTGAATTGAGCTTCCCAACTACTGTCAACCTTCCTGCGGCGTCGACTTTCTTCTAGACTAGATCTCACTCTTTGAATTGCTTGATCCTGACATGTTTGTCAAAATACTTAGCCATCCGCTGCTTGATCTCCTCCTGCCTGATGGCAGCCACGTCTCGAAGCTCTTCCTCCATGTCTAGCGAGAGTCGTAGCACCACTTAATTTTCTTCCCTCCACTCCTCATCTCCCCTGATAGTGTCCATGACTTGCGGTGACTGAACCTCAAACTCCACGGGCAAGACCGTTTCGCACCCATGAGAAAGTTTGAAGGGGGTCTCTCAGGTGGCCGTGTTGGGGGTCGTCCACAGAGCCCACAACATCGAGGGGAGTTGCTTCACCCTGTTGGGTACATTGGAACAAATGTAACTGATTTGAAGAAGCCTCACCCTACTCAATGATATACATCAAAATGTATTTTATGTGTTTTGAGTTTAGTTGTGCAGGTTAAGTAGTTGCAGGGAAAGCTGAAAAGTTTCTAAGTCCATGTGTCGACACCAAGAAGAAAAGGGTCGACACTTAAGAAGACTTGTGTCGACACCCAGAGAAGCTGTGTCGACACTTGGACTAATTGTGTCGACACCAGGAATGCAGAGTCGACACAAGAAGGAAAGTGTCGACACATACAGGCTGTGTCGACACACAATGAAGAAATGTCCAGAGAAGCTGTGTCGACACTTTGAAGTAGTGTCGACACCCAGAGGAACTTTGTCGACATCAGAAAGTGTCGACACTAGGAGGCTGTGTCGACACTCAGCAAAACATCAACAAAGTTCAAGTAAAAGTGTCGACACTAGGAGGCTGTGTCGACACTCAGCAAATTTCAACAGAGTCTAAGTACAAGTGTCGACACAAAGGAGCTGTGTCGACACTCAGCCAAAGTCTCAACACATGAAGAATATGTCGACACAAAGGAGATGTGTCGACACTAAGCAAAAGTATCAACACAGAAGGCATGTGTCGACCACAAGGAGATGTTTCGACACTTAGCAAGTATCAACACAAGAAGATGTGTCGACACAAAGGAGTTGTGTCGACACTTACAAGAAATCAACTAAGTATCAAAGAAGAAGGACTTGTGTCGACACACAGAATCAGTGTCGACACATGTTTAAGAAGCAGTGTCGAGAAGCAAATTCTACAACACAAGGAGTTGTGTCGACACCATGAAGGCTAGTGTCGACACTTAGTCTACTTATGTCGACACTTAGTCTATCAGTGTCGATACTTAAAGACTGACTGTCTCGACACTTTCAGACAGTTACAGAAAATTCAAGAAGTGACTGGATGACTTGATAGCTGCCATTCCAGCCAGTCTACTGCAATTGTCAGAGCTGTCAGAAAGTTGTTAGGAACCGGACCAGCCGGTCACCATGAAGAAAGTCTATATAAATGCTTATACCTTCAACAGATGAAAAGTGATAGAGAAGCAATTCATTGAAGAATCAATTGAAGTGATCAGAAGATCTAAGAAGTTGGAGAGAGAGAGCTCCTTCTAAGAAGACAGCTGTTGAACCAGGCCGTGAAGAAAGTTTCAGATTGAGATCTGATTCTTAAGTTAGCAGTGATTGAAGATCAGCTGCATAGAGACTCAACCCTACTGTGTTCTAAATTCAAGAAGCTTTGAAGGAAGCCAAGGGAGGTTGATCTCAGCAAAGTTCTTCCAAGAACTCATCAAGAAACCTGACAACTCTTCTCTATAATTCTGAGTTGTGGGTATATACATTGTAATTTTAATTTCTTGTAGGATCCTTAGGGATCTGAGTTGTAAGCCTGAAATTATAAAGGCTGAGTGGTAGGGCATGTGTGCTTGAGTGGAGGAGATCTATTTCTCTGAGTGTAGGCCTGTTGTAGGCTGAGTGTAGGCCTTGTTGAAGGCTGAGTGTAGATCTTTGTGAAGAATGAGTGGTAGGGCTTTTGAGCATGAGTTATAAGAGTGGGATCACTCTGAGCTGTAGGAACATATTTGGGGTTCTGAGTGTAAGATCTGAGGATCTGAGGAATAATGGAGAAGTTGGGCCGAATCTAGTACACTACTAGATAGGCGAAGGGGGAAAGTGGATGTACCCAGACCTTGGGGAACCACTATAAAATCTGTGTGTTCTCTGTGTGTGCTTTATTCTGTGATTGCTATGCTGTATTGCTGTGAAGAATTGTTTATAATTCTGTGATTCTGCCTAAAAGTTTAAAAAGATTAAGGTCACCTATTCACCCCCTCTAGGTGATTAGGTACAATTTCTTTCAAGTGGTATCAGAGGGAGGTTCCTCAAAAAGGACATAATAGTCTGAGTAAAAGATCCTGTAGGCAGATTCAGTACAATCAAGAAAATCAAGAAAATGGGTTCAACAGAGAATCACAAAGAACTAGGATCCATGAAGTTGCCAATTTGTAGAAATGAGATCTTTAGCATTTGGAAAGAAAGGGTTAGACTTTTTATGGAAGCCTCTAACCCTAGAATCTATATCACTGTTAAAGAAGGGCCATATGTGCCTATGAAAGTATCAGTTCTGGATGCAAACCAGAGAAGTCCAGAAGACTATTCTGAAATGACCAAGGATGAGATTATTCTGGCCACTATGGACAAGAGGGCTCAAAATATCATTGTAAGTGCAATAGATGATGCCACATTCCAGAATTTAATTCACTGTAAAACATCAAAGGAAATGTGGGACACACTGATAGTGTATATGGAAGGTTCAAAAGAAGTTAGATAGGACAGGAAGTCTTTATTGAATCAAGAGTATGAAAGCTTCAGACAAGGCAGGTCTGATAGCACAACTGAGTGCTACAAGAAATTCTATAGGATAGTTAATGAGTTAATGTCCTATGGAAGAGAATTCAGCAATTATGAGTTGAATGATAAGTTCTTGAGATCCCTAACTAAAGACTGAGATACTAAGATTTGTGTCATAAGGGAAATGGCCAAATTAGCAGACATTCCTCCTCCAACATTGTTTGAAAAACTGTTATCATATGAGATGCAGTTAATGGTAAGATAGGAGGAGGAGAAGAATACCAGAGTTGAGCACAAAGAAAGAGCTGTGGCTTTCAAGACTAAAGCCACCAGGAAATATAAAAATAAGTCTCCATCTCCACCTCCAAAAGTTGCTGAGACTGAGAAAGATGAGTCAGAATGTAAGAATTCTGAAAGCAGTGAGAGTGATGAAGATTTTGCAGCTTTCACTAGACATTTTCAGAAGTTTATTAAGAAGAAACAGTGGAGGTCTAAGCCTTCCACTTCACAGAAGTCATCAAAGTATGACAGGGGAAGGCCCAAGTCAAGTAAAATAACATCTTCAAAGATAGTTTGTTATTGTTGTAACAAACAGGGACATGTTGTTGCTGACTGTCCAGAGAAAAGGAAAGAGTCAACTGATAAGAAGAAGACTCAGATCAAGGGCAAAAAGAAAGATCCTTTGTTGCCAAGAAGAACAAAAGTCTGTCTGATATGTCATCTTCAGAAACTGATTCAGAAGCTGAAGCTTATATTGGACTGTTTGCTGAAGAAGAGGAAGAGGAGTTCATCCAGTTAATGAACTCTATATATGAGCATGAGGACAATCAGTGTCAGGGACTGATGGCCTTATAAGAAGGAGACAAAATCCAGGATCAGCCTGGACCAAGTCAGGTACAAAATTGTTCTTCAAGTTCAATTTCTAGTGCTGGATCAGATTCAGATTCATCAGCATCAAGTGATGAGAGTGGATCTGAATCTGAAGGTGACATTCATCAATTAATTGATGAATATAGAGTAGTGTTGCAAGCTTTGAAGAAAAGTAAATCCTCGGCCAAGAGTCAGGCTAAGGAGATTGCTAATCTCAAAGTGGTTGCAATAGATTTTGATAAGTTGCTTGATCAGAAACTAAATGAAATAGCCAGTCTGAAGAACATTACTGTTATTCAGATGGGGACTATTACATTCAAGAATGATCAAATCAGAAATCTGGAGATTAGTCTTCAGAAAGAGAGAGATATAGTAGCAAGGTTTTCTAAACCAAAGTCTGTTCTACCTTTGATAGATGAGTTCATTTCTCAAAAGGGTAAAACTGGATTGGGGTTTACTAAACCTACCAGGACTGTACAGTCCAAGTCTAAGGGCAAAGCCCCAGTACTCAACAAGAAACCTGCTGTAGATAAAACAGCCAGGGTTGTACCTAAACAAAGGTACAACAGATTTGAGTGCTGGTGTTGTGGCAAGGTAGACCACTTTGCCATAGACTGTTGGCACAATTCAAGTGCCAAGGTGAGTAGCAATCTGCCTGCTAGAAAAACTATAGGTAGTTTTGTTAAGAGGCAAACTAACCAGCACCAAGGACCCAAGAATTCTTTGGGTTCTAAGGTTAACTAATCTGTTTTGCAGGTGAGTCCAAGTGACCATGCCCCAATATGGTACTTGGACAGTGGATGTTCCAGGCACCTGACTAGAACTAGGGGATTGCTGAAGGACTATACACCAATCAAGGATGGTCCTAAAGTCACCTTTGGTGGTTCTGAAAAAGGAATCATCAAAGGCTTTGGTAACATTTCTAGCAACCTTATTACAATTACTCAAGTGGCTTATGTTAAAGGTTTGAAACACAACCTCATTAGTATAAGTCAGCTGAGTGATCTAGGATATGACATCTCATTTGTTAAAGATGGTTGTCATATTAGGAGGTCAAATGATCAAAAGATCATTCTGACAGGTTATAGGAAGGGAAATGTCTATTGTCTAGACATTATGTGTGAGAACAATGTTTCTCATGTGTGTCATGTAGCTGATGAGAAAGTCTCTCATTGTGTCAAATGGCACAAGAGGCTAGCCCATCTTAACTATAAGATAATTGGTCAACTCTATAGTAAAGAGTTAGTGAGGAATGATCCTCAAGTTAAGTGTAAAAAGGTTGGGATATGTTCAGCTTGTCAAAAGGGCAAGAAGACCAAATCCACCTTTAATAGCATTAAGAACAAAGTTGCTGTGAAGTGCTTATACCTCTTGCATATGGATCTCTTTGGTCTTATGCCAGTTCACAGCCTAGGTAGGAAGGTCTACACATTTATGGTTGTAGATGACTACTCAAGGTTTTCCTGGGTGTTCTTCCTTAGACAGAAATCTGAAACACCTAGTATCTTTTATAGTTTTGTCAAACAAATTCAGAATGAGTTAGACAGTACAGTGGTCAAAATAAGAAGTGACCATGGTACTGAATTCCAGTCTGATAGTATGACAAAGCTATGTGAAGAGTTTGGGATATTTCAGGAATTTTCTTCACCAAGAACACCTCAGCAAAATGACATTGCTGAAAGGAAAAATAGAACCTTGATTGAGGCTGGTAGAACCCTATTAAGTGACACATCTCTCCCAGAATATTTCTGGGCTGAGGCAGTTAATACTGCATGCCATGTAATTAATAGGGCTACTATCACCAAGAGCCACAATAAGACCCCCTATGAGATTGTGAAGGGCAGAAAACCAAATCTATCCTACTTCAGGATCTTTGGTTGTAAATGCTATATACTTAACAACGGTAAGTCTTATTTAACTAAGTTTGCTGCCAAATCCCAAGAGGGGATCATTGTTGGGTACAGCAACAACAGTAAGGCTTATAGGGTCTACAACTTGACTACTCAAGTTGTAGAGGAGTCAGTACATGTAGTGTTTGATGAAGCTAGACTCATTAACAATGAATTATCTAGAAGTGTATGCAGCTCTACAGGTGTGACTGAGAAGATGGACAAGCTTACTATTGGAGAAGATTCTACTGCAAGTTAGCATGTGCATGATAGTGGCTGTTGTCCAGGGGGAGTACTTGAAACTCCTGATGCTGAAGAAGACCAAGGAGTGCAGCAAGTTGAAGAAGCTGTAGGTGCACAACCAGAAGACAGGTTGCCTCCAGCTAATAGACATTTAAAAGATCATCCAGCCAATCAAATTATTGGTGATCTCAGACAAGGGGTACAAACAAGGAGCAGAAATCTAAGTTCAGTACTATACTCCAGTTTTCTATCCCAAGTAGAGCCAAAGAAATTTGAAGAAGCCATCCTAGACCCTCATTGGATTGAGGCAATGCAAGAGGAGCTGAACCAGTTCAAAAGATGCAATGTCTGGGAGCTAGTTCCTAAACCAAAAGACCACAACATTATTGGGACTAAGTGGATCTTTAGGAACAAGTTGGATGAACATGGAGTTATTATAAAGAACAAAGGAAGACTGGTTGCAAAAGGATATAGGCAGGAAGAAGGTATTGACTTTGATCAGACCTTTGCTCCAGTAGCCAGACTGGAGGCAATAAGGATGTTCTTGGCCTATGCAACCTATCAAGGGTTTAAAGTATACCAAATGGATGTTAAGTCAGCCTTTTTGAATGGAAATCTGAAGGAAGAAGTCTATGTAGAACAGCCATCAGGTTTTGTTGATTCAACTAAACCTAATTATGTTTATAGACTTAGGAAGGCTTTGTATGGGTTAAAACAAGCCCCTAGGGCTTGGTATGAAACCCTGTCTAGTTTTCTCATTGAGAATAAATTCACAAGGGAGAAAATAGACAAGACTCTATTCCTTAGGGAATCCAGAGGCAAGATCATTCTAGTCCAAATATATGTGGATGGCATTATATTTGGGTCTACAGAAAGTAGTCTTTGCAGGAAGTTTGCAAAACTAATGCAAGGACAATTTGAAATGAGCAGTATGGGGGAACTTAAGTTCTTCTTGGGTCTCCAAGTTAGACAGACTGAGGATGGTTTATCCATATGCCAGTCTAAGTTCACCCTAGAATTGATAAGGAAGTATGGTATGGAATCATCCAGTACCATGAAAACTTCTATGGGGTCAAGTATGTCTCTTAGGAAAGATGATGCAGGGAAACCTGTAGATGAGACTTTGTATAGAGAGATAGTTGGCTCCCTATTGTATTTGACTGCTAGTAGACCAGATATCATGTATGCTACATGTGTCTGTGCTAGGTACCAAGCTTGCCCTAAAGAATCTCATTTGACAGCAGTCAAAAGAATTCTGAGATATCTTAAGGGCACACCTTATCTAAGACTTTGGTACCATAGGAATGGAGACTTTGAACTGACAGGTTATTCGGATGCAGATTTTGCAGGCTGCAAGGAAGATAGGAAAAGTACAACTGAAACCTGTCAATTCCTAGGTGGAAGGCTGATATCATGGAGTAGCAAGAAGCAAATAAGTGTGGCTATCTCCACAACAGAATCAGAGTACGTTGCTGCAGGAAGTTGCTGTGCTCAACTTCTATGGATTCAACATCAGCTAGAAGATTATGGTATTCAAGTAAGTAGAACACCTCTATTTTATGATTCTACTAGTGCTATTTCTATTGCAAACAATCCTATCTCCCATAGTAGGACTAAGCACATAGAAATAAAATACCATTTTCTAAGAGAACATGTGGAAAAAGGAGATATTTCACTAGAGTATGTTTGTAACACCCCCTATCCGTCACATAGCATATAGCAGTAGGTCCGGCCGGGGCCCGACGCCATATACCACAGACAGACCGGGTGGTTACTTATGGAAACCATCCAACCAATCTCAACGTCCTACACAGAGCATTCTAGCGGAAGCAGTTTATAAAAGTTGTAAACAAGAACCCAGCATTTAAGCACGAATGTCCACTAGTACAAAACAGGAATGTTATTACAAAATACTCAAAACAAGCCTTAAGGCCTTACTAAATGTTTCACTTGAATATTACATGATTTACAAACCACGGCACGCAGGCCGGTCATACATGAATAAAGCAATAAACATTTCCATTTGGGCCTTCGAGGGCCGGCTTCGCAAAAAGGGCTTTAGCCCGCTATTGACCGCTTGGTCCAGCTGCACCTGCAAGCAACAAACCACCGCACGGTGGCAAAACAAGGCAACGGTCAGCAATGCTGACCAAATTATAACGATCCCGCCCCCAACTCGGGGCGGCGTTGCTCCTTCCCTGCATTTCATTAGCATAAGCGAGCAATTTATATACTTAGCCATTTCATCACAGACATTGGCTCGCTCGGCCACACGCCCCGTGCACTCAGGGCACATTCTCGGTGAATCGGTCGATGTCACATCAATGAAAGCCATTAACATTCCGGACTCACCACCGCCACTGAGACGGCCAAACCTATGAGCAATTTGTCTTCCTGGCCTGGGTCACGACAATTTAAGCCATTGACCGCCGAAGACCCTAATCTATGCCAACGGTAAGTGCCACGTGCCTTTAGGTCTCTTTAACCGAACGACATAGAACGGGTACGGTTCCATCTAACCCGTGCTCACATCGCAACGACAATTTAAGCCATTTGCGCGGGTCAAACTTCCACCGAGTCCCATTTCCATCACAAGTCACATAACCCCGTTATGTTCAAGTTGGCTCTCAAGCCACCAAGTTGGCAAGATCTCGTATCCGCCCAGTTTTCCGGGTGCACCTTTGGGTTAGTCCCCAAGGCTCCCTGCTGCAATCTACCGCGTAGAAAACCCGAAAAACAACCAATAGCACGGAGTCTTCTCCGGCATTATGCAATGCAACATCACCGATCCAGACCAACATGTCCGGGTAGGCTTCACACATCATGCCTACGTCCGTTCTCGCATACAGACTCTAAACAACGGGGACTTTACATATCTACCCGAAGGAACGCCTCCAACTCTCTGCAAACTCGCGAGAGCGGGCTTCCTATGCTAAGAAAGAGAGCTATTCGTGCTCAAGATGAGGATCGTTACCCTTGAGTTCCTCTTTGGCGCCATTGAAAAGTAATCGGATGGAAATCACCGCACTAGCGTTGCCTCCGTGGATCCGGAATCGGCTTGCGATTCGGAGCTCCGAAGCTCCTCCAATGGCGGATCTAGCTCCTTCTTCTTCCCTTAGCTCTCCTCTCTCTCCAAGTATTTAGAAAGAGAACAAGGTATGAAAAGTGATGGATTTCTAAGTCAACCCACGGGTATATCCCTTCAGGAACATCCCCCAGCCGTTGGATCTCAAAACAAGGAAACGAACGGCTTTGATTCGGGGCTGAAATGCCCAATCTGGACCGAACACGGCCTGGCACACGCCCGTGTCCAGGGCCGTGTGCCGCATTCGCCGTCAAAATCGAATCACCTGGAACCTCACATGTGTATCGAACACGCCCGTGTTCGAGCTGACACGCCCGTGTTCCACCTCACACGGCCGTGTGGCCGGCCGTGTACCCCATGATTTTTCCCCATTTTCAACCCGAGCACTGCACGGGTTCTAGGACACGCCCGTGTCCTTGCCCGTGTCACCTTGACACGCCTGTGCCCCAGGCCGTGTACACGGGACACTTCGTCGAGTGAAGATCGACGACTTGATGATACGGCCTTGGACACGCCCGTGTCCTAGGCCGTGTGCCTTGTCTCGACGATCGTCGAGTGAATCTCGATGACTCCGCAGGACGATCGTCGACACGGGTCGACACGCCCTGCGACACGCCCGTGTCGCAGGCCGTGTGCCCATTCTCGACGAATCGTCGAGTATATCTCGACGACTCATGGCTAAGTGTCGACACGGGTCGACACGCCCTGCGACACGCCCGTGTCGCAGGCCGTGTGCTCATTCTCGACGAATCGTCGAGACAATATCGACGACTTCGCGGCTAAGTGTCGACAGGCTCGACACGCCCTGGGACACGCCCGTGTCCCAGGCCGTGTGCCTGCTGCCAGAACTCAAACTGGCCCAAAACGTCCCCCTTTTGCTCCCTTGAGTTTCGGGGCATTACAACTCTCCCCCTCTTAAAAGAATTTCGCCCACGAAATTACATAAAGGAAAGACATGTACAAAATCAAAATTTTGTACCTGAGCGGAACAACTCCGGATACTCGTCAAGCATAGTCTGCTCTCGCTCCCAAGAGAGCTCCTCACGACCGCAATTGTCCCATCGGACCTCGACCATACTGATCTCTTTATTGCGTAGCTGCTTGACCTCCGAGTCCTCAATCCGCACGGGCTTGACCTTTGTCATTAGCCCACTTTCCACCGGCACTTGATCGACCGCGATCACTTGCATAGGCTCTTGCACCGCCTTCCGAAGCACCGAAATATGGAATACATCATGTAAACCACTTAGCTCCACTGAAAGCTTCAACCTATAGGCCGCTTCACCAACTCGCTCCAGAACCTCAAACGGTCCAAGGTACCTCGGGCTTAGCTTTTTCAATCGCCGCACCCGCGAGACACCCTTGAACGGCTTGATCTTTAAGTATACATAATCACCCACAGCGAACTCCACGTTCCTGTGCTTGGCATTATAGTACTTTGCTTGTCGGTCCTGAGAGATATGCAACCTCTCCCAAATGGTTCTCACCAAAGAAGTAGCATCCTCCACTTCCGATCGCTTATACAACTTTGACTCACCCGTTTCTAACTAAGACAACGGCGTGCGACATTTTCTACCATATAGGGCCTCAAAAGGCGCCATCTGAATACTCGCTTGGTAGCTGTTGTTGTATGCGAACTCCACCAAATAAAGGTGGTCTTCCCATTGCTTTCCAAAATCCAAGACACACATGCGAAGCATGTCTTCCATGGTTCTATTGACCCTCTCGGTCTGCCCATCCATTTGCGGATGGAAGGCTGTGCTAAACTTCAGCTTTGTTCCCAACATTTGCTGCACCAGCCTCCAATCATTGGACGTGAACCGCCCATCTCGGTCACTCACGATGCTGTGGGGCACACCATGAAGCCGTACTATGTTATCCACATAAAGCTTTGCCAGCTTCTCCACCGGATCCTCCTTCCTATGCGAAATAAAATGTGACACCTTCGTTAATCGATCAACAACCACCCAAATGGCGTCGTTTCCCTTTTGCGACCTTGGCAAACCGTGCACAAAGTCCATAGAGATGTCGTCAAATTTCCACTCCAGAATAGGCAAGGACTTAAGAAATCCTCCCGGCTTTTGGCACTCCGCCTTTACCAAGGCGCAGGTTTGGCACTTCGCTACGTATAGCGCAACATCCTTCTTCAAACCCGGCCACCAAAACAGTTTCTTCACATCACGGTACATCTTCGTGCTCCCCGGGTGAATCGAGTACTTGGTATGGTGCGCCTCGTACAACAACTCCACCCGTAAATTGCCCACACTTGGGACGCACAGACGACCGTCTTTCCAAAGCAATCCGTCCTCCACGACGAATTGGGAATTTGACCCATCCAGAGCCTCTACCATGAACTGCTTCATATGAGCATCCATATCCAAAGCCTGCCGAATCCGATCAGCCAGGTCATATTGGACTTCAGTCCAATTCAGAACTGCTTCAGCACTTGATTGTCTGTCCACACAAACAATCTCCAACGCCTCCAACTCTCGCACCAACCGCTCATCGTGCACCGATAGCCAATTAGCTTGAGCTGGGGCTCGACGACTCAGCGCATCCGCAACCGCATTACCTTTGCCAGGCACGTGGTGGATCTTGAATGTATAGTCCCCCAGGAACTCCATCCATCTACGCTGCCGCATATTCAGATCCTTCTGATCAATCAGGTACTTTAGGCTCTTGTGATCGGTGTAGATATCAATCTTCACACCGTACAAATAGTGTCTCCACAGCTTCAAGGCGAAAATCACGGCCGCTAACTCCAAGTCATGGACCGGATAGTTCCTCTCGTGCACTTTTAGCTGTCTCGAGCCATAAGCTATCACGCTTCCGTGCTGCAGTAGCACGCAACCCAAACCGCTGCCTGAAGCATCGCCATATATCTCATAGCCTTCGGTTCCACATGGCGAACTCAGCACAGGCGCCGTGGTCAACCGACACTTCAATTCCTCAAAAGCTCGCGCGCACTCCGGCGTCCAAACGAACTTCTGCTCCTTCCTCGTCAAAGTAGTGAGAGGTAACGCTAACCGCGAGAAGTTCTCTACGAAGCGCCTATAATAGCCGGCAAGCCCCAAAAAGCTCCGGACTTCTGCTACCGTAGTAAGCTCAGGACACTCTCGTATCGCAACAATCTTCGCCGGATCCACAGCAATACCCTCTCCACTCACTATATGACCGAGGAACGCCACTGAGGACAGCCAAAACTCGCACTTCGAGAATTTGGCATACAACTGGTTTCTCCTTAGCGTCTCCAACACCAAATGAAGATGCTTGAAGTGATCTTCCTCACTTTGCGAGTACACCAAAATATCGTCGATGAAGACGATCACAAAATGGTCCAAGTACTCCCTGAACGTCCTGTTCATCAAATCCATGAACACTGACGGCGCATTAGTCAGCCCAAACGGCATGACCGTAAACTCATAATGCCCGTATCTCGTACTAAACACTGTCTTCGGGATATCACTCTCCCTTATTCGCAGCTGATAGTACCCAGCCTTGAGATCCAACTTCGAGTACACCGTCGACCCGACTAACTGATCAAAGAGATCATCAATCCGGGGGATCGGGTACTTGTTCTTCTCAGTCAGCTTGTTGAGCTCCCGATAATCAATACATAGCCTCAAGCTTCCGTCCTTCTTCTTAACAAAGAGCACCGGTGCTCTCCAAGGCGAAGAACTCGGGCGCACATACCCTTGCTCCAGCAACTCTTGCAGTTGAACTTTCAGCTCCGCCATTTCCTTAGGCGCTAGCCGATACGGAGATCGTGACACAGGCTTTGCACCTGGCACTAGCTCGATCGTAAAATCTATCTCCCGCTGAGGCGGGGCTCCAGGAAGATCTGCGGGGAACACATCAGGGTATTCCGATACCACTGAAATACAATCCAACGCGGGCTTCGGCTTTGCAACCTCCACTAGTGTAAAGAACAGTTCTGCTCCAGCACGAACCGCCTTCACCACCTGAAGAGCAGACATCAACGTCTTACTCGACCCCTTTAAGCCCGTAAACGTCGTCTCACGACTCGCTCCCAGCTTAACTTCCTTGCTACCGCAATCTATATGGGCCTGCTGCTCTGAGAGCCAGTCCATGCCAAATATGACGTCGAACTCCACTAACAGAAGTAAAGACGCCCGCAGGTCGAACTCCTGCTCCCCAATACGAGTCTTAACATCGCAGATCCTATCCGCTCACATCGAACACCCATTGGGCAACAACACATCCAACTTATCCTTTGCCATCGAAGAAGGGACTCCGATGCGTGATATAAATCCTTCGGACAAGAAGGAGTGTGAAGCTCCCGTATCGAAGAGTGCTCGTGCCGGATTTTCACAAATCAATACAAATCCTAACAAGCAGTGGTAAGGTAACATGTGCATAACAAGTATTTAAATAAATTGACTTGCTATAAATTAACCCGTACCTGTCACCACATCAGCTTGTTTAATGGCCTCCTGTTGGCCAAGATTGTAGACCCTTGGTTGGGCCGAAGCATAATGGGATGCGGTCGACTCCACCGCCTTTCCCTTCTCTTCATAGGTAGCTCCCGGCTTTCTCTCGGACTTAGGACGTCTGCTCCAACAGTCACGGGCAAAATTCCCCGTCTTTCCACATGTAAAACACGCACCCGGGGTCCGACCCGTAGTCGCCCCAGAAGCGCCAGAAGGAGCTGGACCCGAAGTCCTATGCTTCTTGAAAGACCTCCGATAGCCGGACTTTGAATTAGTCGGCACTTTGTATACAGATTTCTTCTCACCTAAGCTTTTCTTCGCTTGTACATTTTTCATGTCCTTCTCCAAGGACCAGGCAGTATTGACCAAGGTTAAGAAACCCTGCGTCATCGGCCCCGACAGTAGTAGTCTCAACTCATCTCTCAATCCTTCATAGAAACGATTAGTCTTGCGCTCCTCATCCATGATGGTGGAGCTAGCATAATGACTCAGACGAGTAAACTCGTGGAGATATTCATCCATGCTCCTCTCACCCTGAACCAACCTCAGAAATTCATTCTCCAATGCTATCTTCTGCGTCGAAGGGAGGTATCTAGCCAAAAATAATCTCGAGAACTCCTCCATCGAGACCTCACCAAGTTGCCTACCTCTCAGTAAGTGCAGCTCCAATCCTTCCCACCACATCCTCGCTTCACCGTCCAAAAGGAACGTAGCGATGGTGGTCATTTGCCACTCCTCCGTCTCCGTCGCTGTGATGACTCTCTTCACCCTGGAGAGCCAGTCTTCAGCCTGCGATGGGGTTCCCAACCCCGAGAATAACGGAGGGTTAAAGCTCATTACATGCTTTAGCTGCCTCTCAGTTGCCCTCCTTGGCACTACCAGTTCTACAACCACTTGCTCCACCCTCCTCGGCTCAGCCTCTTGCAGAGGTTCTTGCTCCATCACAAGAGCGGGCTGCTGCGCTTGCCTTCCAGGCTGCGCATTAATCACAGCCAACACCGCTTCAGCCACCAATCGTATATTTTCAGCCGACAGAGGTGTTGCAGGAGCAACATCCGGTGCACTACTAGCCTCAGAAACTCGGCGTTCTGATGGCCCAACACTACTTCTGGTCACCTATAGTGGTACAAAACACCGTTAAGCGACCAAATAAATTGCAAACAGCAATTATAGGAACACACAGGTTCCTCAAACACGAGTATTTTCATTCCTAAGTGGACATTCATGGGTTCTTTTTACCATTATAACGATGACGCACACAATGTGCTCACCACCCCTTAAAAAGAATTCGCCCACGAATTCACTTTAAGCCCGACCAAAACCAGTAGTCTGATACCAAATTGTAACACCCCCTATCCGTCACATAGCATATAGCAGTAGGTCCGGCCGGGGCCCGACGCCATATACCACAGACAGACCGGGTGGTTACTTATGGAAACCATCCAACCAATCTCAACGTCATACACAGAGCATTCTAGCGGAAGCAGTTTATAAAAGTTGTAAATAAGAACCCAGCATTTAAGCACGAATGTCCACTAGTACAAAACAGGAATGTTATTAAAAAATACTCAAAACAAGCCTTAAGGCCTTACTAAATGTTTCACTTGAATATTACATGATTTACAAACCACGGCACGCAGGCCGGTCATACATGAATAAAGCAATAAACATTTCCATTTGGGCCTTCGAGGGCCGGCTTCGCAAGAAGGGCTTTAGCCCGCTATTGACCGCTTGGTCCAGCTGCACCTGCAAGCAACAAACCACCGCACGGTGGCAAAACAAGGCAACGGTCAGCAATGCTGACCAAATTATAACGATCCCGCCCCCAACTCGGGGCGGCGTTGCTCCTTCCCTGCATTTCATTAGCATAAGCGAGCAATTTATATACTTAGCCATTTCATCACAGACGTTGGCTCGCTCGGCCACACGCCCCGTGCACTCAGGGCACATTCTCGGTGAACCGGTCGATGTCACGTCAATGAAAGCCATTAACATTCCGGACTCACCACCGCCACTGAGACGGCCAAACCTATGAGCAATTTGTCTTCCTGGCCTGGGTCACGACAATTTAAGCCATTGACCGCCGAAGACCCTAATCTATGCCAACGGTAAGTGCCACGTGCCTTTAGGTCTCTTTAACCGAACGACATAGAAAAGGTATGGTTCCATCTAACCCGTGCTCACATCGCAACGGCAATTTAAGCCATTTGCGCGGGTCAAACTTCCACCGAGTACCATTTCCATCACAAGTCACATAACCCCGTTATGTTCAAGTTGGCTCTCAAGCCACCAAGTTGGCAAGATCTCGTATCCGCCCAGTTTTTCGGGTGCACCTTTGGGTTAGTCCCCAAGGCTCCCTGCTACAATCTACCGCGTAGAAAACCCGAAAAACAACCAATAACACGGAGTCTTCTCCGGCATTATGCAATGCAACATCACCGATCCAGACCAACATGTCCAGGTAGGCTTCACACATCATGCCTACGTCCGTTCTCGCATACGGACTCTAAACAACGGGGACTTTACATATCTACCCGAAGGAACGCCTCCAACTCTCCGCAAACTCGCGAGAGCGGGCTTCCTATGCTAAGAAAGAGAGCTATTCGTGCTCAAGATGAGGATCGTTACCCTTGAGTTCCTCTTTGGCGCCATTGAAAAGTAATCAGATGGAAATCACCGCACTAGCGTTGCCTCCATGGATCCGGAGTCGGCTTGCGATTCGGAGCTCCGAAGCTCCTCCAATGGCGGATCTAGCTGCTTCTTCTTCCCTTACCTCTCCTCTCTCTCCAAGTATTTAGAAAGAGAACAAGGTATGAAAAGTGATGGATTTCTAAGTCAACCCACGAGTATATCCCTTCAGGAACATCCCCCAGCCGTTGGATCTCAAAACAAGGAAATGAACGGCTTTGATTCGGGGCTGAAATGCCCAATCTGGACCGAACACGGCCTAGCACACGCCCGTGTCCAGGGCCGTGTGCCGCATTCGCCGTCAAAATCGAATCACCTGGAACCTCATACGGGTATCGAACACGCCCGTGTTCGAGCTGACACGCCCGTGTTCCACCTCACACGGCCGTGTGGCCGGCCGTGTACCCCATGATTTTTCCCCATTTTCAACCCGAGCACTGCACGGGTTCTAGGACACGCCCGTGTCCTTGCCCGTGTCACCTTGACACGCCTGTGCCCCAGGCCGTGTACACGGGACACTTCGTCGAGTGAAGATCGACGACTTGATGACACGGCCTTGGACACGCCCGTGTCCTAGGCCGTGTGCCTTGTCTCGACGATCGTCGAGTGAATCTCGACGACTCCGCGGGACGATCGTCGACACGGGTCGACACGCCCTGCGACATGCCCGTGTCGCAGGCCGTGTGCCCATTCTCGACGAATCGTCGAGTATATCTCGACAACTCACGGCTAAGTGTCGACACGGGTCGACACGCCCTGCGACACGCCCGTGTCGCAGGCCGTGTGCCCATTCTCGACGAATCGTCGAGACAATCTCGACAACTTCGCGGCTAAGTGTCGACATGGCTCGACACGCCCTGGGACACGCCCGTGTCCCAGGCCGTGTGCCTGCTGCCAGAACTCAAACTGGCCCAAAACGTCCCCCTTTTGCTCCCTTGAGTTTCGGGGCGTTACAATGTTAATACAGATAATCAGCTAGCTGACATGTATACTAAGCCCTTAGATGAAACCAAATTCAATAAATTTAAAATTGAATTAGGGATGATAAACTTAGAATAAGTTTTCAAAATTGGCTAAGTAAAATGGTGTCGACACACAGAGTTGTCTGTGTCGACACATAGATGTGGTGTCGACATTTCAGAGAAATGGTGTCGACACATCTAGAAAGTCTGTGTCGACACTTCATAGAATTAGTGTCGACACATGCAGTATAGGTGTCGACACATCCAAGGTGGTGTCGACACTTAGGCTTTACACAGATTTAGTCTAGTAGAGTCTCGAGTAAGTGTCGAGCTAAGTGGTGTCGACACATATACAAGTGTCGACACATATATTCTGTCGACTATACTTATGTCGATACATAGTTGTCGAGACATTATAAGTAAGTGTCGACACTTATCAACAGTGTCGACACAATTTAAGTATTTTGACGCGCCCTTTCATCTTCGATTCTAGAAAGGTATAAATAGGTTTTTGCCATTGTTTGTCGACACGCTCACCAAAGTTTCGAGACCAAACTTGTGTGTCGACATCTCTCTTCTCTAATTCAAATTTCTTCAAACCCTAATGGCGCCCAAGCTCGAAGAGAATGTAAATGAAGGATATGAACTCGTGCGACACGCATTTGATGACGCAGAACCCGAGATCAAAGGCGTGATAACCCTAATAGCTGAGACTAGGTTAGAATTTCTTGTTTCAGAACCGATCAAGATCTGGAAGAAGGAGGTCCTGGAGTTTCTGAATGCAGCAACAATAGTTGAATCAGGACTCAAGATTAAGTCAAGAGTTCATAGGGCAAAGGTGAAGGTCTCTCCTAAGAGTCTGAGAAAGGTACTTCAACTACCAAGGACTAAGGAAGAAGAAGATGTTTCTGCTTCTAAGACTAGAGAAGCATTAACATGGTGTGGACTGGACTACAAAATGAAAATTGGATCTGTTTTCAACAGAATGGGAATGAATATGCAAGGCAAGTTTCTATCTGAGATTGTGGGCAAAGTCATCCTGAGCAAGCCTGGAGGCCATGATAGAATCTCAGCTCACATGTTTAGTCTCATGACAAGGATAATATTCAAACTAAATACTGATTGGGCTACAGTTATGTTTGATAAGATTAAATAAAGTATGAAGAAGCTCAATTTGGGTAGAATACTAAGTCTATACCTAGCTGGTAGTATACTAGAGGTGATGAATCAAGCAGCTGGATCTAAGATTAACAACATGAGGAGAATGTATTTGAGAATCTTCTCTAGGTGGGATAGAGTACTGACCAAAGAGATGCCAACTCCAGAGAAGGAAACACCCCAGAAAAAGAAGAAGAAGACAACCCCTGTGGCTCAAGAATCCTCAAGCAGCTCTGAAGAGCAAGTTATTTTTACTCCTGATGAAGAAGACACTGGAAATGCTGGACAATCTCCAGCTAGACAAGAAGATACACAGAGGCAGGGGGAGCTACCACCAGCAAACCCAATTCACTTGGATCCACCCCAGGGGGAGCCTTTACTTGTGGATGAGCCAACTCCACTAGAGAGTGAACAAGCTACTCAGACAATACTTGAGGTAATAACTGAAATTAATAAATTAGATTTCCCAATTGAGAATGAAGTTTTGTCTGATTCATTATCTGATGTTAATCAGTAACCTCAGTTTCTTAGTCAACCTCAGGATGTTGTCATGGAGGACAAATCTGTTGCTGATCAAGTGATTGATGAGATAAGAGATTCTCCAGCCCCTTCTCAACAAGAATTTACATTAGAAGAACTGTTCCCTGACCTTTTACAAACTGACTTTGAGAGAGAAAAAGCTGCTGCTGAGGGGGATAAAGTGATTATTGAGGGGGAGCATGTGGAGATTGAAGAAGAACCTGCCAGCAAAGAAACTGAGAAGCCAAAGGATGCTGAGCAACCACCAAGGACTGAGAAGGATTCACATCCTAGTCCTAAAGATAGAGTAGATATAGCTAGCACATCTGCATATGAAGATGAAGAGGCTGTTAGAGCCAAGAAAAAGAAGTTCCAGGTCTTCAAAAGAAGAAGCCAGACTTACAAAAAGGCTTTACAAACAATTGCACCACAGCCTGCCCCATCAACTGATTACAGTTCATTGATGGTGGCTTTGCAGATTAAGCTGGATGAGCAAAGACAAGCTCTGGAAAAGTATGTGGATGAGGGGCATAAGTCACTGCAATTTGATCTGGCCCAAGACATCAAGTCAATCAGATTTGAAATGAATCTGCACAAGAAAGAAATGACTGACTGCTTTCATAAGGGAGGAAATGCAGTAGTCGATCTGGCCACACATCAAGAGACAATAAAGACAAAAACTTGATGAGCTAGAAGTAAAACAAGGCTATGTCCTGGAGAACCAGCTCAGAATGAATGATAATTTGACAGCTTCTCATAATGCAATAGTAACAGAAATGAAGAATATAGCTTCTGGTCAAACTACAGAAAGTGCAAATGCCAAAGAAGCTTTTGATAAGAAGTTACAAGAGAACCTTACTGCTTTTAAAACTGTGCTTGAAGATTCCCAGAAGGCTATAGCTCAACAGCTCCAGAAGTTTAAACCTTTCTATAAGGATGGAGTAAACTATTTGAATGCACATATAAGGTTTCAGAAAGATGATCTGAGGGATCACATTGCAAGAGAAGTCATAAAGGGGGAGAGGGTGTTAGTCAAAGCAGGCTCTAATCATGCAAAGTCAAAGCAGGCTCAGATCATGCAAAGTGGATTTCAAATTCCATCAGAGCCACCCTTGGATATCCTCCATTATGTGATGATGACAATGTTGCAGAGTATGGAATAAATCCTGCATATCTTGGAGGGGAGCAAGCTGAAGTGGCTCAAGTGATATACCCTCCACAGAACTTTGATATGATACATCAAAAGATACAGTCAATGTATAGTCCTCCTGAAGGAAAGCAAAATGTCATCATAGAGAAAGTAGTACAGCCTGTGCCAGAGGCAATACTGAAAGAACAAGAGGTCTTATTAAAAGAACAAGAGACTCAATTGTCTAAGAAAAGATTCAGAGAGCAAGCTGAACTTAGGCCTGATTTCGAACAATGGAGCCTCACTTCTAGGAAAATCATCTTGACTACATGGAAGGCTGCCAAGGACAACATCCAGGATAGAAACAAGTGGTATTCTGAACTGGAGTGGAGGAAACATGAGAACAGGCAAGAGGCTATTGTTCAATATAGAAGAAAGGCTAAGATGGGAAAGCTACCTCCTACTGCACAAGAGCCTAGCAAGTACTTCCCTAAGCCTTATCATTACTTTGAAAGGCAAAAGATCAAGGCTGAAGAATTGAAAAAGAAGGATCTTAAAGGAAAGAAGTCTGCTGCTGCTGAAGATACTGAAGCTCCTGTCCAAGCAAAGATACAATCAGGAAAGGACATTGTGATCAGGGAGCCTGAGCAGCCTTAGGATAGAAATTTTTTCTTAAGTTTACTATGTGTAATCAGTTGCATCCAACTTACTGTAAACTTTTGAATAATAAAAATGTTGAAGTTGTTAGAACAATGTGATATGTGTTAAATCTATTACATTACTATTCTGAGATATTTGTGTATACATGTTTTGTTTATACATGTTATGTACTTACCCTGTCATTTACTACTGTTTTACATCATACTGTGAATTTGTTATGTATGGTGTATATCATTGACTAAGGGTTATGACTTCTCCAAATAGGGGGAGATTGTTGGGTATATTGGAACAAATGTACCTGATTTGAAGAAGCCTCACCCTACTCAATGATATACATCAAAATGTATTTGATGTGTTTTGAGTTTAGTTGTGCAGGTTAAGTAGTTGCAGGGAAAGCTGAAAAGTTTCTAAGTCCATGTGTCGACACCAAGAAAAAAGTGTCGACACTTAAGAAGACTTGTGTCGACACCCAGATAAGCTGTGTCGACACTTGGAGTAATTGTGTCGACACAAGGAATGCAGAGTCGACACCAGAAGGAAAGTGTCGACACATACAGGCTGTGTCGACACACAATGAAGAAATGTCCAGAGAAACTGTGTCGACACCTTGAAGCAGTGTCAACACCCAGAGGAACTTTGTCGACATCAGAAAGTGTCGACACTAGGAGGCTGTGTAGACACTCAGCAAAACATCAACAAAGTTCAAGTACAAGTGTCGACACTAGGAGGCTGTGTCGACACTCAGCAAATTTCAACAGAGTCTAAGTACAAGTGTCGACACAAAGGAGCTGTGTCGACACTCAGCCAAAGTCTCAACACATGAAGAATGTGTCGACACAAAGGAGATGTGTCGACACTAAGCAAAAGTATCAACACAGAAGACATGTGTCGACTACAAGGAGATGTGTTGACACTTAGCAAGTATCAACACAAGAAGATGTGTCGACACAAAGGATTTGTGTCGACACTTACAAGAAATCAACTAAGTATCAAAGAAGAAGGACTTGTGTCGACACACAGGATCAGTGTCGACACATGTTGAAGAAGCAGTGTCGAGAAGCAAATTCTACAACACAAGGAGTTGTGTCAACACCATGAAGGCTAGTGTCGACACTTAGTCTACTTGTGTCGACACTTAGTCTATTAGTGTCGACACTTAAAGACTGACTGTCTCGACACTTTCAGACAGTTACAGAAAATTCAAGAAGTGACTGGATGACTTGACAGCTGCCATTCCAGCCAGTCTACTGCAACTGTAAGAGCTGTCAGAAAGTTGTTAGGAACCGGACCAGCCGGTCACCATGAATAAAGTCTATATAAAGGCTTATACCTTCAACAGATGAAAAGTGTTAGAGAAGCAATTCATTGAAGAATCAATTGAAGTGATCAGAAGATCTAAGAAGTTGGAGAGAGAGAGCTCCTTCTAAGAAGACAGCTGTTGAACCAGGCTGTGAAGAAAGTTTCAGATTAAGATCTGATTCTTAAGTTAGCAGTGATTGAAGATCAGCTGCATATAGACTCAACCCTACTGTGTTCTAAATTCAAGAAGCTTTGAAGGAAGCCAAGGGAGGTTGATCTCAGCAAAGTTCTTCCAAGAACTCATCAAGAAACCTGACAACTCTTCTCTCTAATTCTGAGTTGTGGGTATATACATTGTAATTTTAATTTCTTGTAGGATCCTTAGGGATCTGAGTTGTAAGCCTGAAATTATAAAGGCTGAGTGGTAGGGCCTGTGTGCCTGAGTGTAGGAGATCTATTTCTCTGAGTGTAGGCCTGTTGTAGGCTGAGTGTAGGCCTTGTTGAAGGCTGAGTGTAGGTCTTTGTGAAGACTGAGTGGTAGGGCTTTTGAGCCTGAGTTGTAAGAGTGGGATCACTCTGAGCTGTAGGAACCTATTTGGGGTTCTGAGTGTAAGATCTGAGGATCTGAGGAATAGTGCAGAAGTTGGGCCAAATCTAGTACACTACTAGATAGGCGAAGGGGGAAAGTGGATGTACCCAGACCTTGGGGAACCACTATAAAATCTGTGTGTTCTCTGTGTGTGCTTTATTCTATGATTGCTGTGCAGTATTTCTGTGAAGAATTGTTTATAATTCTGTGATTCTGCCTAAAAGTTTAAAAAGATTAAGGTCACCTATTCACCCCCCCTCTAGGTGATTAGGTACAATTTCTTTCACACCCAATTCCCCCTCAAGTTTTTTACCTTCTTCTTCAGTAGGCTGACGATGATTTTGTTAGCCGCCTCCACCTGGCCATTGCTTCTTGTGTGGTGGACGGAGGCAAACCTGAGGTCAATCCCCAAATAGGTGCAGAAGCTGATGAATGTTTCGCTGGCAAACTAGGGTCCATTATCCGTGATAATGGCTTGAGACAACCAATGTCAGCAGATAATCTCCCCCCATACAAAATTTCTGATGACCTGGGATGTTACCTTGGCCATCGCCTTGACCTCTAGCCATTTCGAGAAACAATAAATCATCACTAGAAGAAACTTTTTATGTCTGCTTGCTGGGGGAAAAGGACCAACCAAATCCATCCCCCAGATGGCGAAAGGCTATGGGGCTGTGATGCTTCGAAGCCTTTTGGTGGGCAAGAGTTGGAGGGGGGCGTAGAGCTCACATTTTTGGCACCTCCTTACAAACTCAGTTGTATCCTTCCTCAAGGATGGCCAAAAGTACCCCTGCCTGACCACACTTGCCTCCAAAGTACTGCCTCCTAAATGACTGCCACATTCTCCCGAGTGCACTTCTTCAAGAATCCATGAGATTTTATCCTCCACCACGCATCGCGCCTAAAGCCTTGACAACATCTTCTGATGCAACAATCCTTTGTGCATTAGGTGATGTGCTAATTATTGCCTAAAGCCCTTTGCATCTTTGGTCCCTTTGGGAAGTTTGTCGGTAGTCAAGAAAGTTATGAAGGGATCCACCCATGAGGGTCACCGATCCACTTCCATCAACTCTTTTTCTGTAAAATGTTTGTTTAGGATAGAGAGTGACCTAGAGGGGGGGGGGGGGTGGATAGGTCCAATTTAAATCTTGGCTACTTTAAATCACAGAAACTTCTTAGTGTGTTTATTAACACAGTCTCAACATTCAAAAACATAGATGATCTAGATTCGACCAAACTTCTTCTTACTTTTTCTCAGATCCTCAGATCTTACACCTCCGAGCCCAGCTGGCTCCTACAACTCAGACAAAGCAATGTCCTACCTCTGATCCTCAAGATCCTGTAATTCAGGTTCCTCTTCAAAAACCTTACCTCAGAGTACACTTCCACTCCTATTCCTCAGGTAAACCCTTTCCCTACAACCTCAGAACCTTCTAGTTCATACAACTCAGAGAAATTGTCCCTTCTCCTACCTCACGCTCATAGCCCTATTTCAGCCTTTATAATTTAGGCTTATAACTCAGAGAAATCAATCCCCTACACCTCAAATCTACTAATAGATCTTACAAAATTATTAAAATAGAAGGAATTTGTGTTTTGAAATGTCACCCAGAAAGAAAGAGACTGGTGATTTCTTCTTGATCAGATCTTGATGTGAAATCTTCTTCCTTATACTTGGCTGTGAAGAAAGAGGTTCAACCCTTCTTAGCTTTTTCAAAGCTTCTTGAAGGAGAAGGTAGGGTTGAATCTTGGTTGGAGATGATTGAAGTTGATCCACGATCTGCCTCCTCTACACCTTCAGAATTCTATCGAATTATTCTAACAGAATTGGATGAGAAGATTAAGAATAATCGCTATCTGTTTCTGTTGTGTTGGTCTCCTTATATAGGCTTTGTCAAGAGTGACTGGCTGCCCGGTTAATCCACTGACATCTGACAGTTCTGACAGTTGTCAGAACTTCATGCTTTGAATTCTGGACTTAGAAGAATTTCTATCTTGAAAGCTTCTACATGAAGGTGTTGACACAGTTCTGAGTGTTGACACTTTTGTACTTAGATTCTATTGACACCAATCCTGGGTGTCAACACTTCTCTCATAGGAATGTCAACAACAATCTAGTGTGTCGACACTGCTGGATTCTTATCTCAACACAACTTGTGTAAAATATGTCAACACTAGTACTGAGTGTCGATACAGCTGGTTCCTTGACTAACGGTGTCAACCCAAGTCCCGGGTGTCAACACAGCTTGCTTTCAGTCTCGACATAACTTGTCTGAAATGTGTCGACACTAGTCCTGAGTGTCGACACAACTGGTTTCTTGATTATCTATGTCGACCCAAGTCTCGGGTGTCAACACAGCTTGCTTCTAGTCTCAACAATACTTGAACAAGGGTGTCGACACTAGTCTTGAGTAAAAATGATACCAGTAGTAGTAATAGATAAAAAGAAAATGATATAAACTAAACTACCACAACACATCAATCTAAACTATGACAGCACAACTAGCCTATCACAGCCACAACAAGAACAATAAGAAAAGTGGCAACCAGACAACACAAGAAATTTTATAGTGGTTCTCCAACCTGGGTACAACCACTCTTCTACCACCCTGGTAGGAATCCACTAGCAGTTTTTTGATCAGGTGACTGCCACCTTTGAGCTTTTGATCAGGTGCCCAAAAACCAAAATAAACTTTTGAAGGATGTTAATGAACACTTTATACAGGAGGGGGGAGAGATATTGATGGTGTCTTCTCTTTCTCAAACAACTGAGAAGACAAGTGGAATGTTGTTGTCAAGAGCTCCTCTCAATGTCACTTGGAGCCTTGCACAGGGTGTAGGTCTTCAGCCTCGATTTTTAAGTGATCCAGGAACTTCTGACTGATTTGAATATGTTGTCCTTGAAAGCTCCTGGAATGGAAGTTGAAGAAGACTCTTGATTGTGGTGATTGTTGTTCTTCTTCTTCTATAAGATCAAGGGGAAAACAAAGTGTTTTCTGCACAGGAAAGAAGGCAGATGATCTTGTGTAATTCTTCTTTGTGTACTATTCTATGTCCTGTTCTCTGTCGTTCTGAAAAGAAAATCTCTTTTATATGTCTCTGTCGAATTCTCCTTTGAATTTTGAATTCCATTGCATTGAATGCTGATTGCCTGGAGAATGAAATTCGGCCGGAGAATATTTGCATTGATGAGTTTCCCCAACTATCCCAATTAATTAAGCAAGTAATTAACCTGATGAAGACCATAATCAATGCTGTCAGTAACGACTATATTCAAAGAATATAAGCATTAATTACTCAGGAAATTATTGCCAAAGAATATATGAAATATGGACGGAAAAGAGGGAAATCTCTAAGTCTAGAACTGCACAGAAATCGTCGACCATAGAACAGATTTCATCGACCTAAGATCCAAGTTCGTCTAGCTGAGAAATATTGTTCGTCGACCTGAGAAAACTTGTTCGTCATCCTGAGATCCAAGTTTGTCGACCTGAGCTCAGCGAACTGCTTTCTGTGAATAACTTGCGAATTCTGCAGTCCAAGTTCGTCGAGCATAGATTTTGTCTTTGTTAAGCTGAGTTCAGCGAAAGTAACCAGAAAGAAATTTTTGAAGGCCGAACTCCAGACTATGTCGGGCTCAACACAGAGAATTAACTCTGAGTTCGTCGAGCAGAGCACGACTATCGTCGAGCTGAGTTCGACGAACGTCGAACTTATATACTGAACTTGATTTTCTCTAAGTCTTGAGTCATCTGAGGTCTTCTGCTGGCTGGTCCATGTAAGGTTGAACCTAACGACTAAGCCTAAAATCTAGGACTCAAAACACACGACCCCGACTATACATTATGGGTCAGACATCCTAGTTAGTGAACCTAGCCCAAATACAACTAGGGATCCAACAGTGTGAAATGTGTCGACACTAGTCCTGAGTGTCAACACAGCTGGTTTCTTGATTATCGGTGTCGACCCAAGTACCGGGTGTCAACATAGCTTGCTTCCAGTCTCGACACTACTTGAATAAGGGTGTCGACACTAGTCCTGAGTGTCGACACAACTTGATTCCTTGTCTCAGCACTGCTTTTACAAAGGTGTCGACACTTGTCTAGTGTATCGACACTTTTGTACTTAGTTTATTTTCTCCTCAATATAGAAATTGCACAAGTAAACCCAACATACATCTAATACAAATTTGTGTATATCATTGAGTTGAATGGACTTCTTCAAATCAGGTACACAATTTCTAATGTACCCAACACTTTCCTCGATCATCGGGTGGAACAGCTCGGTCAAAGTTCCTCCACCCCGGGGCCCAAATTTGGTCCAACTGATCGGCCACTGCGCTTTCCTCCCAGGGGACATGCTGGATGGAGAATGTCTGGAACCTGCCGTGTAATGACTCCATCTGTTCATATAGTATATAATAGAAGGTCCGGGTGGGCCCTACACCATATACTATAAAACAGGCGGCGAAGTCACGGAGTGATACCAGAGTTGCCCATCCTAACTCATATCATTCTAACGGAAGCTTATACACGAAACAGAACTCCAAGCATGAATGTACACCATATAAAAATCCACATTTATATAATAGGAATGTTTACCAAATACATAGTCAGTTGGCCTTATGGCCTTACAAGTCCTTTTTACAACGGTGGCTCCCAAACATTGGTGCGCAGGCCGACCACATACAAACAAAACACAACATTTAAGCTCAGCCTTCGAGGGCTAGCAACAGCCGCAGCAGCAACAATAGGGACTTCAGCCCTTATGCGTCCCGCTTGGTTCTCCAGCACCTGCACATGGACAGTCCACCCAACGGTGGCAAACAAGGCAACGGTCAGCATTCAGCTGACCAAATTATAACGATCCTACCCCTTTCCTGGGGCAGTGGTATTCCTTCCCTGCAGGCATAGCAATTCACATGCATATATATATATATATATATATATATATATATATATATATATATATATATATATATATATATATATATATATATATATATATATATTCATCACATATTGTGCACTCACGCACAAACATTCCATCACAATCGCCAGCCACGCGGCCCGACGATCCGTGCACTCAGGGCACATTCTTGGTGTACCGGCGAACCAATTGCCCACCACTGTATCAGGGTCGCAACCCAACGGCAAAATAATTGAGCATTTACTCTATGGCATGCAGCCTGAGATTTTAGTCTTAATGACCCGAGATTGGCCCGTAGCCCCCATGGTGTCGTGACGCGCAGGCCTAAGACTCTTGATATGCATTTCTGCTAAATGCCAATTATCCAGACACCCATGGCAGACAACCATAACGCGGATACAATTCAGCCTTTGCCCGTTGCTCAAATCATTAGTTCTATAACCAGACTAACGCGGGTCGGCATCCCCTTGTCCGTTCAGCAAATAGCCATCATGTACTTACAGGACAAGCTTCACAAGCACAGGTTAGCTAGGTGCCACACTCAACAGTAGCGACAAAACTCAGTTTCAATCCCTAGCTTGAACCAGCATTTATGGGTATTTCCTGGGCGTTCACGCCAGTACTTCCTGCTACTACCCTTCACAGGCACAACCCACCAAGCATCACAAGCATCAAGGGTATTTTTCTGACTTACAATGCCAGTACTTCCTGCTACTACCCTTCACAGGTACCACCCATGAACAGCAAGCATTACAAGGGTATTTCCTGGACGTCCAATCCAGTACTTCCTGTTACTACCCTTCACAGGTAAAACCAATTCAGCACAAGCATTATACAGGTATTTCCTGGACTACCACTTCAGTACTTCCCGCTACTGCCCTTCACAGGTCAACCCGTCGACTCCTAAAACTACACGTTTCATCGCAGAGTCTTCTCCGGTGCGTATATGCAACATCACTAATCTATACCAACCTGTCAAGATAGGATTCACACATCATGCCTATTCCGTACTCCATTTCCGGATCTATATGCCAAATGATTGGGGATTCCATGGATCAACCCAGGGGACTCCCATAACAAACCACCCTCTGGTGGGGGAATCCTATGCACATGCCAAAAAGGAAGCCTTCACATGGCTAGGAAGAAAGGTCATTGTTGGATCCCTAGTTTGATTTGGGCTAGGTTCACTAAGCTAGGATGTTTGACCCAACATATATAGCCAGGGTCATGTTTGTGTCCTAGAGTCTAGGCCATGTCCTTAGAGTCAACACTGCATGGACTAGCCATCAACAGACTGCAAAAGACTCAAGACTTAGAGAAATTTCAAAGACTCGGAAAATGAGTTCGATGTTCGTCGAACTCAGGTCGACAAAAGTCATGCTCAGCTCGACAAACTCAGGGAAAATTCTCTGAGCTTAGCTCGACAAACTTGATTCTCAGGTCGACGATCTCTGGACACTATACTTCAACATTCCAAGTCCAGAATTCCTTTCTCTGAACTCCAGTCGACGAAGTTAGAATATCAGCTCGACGAACTTAATTCTCAGGTCGACGATTTCTGGATACTTCACTTCAACATTCTAAAGTCCAAGAAACATTTCACTGAACTCCAGTCGACAAAGTTAGAATCTCAGCTCGACGATCTTGATGCACAGAATTGGCAAGGCTCTAGAGAAAGCAGCTATCTATTCTTAGGTCGACGATCTTGGATCTTAGGTCGACGAACAACAATTATCTGGTCGATGAATATAACTTCTCAGCTCGATGAACTTAGGACCTAGGTCGACGAATTCTGTTCTTTGGTCGACAATTTCTGTGTAGTTCCAGACATGGACTTTTCCTCTCCTATGTCCTTAGTTTATTGCAGTAATTCCTGAATAATCAATGCTTAAATATTCTCTGAATATTACCGTTAGAAGCAAGCATTGATTACGGTCTTCATAAGGATTATTACATGCCCCTTTTCAATAGAATAGTTGAGGAAATCATTTAATGCAGACATTCTCAAGGCCGTCAGCAATCAATGCTGAAACGAATTCAAAATTCAGAAGGAAGATTTCATGGAAAATATAAAAAGGATTTTTCCTTCTTCCTTCCACACAAAAACAAGGAGATCAGGAATTTTAAGAAAGAGACCAAGCAACACACGGGGCAATAACACAGTCAAGAAACAAGAAGCCCTAGACCAGAGAAATCATAGAAGTTGAAGAAGAAGAAGAACATCTATTTAAAAATCAAGAGTCTTTTTCTTTTCTTCATTCTAGGATTCTTCAGATGACAACAAATACTCTATCAGTCAAGAAGTTCCTGAATACCTTCTGGTCAAGGCTGAAATATTGAGAACCTACTCACCCTACAACAAAGCTCCAACCTTCCTGAACAAATCAATATCTCAGGGGGAGACTTTGTTAAAATCAAAGATCCACTAAAGTCTTCTCAGTTGTATTTGAGATAGAGAAGACATCATCACTCTCTCATCCCCACTATAAAAAGGGTCCTTTAAATCCCTTCAAAAGTTATTCCTGGTAGCAAGTGACCTGACCAAAAGACTTGGGATTGGTTTTTGAGCACCTGATCAAAAGCTCATTGGTGGCAGTCACCTGATCAAAAACCTGAGTGGATTCCTACTAAGGTGGTAGAAGAGTGGATGTACCCAGGTTGGGGAACCACTATAAAATTCTTGTGTTGTCTGGTTGTCATCTTTTTCTTTTGTTCTTGATGTGGCTGTGCTAGTTAGGTTGCTGTGGTCGTGATAGTTAGTTTATATTTGCTATGCCTTTGATAGATTATTTTATCTTAGGATTTTTTTTATTTACAAAAATAAGCTTTTAAATTTTCAATATACTCTATTCACCCCACCCCCTCTAGAGTATATCAAATCTAACCCTAACTTTCCATTGGTATTAGAGCAAGGTTCCTTTGGTTGTACAAGTTAACCCTTGAACCAAAAGATCCTATGTTAGATCTAATTTTTATTTCTATTAGGATTATATTCACAGCATAGCACAGAACAAAGATTATGCAAGCACCGGACCTCCGGTATGCAACTTAAATAAGTTTGCCATCTGGAAGGCAAGAATAAAACTGTATATGAATTCTATTGATGAGGACATCTACAACTCTATCTTGACAGGTCCTCCTTAACCAATTGCATCCACATCAACTTCCAACACTCATGCAGTTCCACCACCTGAGTGGACTGATGCCTAGAATAAAGCTAGGATTGCTGATGTTAAAGCCATGAACATTCTGGCTCAAATAATGTCTGATGATATTTTATAAAGAGTGGCTGAATGCACTTCAGCCAAGGACATTTGGGACTCCCTCAACCAAATGGTGGCCGGCTCTGCTGATGAAAGAAAGGATAAAAGGTCAAATCTCATATCCCAGTATGAGAACTTCAAGAAAGATGAAGCAGAATCTGTTACAGACATGTACAATAGGCTGAGCTCAATAATCAATGAGCTAAAGACCTTGGATAAGGACATCACCCTCACTGAGGTGAATGATAAAATTCTCATGTTCTTCCCAAGCTCATGGGATTCAAGAATCTGGCCAATAAAGGAGGCCAGGAGCCTAAATGAGATTTCCACAGAATCTCTATTAGGAAAGCTCAATTCCTATGAGCAGCTAATCAAGTCCAGAGAAGCAGCTGAACAAAGGACTCCTCCACTAGCTAGGAAAGAGCACAACCTGGCATTCAAGGCTGCTGAAGAGACAGAAGAATCAACAGTGAATGAAGAGCTAATGAGTCTCCTTGCCAAAAGATTTTATAAAAGGGCAAGGAAAGACTTCAAGAGAAAATCAGCCAGGCAGGATGATAAGCCAAGGTATGACAAAACCCCCACTAAAGAAGTAGTTTGTTTTGGCTGCAGGAAACCTGGACACTTTATCTCAAAGTGTCCAAAGAATCAAAAGAAATAAAGGAGAAAAGAGAAGGACTCTAGAAGATAGCAAAGCAGTAGGCCTTCTTCCAGCAAATACAAAAAGAAGGAGAAGGGCTTTGTGGCTGAAAGCTGGAGTGACACTGAAGATGAATCCACATCTTCAAGTTCCAGTGAAGAAGAAGAGGCAAGGGCCAAGGAAGTCTGCCTCATGGCCATTGATGCCTCCAGAAGTCAATTAGATGAAGAAGAATCCGACAATGAAGGAACTTCAGAGTCAGAAGCTGATCAGGTACTTTCAACTTTTGATTATAGTTCTGATAGTTTCAAATTTTAATTTAAAACCTTGTGTATTTATTTAATCAACTATGAAAAGGAAATCAAAACTCTTAGGGAAAAATTATCTAATCAAGAAAACATGATTTCTGAAAACACTAAGCTAAAGGAAGAACTAACATTAGCTAATGAACAAATCACTTCCTTAAAAACAGAGCTATGTGAGGCCAAATAACTTGAGGAATTTCTCAATGGGAGAAGCCTTAAGCTGATGGACATCACAAGCACAGTCAATGCCAGACTGAATGACAAACTAAGCTTGGGTGCATCATCAAGTTTACCCCCCATACTCAATAAGAATATATTAACCACACCAATAAAGTTTGTGTCTGAAAAGGGTAAAGAAAAGGTAGAGAATAACAATCCCAATCAAACTAAAATCACACACAAAAATAAGAAAAATCAAAATCAGAAAACCTTAGATAAAAATAAAGTTAAGTAGATTTCATCGAATTCAGATCGACGAAATGTGGTCAGTTCGTTGAAATCAAGTCGACGAACTCTGAACACAAATCTATATAATAATTATTCATCTTACTGCGATCGATGAACTGTGTATGGTTCATCGAGCAGAGATCGACGAACTTGGGGCACAAAAAATGAGATGTTCATTCTCTGAGTAGAGATCGATGATCTCATCCCGTTTCGTCGAACTCTGGTCGACGAACTCACAACATTTCGTCGAACCCAGAAAGACTTAATAAAAGTCATAACTATAACAGCAACTCTAATAAATCTAGGAAACCTTTTAATCCACTGGCTGATTAGATAATTCCTCCTAGAAGATATCATCCCTTAGGGTATAAATCACAACCTAAATTTTCAGTAATATCTAGTTTCTCTTATCAACAATATAAAGGACCCAAGGTAACCTGAGTCAGGAACCACTAACTATTTTCATTACAGGAAAAGTGCTATCCAGTGGTTAATCAAAAATGGTACCAGGATAGTGGATGCTCCAAGCATATGACTGGCAGCAAGGACAACTTAATTAACGACAAGTCCAAGCTGGGACCAAATGTTATCTTTGGTGATTCATATTGGGGCCAGTTAGAGGGCTTTGGAGAAGTATAATTGGAGTAGTCACTTTTAAAATGGTGATATATATAAGTGGACTCAAGCATAACCTCATCTCTATAAGCCAATTATGTGATGAAGGTTATCAGGTACACTTTAACTCAAAATCTTGTATTATTTCTAATAAAGAAAAACAAAATGTTTTAATTGGAAATAGACAAGGAAACATATATTTAGTTGATTTTTATTCTGCACATTCAGACATTTGTCTACTTAATATTATCAGCAGTCAAAATGAATTATGACATAAAAGGCTAGGACATGTAAATATGAAAAACATTGCTAGGATATCTAAAGACAACCTTTTGAGAGGTTTACCTTCTGGTCCCTACAAGAAGGAAGGCCTCTACAGGGCTTGTCAACTAGGCAAGCAAACTAAATCTAGCTTTAAATCAATAAACAAAAGTGATTCACCTAGGATTTTGTACTTGCTACACATGGACCTATTTGGACATATTGCTGTACAAATCCTAGGAGGGAAATCCTATACCCTAGTTATTGCAGATGACTTCTCAAGATTCACTTGGGTGTTCTTTCTGAGATTTAAGTCAGATATATTCAAAGTTCTTACAGATTTTCTCAGGACCATACAGATTGAGTACTCTACTCATGTTGCATTGATCAGAAGTGATCATGGTACAGAGTTTGAGTCTCTTCTTATGCATGAGTTCTGTGGGAAGGAAGGTATCAGGCACTGCTTCTCAGCTCCTAGAACTCCTCAACAAAATGGGGTAGCTAAAAGGAAGAATAGAACCCTAATTGAAGCTGCATGCACATAACTTGTAGATGCTTACATGCCCCTATCCTTTTGGGTAGAGGCTGTAAGCACTACAAACTATGTACTGAATAGAAGACTAATACATAAACTTAAGAATATGACTCACTATGAATTGCTTAAAGGGAAGAAATCTAAAATCACATATTTTAAAGTATTTGGTTGTATATGTTATATACATAATAACAACAAGAAATATATTAGGAAGTTTGAAGCCAAGGCTGAAGAGGGAATTTTTCTAGGATATTCCCAAGTAAGCAAAGCTTATAGGGTGTTTGACAAATCTTCTTTAAAAATTGAAGAATCAATTCATGTGACTTTTGATGAAACTAACATGTCTTATAAGGAGAAAGACACTTCTACCAGTAGCAGCTTGCGGGTACCTCACTTGTGTGAGAATATGGGTGAGTTGACCCTTACACAAGAAGTTATATCACCTCCTACTCCATAGGCTGATGAAGACGGTGAAGAAGAAAACACATAAGTGGTTGAACTTCATCCAACAGCAGACATAATTCCACAAGAGGAATTAATTCCAAATGTTGTTGCTGAACAAACTCCACCCACTAATCTTATCACACTAAGGGATCACCCTAGATCCTAAGTGATTGGAGACATAACAGTAGGTGTACAGACAAGGCATCAACTCAATCAAGATATGATGCATGCCTGTTTCCTCTCTCAAGTTGAGCCCCAATCCATAAAAGATGCTGAGCAAGATCCCCACTGGATCATTGCAATGCAAGAGAAACTCAACCAATTTGAGAGATGTAGAGTTTGAGATTTAGTTCCAAGACCCAAAGACTACCCAGTCATTGGAACTAAATGGGTATATAGAAACAAATTAGATGCCCATGGTTTTATTGTAAGGAACAAGGCTAGGCTTGTTGCTCAAGGTTATATGCAAGAAGAAGGGATAGACTATGACCAAAATTTTGCACTAGTTGCAAGGTTAGAAGAAATCAGGATCTTCCTTTCCTATGCTGCATATACGAAGTTCAAAGTCTATCAGATGGATGTCAAGGGTGCCTTTCTTAATGGAGTACTTAAAGAAGAGGTTTATGTTGAACAACCTATAGGTTTCATCTTTCCAACTCATCCTTTATATGACTTTAGATTGCATAATGCTCTTTATGGTTTAAAGCAAGCTGCAAGAGCTTGGAATGAGACCCTAACTAGCTTCCTGATAGAGCATAAATTCACTAGAGGCATTATAGATAGGACATTATTCACTAGGCACCATAAGGATAAAATATTATTAATACAAATATATGTAGATGACATTATATTTGGGTTTACTGATTCCAAACTATGTAAGAGGTTTTTTGACCTCATGCATTCTAAGTTTGAAATGAGTAGCATGGGTGAGCTCTCCTACTTCCTTGGTATCCAAGTGAAGCAGCTCCCTGATGGCATTTTCATATCCCAGGCTAAGTATGCTAAGGAGCTTATTAAAAAGTGTGGGATGGTTGATGTCTCAGCAAAGAAAACACCCATGGCCACTATTGCTGTAATAGACACTGATGAACATGGGAAACCAGTTGATTAGAAATTATATAGGGGCATTGTTGGGTCCCTACTATACCTTACAGCAAGTAGACCTGACATAATGTTTTCCACATATCTTTGTGCTAGGTTCCAAGTAAACCCTAAAGAATCTCATCTAGTTTTTCTAAAAAGAATTTTGAGATATATAAAGAGTTATCCTAGTCTAGGACTCTGGTATCCTACTGAGTCAGAATTTGATTTAACTAGATATTCAGATGCTGACTTTGTTGGATGCAGGGTAGACAGAAAAAGTACCTCAGGGACTTGTCAGTTCCTTGGTATGAGATTAGTGTCTTGGTTCTGCAAGAAATAGTCATCTGTGTCTACATCAACTGCTAAAGCATATTGAGATTGATTTGCCAGCAGGACACGTGTATGTGGGACCGTGTTATGGTTTCCCCACCGCATTCCAGGTCTGGGTATTGACCCCTGTGGGCCCCTGTGGTGGAATATCCCTGCAGTCCTGTGGTTGGGATTAATCCTACATCGCCTGAAGCTTTCTTCCCTCCGTGTTCATATGCCCCACCACCCTTCATCTCAATACCTAGGTTTTGAGATGAACTGTTGGGTTGGCGTATTCTTTCATGGTATCAGAGCGAGGTTGTCCTGCTGTGAGGGTGTGTTGAGATTGATTTGACAGCATGATACATGTATGTGGGACCGTGTTATGGTTTCCATATCGCATTCCAGGTTTGGGTGTTGACCCCGATGGGCCCCTGTGGCGGAATATCCCTGCGGTCTTGTGGTTGGGATTAATCCCACATCACCTGTAGCTTTATTCCCTCTGTGTTAATGTACCCCACCACCCTTCATCTCAATACCTAGGTTTTGAGATGAACTGTTGGGTTGGCGTGTTCTTTCAAAGCAGAATATGTTGCAGCTGGCAGTTGCTGTTCCCAGATGCTGTGGATTCAGAATCAACTCATGGACTATGAGATCAACTTAAATAATTCAACTCTATTTTATGAGAACACAAGTGCTATATCCATATTAAAAAATCCAGTCCATCACAATAGGACTAAGCATATAGACATTAGACATCATTTCATTAGAGGGTGTGTAGACAAAAATAAAATTAATCTTGTCTATATCTACACTGATTTACAAAGAACTGATATTTTCACCAAACCTCTGGATGAAAGAAATCACTTGTTCTTTATAAATCAGCTTAGAATGATCAATGGAGAAGCTTTAGTTTAATTTCTATCTATGTTCGATGAATTTTTCAAAGTTCGTCGAGCGGAGATCGACGAACTGTGAAAAGTTCTAGAGATATTCGTCGAACGGAGATCGACGAACTCTCTGTGAGTGAAGTTATTTTTGTCGACCGGAGATCGACGAATCTGCTTCAGAAAAAATTCGTCGAATGGAGCTCGACGAAATGTTCTCAAATCTTCAGACTAAGCTCGACGAATTATTTAACTACAAATTATTTCGTCGACCTCAGGTCGAAGAATTCTTTTATTTTTCACTAAACGGAGTTTATCGATTCATATTCTGAAAAATCTTATATCTAGGTTTTTCTTCGACCTCCATCCCGCGCTTTCAGTTCCATAGCACTTGATCTTCATTTTCTCTCTTGCAGGTGCACTATGGAGATTCCAGCGGGTAGTCTTGCAGCGATGAAATTTGATACAAGATTTGATGTGGACTTTGAATCGTTTCAACACTCAGACCCTATCTTCTTGAATATCTTGCAACTACTTGAAGATCAGTAGTTAAAAAAATTTGATGACCATTAGGATCAAGCTTGCTGGCAGAAATCAGAGAGTGGGTCTACACTTCCTCCACCACAGATGAGAACACTATGACTGGCATAATCTCTGGTAATGCTGTTTCACTTACCCTCGCCGTCTTGACTGAACTTTTTCGATTAATAAATGGTGAAGAGGAATTGGAGATTTATTGTGAACAATTTAATGAGATGTTGAATAAAATGGGATATTCTGGAGACACTCCGAATAAACTGCTGAAGAAACACCTATCTGCTGAGTATAAGTTTCTCGCAGATGTCGTGGGCAAGGTGTTGCTGGGGAAGCACACAGCCCATGACTACATCACAAAGCACCAATTTTTGGTGATGTGTGCAGTGGCGAACAAGAAGCCAGTGAATTGGGCTCAAATTAGGTTTGACCTGATTAAGAAAAAGAATACTAAAAAGGAGGTTTGATTTGGGAGGATTGTAGGAATCTTCCTTAAGGAAAAGGTTGCTGAATCCCTGGTCACCCCGACCATATTCATAAATGCCTCCAAGAGGCTCACATGTGCCCTCTTTGGCAGGTGGGAGAGGAACATCACCAAGCCCTCCAAGGCTTCTTCCTCTTCCTCAAGGCCTTCTAAGAGTACCAGGGCTGATCCAGCCACTTCCCGCCCTGCTGAAGATATACCTCCTCCACCTCCATCACCTCCAGTCATCCAAACTCATCCTCAGATGCTACACCAACTCCCCTCCACAGTTCACACCACAATCCATACTCCCATACCTCCATCATCCCCAATTCATACATCTTCTTCCTCCCAACATGGTACACCAATTCCATCACACACTCATCCTCACTCTCCTACTCCATCTTCCCATGGTAAACCAACTACATCACCACCTTCATCTCCCTTACCTCACCATCTAGACATCATCCCCCTATTCAATCTGCCTTCATCCCCCCTCCATACTTCTCCTCCTCCAGATGAACCAATGCCAGATACTCTACCTCCTCCTCCACCATCCTCTTCCATCCCTCTTTCTATCTCTATTGAGACACCTTCTGCATACCTGCCATTGGACCCCTCCATCATTCCACCTCTTATTGCACTCCTTACTCCCCTCCTCAAAACCCTTATAGCAGAGGCAATTTCACCTCTTGCTTCCTCCATATCCTTTCTTGCTGACAAACTTTCTGCTCTCTCTGCTACTCCTTCTTCAGCTAGGGCCTTGCTTCAGTACCCACTGAAACCAGGTAGGGGGAGTTACTCTATAAAGAAGCAATAGCAGTAGCAGCAGAAACAGCAGCAGCAACAAAAGTAGTAGCAGAAGCAGAAGCAGTAGTAGATGCAAATGCTGATGATTTAATTGACTTCATTAATTTTATTGAGTCTGATATGGAACTGGATGAGCAAGTTCCAGAGAAAATAAACACTACTGGTGATTATATTATAAATCTCACAGTAGATCTTTTGACATTGTTGAACACTTTGATACAGTTCATTTGAACTTTCTGTCAGAAGACAACATTAAGTCATCCATGGCTATAGTCCCCTACACCACCCCCATAAGCCCCAAGGCTGCCATGCAACATTAGGCTACTTTTGCTGTTCCAGATGCTCCAGCCATTCCATCTCCACCAAAAGATGCTCCCCTCATTCCTTCATCTCCACCCAGAGCTGATCCCCTCACTGTTGCATCCCCTCCCGCTCCAACTTTTGTTATGAATGACTCTCCAATGCCTGATCTTGATGCATTGATCTTGGCTGACATAGAAGAAGAGAATAGAACAGTTGTTGAAAGCACTATTGTGTATAGCCCTCCTGCTCCAACTCCAGCTCCTCCTCTAGCTCCCTCCCAGGCAGAAAACCCTTGATATCTGCAGAGTCTCTTAAAGAAATAAATGCTTTATATGATACTCCTCAAGACTCTTCTGATGATAAAGATGAGGAAGAAGATTCTGATGATGAGCCCAAGGCTAAAAA
This sequence comes from Platanthera guangdongensis, assembly GCA_039583875.1. Classification (NCBI taxonomy): domain Eukaryota; kingdom Viridiplantae; phylum Streptophyta; class Magnoliopsida; order Asparagales; family Orchidaceae; genus Platanthera; species Platanthera guangdongensis. Next base: position 112,880,424 of record CM077158.1, read on the forward strand.
GAAAGTCTCCAAGAAAAGGAAAGCTCCTCCACCTCCTGCCCCAAAACCTAATCCAACAAATGATAATCCCTATTATATACTTCAAAAAATCACACCTTACAAGGGCATGCCAGCATGGATGGGGCTGTCCAAGAACCAGTAGAAAGAAAGAAAGAAAAGCAGGAAGTACTCACCTCCTCCTCAAAGATTCAGAAAGGACCCTCCTCCTCCTCCTCCACCTGCTGCTGGTGCTTCAGGTTCTTCAACTCAGAGGACTACCCAATACCAAACATATCAGAGACATCATGGTAGGTCCTCCACCTCTTCAGGAAGCAGCCAGCAGAGGCATTATTCATCAGGCAAATAGCATCATCAACAACAACAACAAATTACTGAACATCAGAAAGTTGAAAGCCCAAAGAGACCTGCCTCCCCTCCCGTACCTTTTGAAGATCTAGAAATAGCTACCACTGCAAGGATGGCCAGGTTTCAGGAATTGGTTGGCCTATCCATGATCAACAAGGCAAGATCTGAAGGAAAGGATCCTTCTCAATACTCAACCATGTCCAAATACAGGAAGGAGGAACTCAACAGGTTTGCTAAAGCTAACAAATTCTTTAATGTCGATGATTATATGAAACTGCATCCAGAAGCTGTAGTGCCAAGAGCTACTTCCCTGAATATAATTGGAGCAGCTGATATGCCAATAACAAAGGCTCAAGCATCAAATCCAAACTGGGAAATCAAATTCACACAACCAGGAGAAAAAGCTAAAGAGGAGAAGCACAAGGAGCAAAATAAGAAGAAATGAATTTTGAACTATTTTAGTCTTTCTGTTATTCTTAAAACTGCTTATTCAATTCCTGATACAAAGCTCTCTGTATATATATATCTACTGCATAGTTTAAAAATTTCATGCCATATATATTTTTCTTGGTTTGTGAATATTTGTGTTTGTATTTAGTGACCTCACGCAAATAGGGAGAGATTATTGGATCCCTAGTTAAATTTAGGCTAGGTTCACTAAGCTAGGATGATTGACCTAACATGTATAGCCAGAGTCATGTTTGTGTCCTAGAGTCTAGGTCATATCCTTAGAGTCAACACTGTATGGACCAGCCATCAACAGACTGCAGAAGACTCAAGACTTAGAGAAATTTCAAAGACTATGAAAATGAGTTCGACGTTTGTCGAACTCAGGTCGACGAAAGTCATGCTCAGCTCGACGAACTCAGGAAAAATTCTCTGAGCTGAGCTCGGCGAACTTGGTTCTCAGGTCAACGATCTCTGGACACTATACTTCAACATTCCAAGTCCAGAATTTCTTTCTCTGAACTCCAGTCGACGAAGTTAGAATATCAGCTCGACGAACTTAATTCTCAGGTCAATGATTTCTGGATACTTCACTTCAACATTCTAAAGTCCAAGAAACATTTCACTGAACTCCAGTCGAAGAAGTTAGAATCTCAGCTTGATGATCTTGATGCACAGAATTGGCAAGGCTCTAGAGAAAGCAGTTATCTGTTCTTAGGTCGACGATTTTGGATCTCAGGTCGACGAACAACAATTATCTGGTCGACGAACATAACTTCTCAGCTCGATGAACTCAGGACCCAGGTCGACGAATTCTATTCATTGGTCGATGATTTCTGTGCAGTTCCAGACATGGAATTTTCCTCTCCTCTGTCCTAGGTTTATTGCAGTAATTCCTGAATAATCAATGCTTAAATATTCTCTGAATATTACCGTTAGAAGCAAGCATTGATTACGGTCTTCATCAGGATTATTACTTGCCCCTTTTCAATGGAACAATTGAGGAAATCATTTAATGTAGACATTCTCAAGGCCGTCAGCAATCAATGCTGAAACGGATTCAAAATTCAGAAGGAAGATTTCATGGAAAATATAAAAAGAATTTTTCCTTCTTCCTTCCACACAAAAACAAGGAGATCAGGAATTTTAAGAAAGAGACCAAGCAACACACAGGGCAATAACACAGTCAAGAAACAAGAAGCCCTAGACTAGAGAAATCATAGAAGCTGACGAAGAAGAAGAACAACTATTCAAAAATCAAGAGTCTTTTTCTTTTCTTCATTCCAGGATTCTTCAGAGGACAACAAATACTCTATCAGTCAAGAAGTTCCTGGATACCTTCTGGTTAAGGCTAAAATATTGAAGACCTACTCACCCTGCAGTAAAGCTCCAACCTTCCTGAACAAATCAATATCTCAGGGGGAGACTTTGTTAAAATCAAAGATCCACTAAAGTCTTCTCAGTTGTATTTGAGATAGAGAAGACATCATCACTCTCTCACCCCCACTGTAAAAACGGTTCTTTAACTCTCTTCAAAAGTTATTCCTGCTTGCAAGTCACCTGACCAAAAGACTTGGGATTGGTTTTTGAGCACATGATCAAAAGCTCATTGGTGGCAGTCACCTGATCAAAAACCAGAGTGGATTCCTACCACGGTGTTAGAAGAGTGGATGTACCCAGGTTGGGGAACCACTATAAAATTCTTGTGTTGTCTGGTTGCCATCTTTTTCTTTTGTTCTTACTGTACCTGTGCTAGTTAGGTTGCAGTGTCTGTGATAGTTAGTTTATATTTGCCGTGCCTGTGATAAATTATTTTATCTTAGGATTTTTTTTATTTACAGCAATAAGCTTTTTAATTTTCAATATACTCTATTCACCCCCCCTCTAGAGTATATCAGATCTAATCTTAACTTTTAGTCGGGCATCGACGCCGACGTAGCCTGCCACTGCCTGAACTTGGACCCCCGCACTCGCCCCATCCGTCAAAAGATGAGAGCCATCACCACCAAGCTGGAGGAGCCCATTCGCGAGGAGGTCAAGAAGCTCCTGGAGGCGGGATTCATCTCAGAGATCCAGTATCCAGGCTAGATCTCCAATGTGGTAATGGTAAAGAAGGGAGGTGGTAAATGGAGAATGTGTATTGACTTTTCTTTGTTGAATAAATCATGCCCTAAGGATTGCTACCCCCTGCCTCGGATCGACGCGCTGGTTGATTCAGCCGTCGGTTTTTCTGTCATGAGCTTTTTAGATGATTTTTTAGGTTATCACCAGATCCAGATGCACCCTCCTGACACCAAGGATGTTTCCTTCATCACGAGGGAGGGATGCTTCAGTTACAAGATGATGCCCTTTGGGTTAAAGAACGCAGGGGCTACCTATCAGTGCATGATGGATCGAGTCTTCCGAGTTCAGAGGGGGAGGAACTTGAAGGTCTACGTCGACGACCTAATGATCAAAAGCAAGTGCATGGTTTCGCACCTGCAAGATCTGGAGGAAACATTCGCCATACTGAGAAGGTTCAAAATGAGGCTGAATCCCTTGAAGTGTGTCATTGGGGCCAGCCGCGGGAAGTTCCTCGGGCATCTTCTGACTCCGGCGAGGGTGGAGCCCAACCCGGACAAGGTCAAGGCCATCCTGGATTTGGAGTCACCTCGCGACGCCAAGGAGGTCCAGCGCTTGACAGGCAAGCTGGCTGGGCTAAGCAGGTTCCTCTCCAGGGCAGGAGACAAGTGTTCTTCATTCTTTAAGGTGCTGTGGGGGAATCAAAGGTTCGAATGGACAGCCGAGTGCGAAGAGGCCTTACAAGGGCTGAAAAGACAACTCTCTCAGGCTCCTCTCCTTCAGAGCCCAAAGGAAGGAGAGGACCTGACCTTGTACCTCGGGGTAGGAGCAGAGGCGGTGAGCTCCGTCCTAGTGAGGGAAGAAGGAAAGAAGCAGCTGCCCATCTACTACGTCAGCCGGATATTGAGGAAAGCGGAGCTTCGCTACCCCATCCTGGAAAAGCTCGCTTATTCCTTGGTCATCTCGGCAAGAAAACTTCGGCCGTACTTTCAAGCGCATTCGATTAGGGTGGTGACCGACCACCCTCTTCGCAAGATCTTCGAAGGAGTGGAGCACTCGGGGAGACTGGCTAAGTGGTCCATTGAGCTAAGCGAGTTCGACATCTCCTTTGTCCCAAGGCTCTCCATCAAGGCACAGGCAGTGGCGGACTTCCTAGCAGACTACATTGTTGAAGTTGAGGGGGGAGAGCAGCAACCTCGAGAAGCATGGAAGTTGATGGTGGATGGGGCCTCGGGAAGGCACTCCCTCGGGGCAGGGGTGGTATTGACGAGTCCTCAAGGGATAACCATAGAGCAAGCAGTCGTTCTACATTTCCCCATAACCAACAATCAAGCGGAATATGAGGCCGTGATTGCCGGCCTCCGCCTGACAAAGGAGCTGGAGATTCGGGATGTGGAAGTTTTCACTGATTCAAAGGTAGTGGCATCGCAGATCCGGGGAGAATTTGAAGCTCGGGAGCCAACCCTCATCAGATATCTCTCCAAGGTAAGGGCGATCATCGGAGGATTCCGGTCATTCACAATTCAACATGTTCCAAGGGAAGAAAGTGTAGCCGCCGATCGACTAGCCAAGTTCGGACCTCGGGGGGGAGGGACCTTGACGGAGCTATTCCGACCGGCTATCGAGGAAGGAGAGTTGATGGTGGTGGATCGGCAACCCTCGTGGGTGGATCCATTTGTAACCTTCCTGACCACCGGTGAACTGCCTGAGGGGACCAAGGTCGGGAGAAGCTTCAAGTGCAAAGCAGCTCACTACTTAATGATGGAGGGGGCCTGCATCGTAAGATGTTGTCAGGGCTCCTAGCTAGATGTGTGACCGAAGAAGAGATCCCAATGATATTAAGGGAGGTGCACTCGGGCGAGTGCGACAGTCACTCTGGAGGAAGGACGCTGGAGGCAAGGGTGGTCAGACAGGGGTACTTCTGGCCCACCCTAAGGAAGGATGCCATGGAGTTTGCGAGGAGGTGTCAAAAATATCAGCTCTACGCCCCCCTTTAGCTCTTGGCAGCTCAGAGGCTCCGGAGTATCACGGCACCGTAGCCATTCGCTATCTGGGAAATGGACTTAGTTGGGCCCTTTCCTCCGGCTAGTGGGCAGAGGAGGTCTCTCTTGGTCATGGTCGATTATTTCTCGAAGTGGCTAGAGGTTAAAGCCTTAGCCAAGGTCACCTCGCAGGTCATAAGGAACTTCGTCTGGGGGGAAATCATTTGTAGACATGGGTTGCCCCAAGCAATAGTGACCGATAACGGCCCCCAGTTTGCCAGCGAGGAGTTCATCAGCTTCTGCGCTCAACTAGGGATAGATCTCCGGTTTACCTCCGTCCATCACCCTCGGAGTAATGGCCAAGTGGAAGCAGCAAACAAAATCATTGTAAACCTACTAAAGAAGAAGGTGGAGAACTTGAAGGGGAATTGGGTGGAGCAGCTCCCCTCGGTCCTGTGGGCCTTGCGAACGACCCCAAACACGACCACCGGTGAGACCCCCTTCAAGCTCTCTCATGGGTGTGAAGCCGTCCTACCCGTGGAGTTCGAGGTCCGGTCCCCGCGAGTCACAGCCACGGGCGAAGGAGACGAGGCTTGGAGGGTGGAGAATGAGGAGGGGCAGCGCCTCTCATTAGATATGGTGGAGGAACTGCGAGACGTGGCGGCTATCAGGCAAGAGGAGATCAAGCGACGGATGGCCAAGCATTTTGATAAGCATGTCAGGGTCAAGCAGTTTGCTGAAGGGGATCTGGTGCTGAGAAAGGTTGACGCGGTAGGAAGGTCGGCTCCCGTGGTTAAGCTCCACCCGAACTGGGAAGGTCCATACATTGTGAAGGAAGTCCTCGGAACAGGGGGATACTACCTCCAGGACGTGGAGGGGAGGGCCCTAAGTCACACTTGGAGTGGTGATGACCTAAAACGCTTCTACCCCTGAGGGGGGGGGGGGGGGAGGATGTAACCATGTATTTCAAAAATAAATTTATTATGACACATCGAGTGACTTTCTCTTAACTGTTGCCAAATTTTTCATAATATAACGTAATCATTCATTTTTGTAGCACCCCGAGCTCGGCTCGGCCCCAGGTAGACCGGCTGCGCAGGCTCTCATCTAGCTGGCAGGTCCGAAGGCTCGCCTGTAGGGGATAGGTTTGGTTGGTTTGAGATCTTCATCGGCACCCCGAGCTCGGCTCGGCCCCAGGTAGACCCGCTGCGCAGGCTCTCATCTAGCTGGCAGGTCCGAAGGCTCGCCTGTGGGGGATAGGTTTGGTTGGTTTGAGATCTTCATAGGCACCCCAAGCTCGGCTCGGCCCCAGGTAGACCCGCTGTGCAGGCTCTCATCTAGCTGGCAGGTCCGAAGGCTCGCCTGTGGGGGATAAGTTTGGTTGGTTTGAGATCTTCATCGGCACCCCGAGCTCGCCTCGGCCCCAGGTAGACCCGCTGCGCAGGCTCTCATCTAGCTGGCAGGTCCGAAGGCTCTCCTGTGGGGGATATGTTTGATTGGTTTGAAATCTTCATCGGTACCCCGAGCTCGCCTCGGCCCCAGGTAGACCCGCTGCGCAGGCTCTCATCTAGCTGGAAGGTCCGAAGGCTCGCCTATGGGGGATAGGTTTGGTTGGTTTGAGATCTTCATCGGCACCCCGAGCTCGGCTCGGCCCCAGGTAGACCCGCTGCGCAGGCTCTCATCTAGCTGGCAGGTCTGAAGGCTCGCCTGTGGGGGATAGGTTTGGTTGGTTTGAGATCTTCATCGGCACCTCGAGCTCGCCTCGGCCCCAGGTAGACCCGCTGCGCAGGCTCTCATCTAGCTGGCAGGTCCGAAGGCTCGCATGTGGGGGATAGGTTTGGTTGGTTTGAAATCTTCATCGGCACCCCGAGCTCGCCTCGGCCCCAGGTAGACCCGCTGCGCAGGCTCTCATCTAGCTAGAAGGTCCGAAGGCTCGCCTGTGGGGGATAGGTTTGGTTGGTTTGAAATCTTCATTGGCACCCCGAGCTCGCCTCGGCCCCAGGTAGACCCGCTGCGCAGGCTCTCATCTAGCTGGCAGGTCCGAAGGCTCGCCTGTGGGGGATAGGTTTGGTTGGTTTGAGATCTTCATCGGCATCCCGAGCTCGGCTCGGCCCCAGGTAGACCCGTTGCGCAGGCTCTCATCTAGCTGGCAGGTCCGAAGGTTCGCTTGTGGGGGATAGGTTTGGTTGGTTTGAAATCTTCATCGGCACCCCGAGCTCGCCTCAGCCCCAGGTAGACCCGCTGCGCAGGCTCTCATCTAGCTGGCAGGTCCGAAGGCTCGCCTGTGGGGGATAGGTTTGGTTGGTTTGAAATCTTCATCGGCACCCCGAGCTCGCCTCGGCCCCAGGTAGACCCGCTGCGCAGGCTCTCATCTAGCTGGCAGGTCCGAAGGCTCGCCTGTGGGGGATAGGTTTAGTTGGTTTGAGATCTTCCTCGCCAAAAAGGGTCTCACAGAAAGGGCGGAAGCTTCCGTCGAGAGGGCTCCCCTTAATGATCTCGGGCAAACAGGCGGGATCGTTATGCGACGGTCCTGAAGGGATTCGCGCAGGCTAAAGGGGACGGTCCCGACCTAAGGGATCGTGAGCCACGCTTCCGGTGGGTCGTTTGCAGCAGGTTCCCGCTTAACCATCGGTAAGGAAGACCATCCTAGGAAGGCCAAGGGGCTCGGCGGAAGCACGCGCAGAAAACATTCGACCACAACAATTACATCGGGCACATTCACAATAACAGAGCGAGATATTTACAATAAAAACACTTGCATTAAATATATTAAATGAAAGAACAAACTGGTAGCGTCTCGCGCTTTACAATTAGACGAAGAGAAAAAGCAGAGGCGGAAAGCAAAAGAAGAGGGGGCCCCTCACGGAGACAAGCTGTACCCCTCCGAGCTCCCGCTTGAGCTCCCGCTGGAGCTCTCGCCGGAGCTCCCCGCTGAGGTCTCACCACCCGCTACAGGGGACTTCGGGACATCAGGGGGTGGGGTATCAGGGGCGCCCGGGGGCTTCGGAATGAGCTCGAAAAGCCACGGAACGAGCTGTTGAGCAGTGATGTCTTTGCCCCTCCCGTCCCAGCAGTTGACGTCTCGCAGCGTTTCCAGCGTCAACCGTACTGTAGCTTGCGCGTTCCCTTGGAGCAGCTTGTCGATATCATAAACCGAGTAATACCGGCTCTTCAGCCTCTCGTCCAACGGGGGGGGGGGGGGGGGGGGGGGGGGGGCACTCGCCTCGAGACGCGCAATCTGCTCCCACAGGAGAATGTTGTCGTATCGGGCTTGGGACAGCTCCTCACGAAGCGTGGCTTGGGCGGAATCCTGAACAGCGAAAGGTTAGCATAAAAGAGAAGAGTTAAAGTAGCGAGAGCAAACGCTGGAAAAGATCTCACTTACCCCTTCTGCCTGGCGCGAGGATAGCAGCTGCTGGGCCTCGGCCAGCTCCTTGGCCAGAGTGGCCGCCTGTGCTACCGCATCGTCCCTAGCCTTGAACATGTCCTGGAAGTTACGGTCTATTGTGATGCTCCGGCGAGCACACATGTGCGCAAGCTCCAGCCCACGCATCAGGGCGCGAGTGGAGTCGTAGGCCAGCAGCCGGGTCGACATCCTGTCATAGACGCTAGCATCCTCCCGGCTGTAGAGGCAGTAGCCTAAGGCGAAAGCCTCGCTGGTGACCTCGTCTCGCTCTGCCCAGCTTGGCAAGAGGGACGAGATCGAGACCTTGTTGGCGTCAGGATCCCATTGCAGCAGTGGCTTGTTTTCCGCGTCCAGGCACCTCATGCCGAGACCAAAATTGCGATGGCCCCGCGGCACCTCTTCAGATGGGTGGTGGCCAGAGGTCCCGACGGCGGCACCCTCGCTTTCTGCGGCATCGGGGGCCTGAGGGATCTCGGCAGGGGTCTCAGGGCCGCCCCTGGCGGCCGCAATCTGGCTTACGGCCTGCAAAACCTCCTCAAAGGAGCGACCTGCAGGGAGAGGTTGGGCGGGCGGCACCACAACAGCCTTGCCCTTCTCGGTATCGGTTGTCTTGGGCCTCTTGATTGATTGAGGCGCGGGGGCACCGGGCTTTCGCTTCACGGCACCGTTTGAAGGGGGAGTGCCCGACTCTTTTCGGCAGGCTTGCGCAGCGGCTTTCGCAAGAGCCAGCGGGTCCTTAGGAGGTTGACTCCCTCCGGCACGAGCCTCGTCGAAAGGCTGGCGTAGGGGGATCTCGCGCTCTCCTGCGAAAACAATAACAATAAGTTCCAACCTTGGAAAAGGCAAGGAAAAGAAAGATAAAGGCGAGACTCTACCTTCTCTTGGAAGTACAGGGGAGAGAGAATCGACGTCCCGCCGGAGGTAGAGGACGTCGAAGTCCTTGGTTCCGAAGAACTCAAGGAGGGCGCTCTCGCACGAGCCCAAGGAGGGAGGATTGTAGGCGGCATCCTCGTATTGGATGGGGGCAAGGGGTACGTTCCCGAAGTCGCCAGAAACGTAGATGAACCTCTCGCCCTAGTGATGGTGCTTGTTGGCGAGACCGATTGTCTTGAGCAGTTGCCCGGAGAAGAACACCACACCTCCTTTCGTGCGGAAAGTAAACAGCTTGCGGAAGATCGGCAAGCTAAACTCGATCCTCTCGGACCGCATATAACATATGAATGCCACGAGAATCGCCACTGAATTTGGGTTTAGCTGAGCGGGAACCACCCCGTAATATCGGAGGGCCTGCCGCATCTCGGGCCACAGCGGGAGGCGGAAGCCCACCTCGAAGTGCTCGATGGGGATGGCGAGCTCCCCCTCCCCGGCAGAGTTTACCTTGTCGTGATTGCCCGGGTTCCGCACAGTGAAGCTGGCGGGAACGTGTTGAGACTTGATCAGGTTGAACTCATCAACGGTGAGAGTGCAGGAAGGAAAAAGATGCTTCTGGAAAGCTTCCGCGCAGTTGGAACGTCCCTCGCCTCCGCCCGGCATCGCGATGAAGTTTGAAGGCGAGAACTACGAGGAGAAGGCGAGAGCGGTACGAGAACAGAAGTAGAAGGCGGAGACAGGCGAGAGCTTTGGAGAGACCGCGAGAGCAACAGGAGAGGAGAGAGACTGGAATCGGAGAAATGAATGTGGTAGGTGAGCCTCCTATTTATAGAAAACCGTGGTAATGATGGCTGTTTTCAGAAAGGCGGCGGGGGTACAGCCGGCGCGTCCTAGGTCAGCGGCGCTTCGTTTTTCCCGCCCGAGTTTGACAGTGACCGATTGATTGAGTGACTAGCGCAAACGTTGCGAGATGACATGCGACAGGCAAGGTAGGCGGAAGCGAGGTGGCTCTCGCCAGCCAAGGACCCGGGAAAATAACTCATACGCATACAATAATAGTAGGTATTAAAATGTCGAGTCATGGCTCTCGCTGAGCGAGAACGGGATAAAAAAATAAATAATAATAATAAGCGATAAGCGCAGAGTTATTAGTTACAGTTCTAAGCAAGCGAATAAAGGTACATCTGAGAAGGGAAGGCCTGGGGAAGAGGAGGGGAGATCTTGCGCTTCAGTAAGGCTCCCAGCGCCATTTCCCTTGCTCCCACCGCCATTTTCCTCGGTCCCGCAGCTTGGTCCGGGGCGGCACGTGCGGGTTGAAGTAGGACGACAGAATGCTGCATCCCAGGTCAACCCGGCGGGATAGATCCCGGATGCGCTCGATGCACCTCTCGGGTGAGGATCCGGCGGTATCTCCCCCCGGCCGGTCCATCTCGCCGATAAGGTAATCCCGCTCCAGGGTCTCTAGCCTCTTCTCCACTTACAGGTGGAACTCTTTTGTCGCAAGGTCGCGGACCCGTTCTCGCTGGATAAGCTTCGACAGAACGGCGACGACCTTCTTCCCCCGTCTTTTCGCGCTCCCGGCAGCAGTCATGATCTCCTCCATCTCGTCAGACGAAGGGAAGGGAGAGCTCTCGCCATCTTCTCCCTCTCTTTCTTCTTCTTCTTCTTCTTCTTCTTCTTCCTCTACCTCAGCTTCAAGCCGCGAGCCCATGTCCCCTGTCAAAAGAGTCCCCATTTTAGCGGAAGCTAAAGGATAGCTGCGATAAAGTTTCCATATACCTTCAGCATGACGAGGCCCCCCGGTTGACGGCAGGCGAGAAGGCCCAGCCCCCCTCAGCTCTAAAGAGGAGGTGGATTGTCTTTCTTTTTCCGGGGGGGGGGGGGGGGGGGTAAACTTTGCGAATGGTGATCCCGGCTTGGTCAGGAGCGGGGGAGCGGGTCTCCTCTCCCGTAGGAGGGCTGGCGTCTAACAAAGGCACGGAGAACTCAGCAGTATTTCCTCCCGCCGGTAGGGAGGAATCGACCGCATGGGCAGGCTGATTCGCAGCTCTCGCCCCGCTCTCCCGGGTGGCGAGATCTGGTGGTGCGGAAACTGACGCTGCGAGAAATCAGTTCAGCATTTAAAGATTTAAGTCAAGGGCGAGAGGGGAACCTTTACCAGCGGTGTTCGGGTCAGGTGGAGGGGCCACCTCGGGAACCCGCGGTTGATCCTCGTGATGGCTAGAGGGTGGATCCAAGGGTTCTCGCGGGGACGCGGCAGCATCGGGACCGCTGGTGTTTTCAATAATTGGCAAATCGAGCTTACCTTCCGCGGCGAGGGGCCGTCCGCGCGGGTAGGGGTTGGGGTAGGCGGGCTCCTGTTCTCGCGGGGCAGGTCCCGCTGAACCACCTTCGCCCTCTTCTTCATCTTCTTGGGCAGAGAAGGCTCAGCAACCGACGATTGTCTCGCTAGCCATGGAGCAACCAGGGCGCTGTTAGCCCTGGCTCGCGCCTGTGCCGTGTTAATTCGGTCCTGCAGATCCTGCGGAAGCGGTTTGTCGGCACGCTTGGAAGGCATAGCGAGAGGAGGCGAGAGCTGAGGCGGAGAATGACGGCTCGAGGAAAGTGTTATGGCGGTCTATCAGCACACATATTTATAGGCACCGTACGGCCCACCGAAAGATTCCCTGATGTTGACACGTGCTCAGCAAATATTTTTGGGTTGGACATGTATTTTCGAGCGCAGAGCTAGCTCAAAAAGAGCGGGGATTGTATACAACCCCATATTCGCTGAGCCAGACCAGGAGGCACAAACGGTCAGACAGGCTAGCCGGAAAGGTTCTCGCCCAGGTGGGCGGGAGCGCTTGCACTAAGCGATAAGCTCCCGCCACATATGAGCTCTCGTCGTAAGGCTCCCCGTGTTTGTCGAGCCCAGATCGGCGAGCGCGGCCAAATCGTCGAACGAAGATCAACGCGCAAACGCTTGCGCCAGCCCCAGATCGTCTTAAAGAAACTCTCGCCTATAGGTAGGCGAGACCGCTTCCGCCAGGCTCTGACAGAAGGTTCTCGGCTCGGGGCTCTCGCCGAGTGGGGACCAGGGCCCTGGGTGGGATGACAATATTGCCCTCAGGAGAAATTACTCCAGTACCCTCAAAAAAACAGCGGGATTCGGCTATTGGCAGACCAACTAGGGGCTTTTCAGTAATTTCAGGACAGCAAGATGCTATAAATAGACCCATAAGGGCTCCTTAGAAGGCAAGCTATCATTATCTCTCAAGTTCCAGTGCTTTCTAAGGAGCTCCTAGCCCAGCTTTGGCTTTGGAGGGGAAGCTCTCAGAGATCTTCCGGGTGTGAGGTGGGACCTCCCTGTTGAGGCTATTGGGTCAGTCTTAGGTCCTTCGAATCCAGTCAAGGGTTGAGACTTGAGAGAAGTAGGTTTTGGCTGCAACCCTTTTTCTTCGAACTTCAGTTGAGGTCATATTTGGCTTCAACATGCGGCATTTCTAAAAAAGCAAACAGACAACTCATCAAAATCCTAGCTTACAATAAGGCAACACGACTAGTTCAGACCATACTTTAAAGACACTTGCTTGCGCTGCAACTTGCTCTGGGATTGTATAATGATGTTATGTCCTACTTAGGATGATATCCTCTCATCCTATTGACTCTTGTGCCTATGACATGAATGCATGAATTCTTTATTCTTATTTAAAATCATGTGTGTACATGTGTCATTATGTAAACCTTAACTTAGCACGCGTGCTTATGTAATGATATGCAATGTATGCAGTGCCACGAATTCTAGAAAGGCCTTAATGCATGCATGAGCAGGCGTACACATGAAATGTTATGCATCCCATACTACATAACATCGCATGTAACGAGATAAGAAAACGTGCTAATGGGCACCCATGTGATGGTGGTTATGCATCCCATACTACATAACCGTCACATGTTACCTCCTATGGTGGATCCATATACAAACACATATTATGCATCTCATACTACATAATATGCCACGTATACTTCTTATCATGCTATAAGTGTAGTGACTATGCTTCGTCTAAGACGTACTGATGACACATCGGTGTGTGTATGAAATGTCAATGAACAACTAACACTAACAAGAGAAGGTTGCCTGACCAATTGTCAAGCAACCTCCCTCCGATACCAACTATCACAACCCGCATTTTCACCGCATAAAATAACTTATCAGAGTAAGGGAAAATGAGCGTCATGATGCCACGTTAGCAGGGGATAATTGCGGACGCTCAGGCAGACACCTACTAAAATATGAAGAAAGATTCCTTCAGTTATTTTAAGGAAAAAATCAACTAAATGGAAAGGTTAGCCGTATCCCTCGGCTTGGTGGCTCACTTAGTCCATGAATCAAAATATAGTTATACGCTGCGGAAAATTACTTGCTTAGATTCACTCAAACATCCTACATGAGTATAAACGTCCCCACAGTACAACTCATGATATGCAAGACTTTAAATTTATAATAGTAGAAAGGATAGCTTTTACGGTCGCCAAATATAACAAGCTAGAGTTTTTAAATTATGCAGTGCATGAAGTAGTAGTAATAGATTTTATAGTCGAAAATACCTAACGTGCATTCCTAGCATAAATCATCCGAGAGAGCAAGCCAACCACATCCACATATAGAAAAACTAAGAAGCTAGCAAGTATCAAAAAAAGTAACAATACTGTGGGCGTCAACAAACTGACACGAACCCACATACAAAAAAGTATGTCTGAACCAGTAACTAAATAAACAACAAACTACCTCGTTGTGATGAGGTGACAACTACGACCAACACTGCCGCCCAGAAACTCCAAAACTAGCTCTGCTACCTGCTACTGCTCTGAACCTGAGGCATTCCAAAGACAGAACACCTCAGCAAGAAGGAATAAATGGTGCCAGAAAAATAATAAGCCCAAATAAACAAAGGTCAATGTGCACCAACCCAAGACCAGTAGTACTGAAATAAAGTACAAAAGAGAAACAAGTCATCATCATGAAGGAGAACCCTTACGCGATCCATCCCGTACAATAATAGTACACCAGACGCACGAGGCTATAATGTAACAACATGAATAATTCATAAGGAAGAAATTCAAATCCTTTATTAGGCACCTGTGGTCGACTTTACCCAAAAACACGGGCGAGGTGGTCACTCGTGTACAAACCACCCAAAAACACGGGCGAGGTGGTCACTCTTGGACACACCACCCAAAAACACGAATATAAAATCCGTCTAACTGCGAGGGAGTATCATACTCTCCACCATACACCGCAGACATCCAAAAGCCGGGTAGACTTCCATAGAGCACAAATGAAGGAACAACCACTGCGGAGGTGGAATCGTCCACTAACTCCCGCAATCGAGAAACCCCAAGAAAACCATAATTCAAATATCTCGATATTTGGCTCGACAGATTCTACTTGACATTACCAGACTCAAGACGCGGTTGATTAACCTCTAGGAGCAATTTACAATCCTAGATAAACTCTAACGCATTTAATAACGAAAGCTAAGGTATTTATAGTCAGCATTAAGACACATCAGGAATGATTAAACTTAACCAGACAAGATCGGGTTTTTCATGACAAAACCTTACAACATCATGTGATCGTTGAAACGATTAATCATAGCAATAATTTGGATGAATAAGCGCAAAAAATTTTAAGGTGCATGAAAGTAAAGTCGTTACCATCAAATCGATCAAAGAGAAACGAGGGGAAACCACCACTTGCCTTGGTTTAATCGGAAAAGTCCTTTGAATCACTCCACGTTGTACATCGGGGCAAAAGGATGCGGGAGGAATCAAAATCTGAACAAGAACGGCCGAAAAAGAGGTTAGGGCCGAAAAACCCTAACGAGAAAACTCATGAAACGGGGAAGATATTACCATGATGGCGTAGCTCTCGGCGAGAGCTTTCCGGATCTATGCTCGGATGAAGATTTCGAGCACTGGAGCATCGTTGGCGGCCACCGGAAGGGTCACGAAATATTTCTCTCTCACGCTCACGCCGCTCTGGTTCGGGAAGAAAAAGAATCGGAGAAGATGATGAAATTCTCTCTGATAGAAATATGTATATATATATATACTTTTATATATACATATAAAGATATATAAATATATATATAAATATATATGTTTATAAAATGTTCTGTCTAAAAACAAAATGGAATATTTACTCCCGGGTGCGCGGAAGATGAAAATAGGGGTTTAGAATGGCTTCAAATCGAAACGTGGCCAACAAGTACACGAGAACAAGCCTACGAGTACTCGAGAGGTAGAAAACGACTACTCGAGTAGTTCAAAATGGCTACTCGAGTAGTTCAAAATGGCCACTCAAGTAGTTCAAAATGACTACTCGAGTAGTTCAAAATGAGTACTCGAGTAACTGAAGAAACACTCGAGTAGGTAAAAGGATTACTCGAGTAGGTAAAAAGGATTACTCGAGTAGGTAAGAAAAATTACTCGCGTATGCAGAAAAGATTACTCTAGTAGGTAAGAAAAATTACTCGAGTAGGAGAAAAAGAGTACTCGAGTAGGTCCATAAAATCACTCGAGTAATCAGGAAGAAAAACACTCTAGTGAATATAATAATCACTCGAGTAAGGACAAAAAGAAGCACTCGTGTCGGTGAAAAAGACTACTCGTGTATATATATAAAAATATCACTCGAGTAATAAAAATCACTCGAGTAAGATAAAAGAATCTCTCGAGTATATACTGAAGATTCACTCGTGTAATTAACTGACCACTCGGGTAATAAAAATGAAATTTGCATAAATCCGTAAATTCTTTACAAATATATCCTGGAAATTAAACTATATGAAGGAATAGTGTTTTTCATTTTTGAATAGTACTTTAATATTAAAATATTCATATTTTATATATTTTGAATAAGAAAACACGAGTTCAAAACGGGGAACCAAACGCGCGCCGAATCGAACGAAACTCGCACCATAGACGAACATTGACGTTATGAACACAACGACGAAGTCAAAACAAAAATCCGACGAGCCATTCCCGAGATATTAATCTTCAAAGTATACGGCGAACATAAACAATCCAAAACTACAATCGCGCACCGAGACTCCAAAAATGCTCGGATTGCGACGAAACTTGACGAGCAAGTCCAAAATCACTTAACTTAATTCCGAATGCAAAATTTTCTCATTACAACAAGAATTCGGCCGACTCGACCGTACATACGCGAAAATGCCTTAACGGCATTGCGCCGTCAACTTGACATTAAAAGTAACGCCACGACGTCATAAATATGACGATACCCAATCAAATGAAATCATCGAAAAAAACCGGTGCGTTACACCGTGTACCTTAAGCGGCACACAACCGACTCAATCAGACTAGTACACATCCATGTGACACGCCCGTGTCACGGGCCGTGTCACCTGACACGCCCGTGTCTGTGGCCGTGTACATCAGGCTCCACAAAACCAACTTCAACACGAGGGGGACACGACCTGCGACACGCCCGTGTCACAGGCTATGTACCCCAAGACACACCCGTGTTGTGCCCGTGTTCACCAGGCCTCAATTCCTTGGGCACATCTAGAAAAGGACACGACCTGCGACATGCCTGTGTCACAGGCCGTGTGCCCATACACGGTAGCAGACACGCCCCAGCTCCATTTCGTCGAACACTCGTCGGCTGCTCACCCGAGCAGGACACACCCTGGGACACGCCCGTGTCCCAGGCCGTGTCACCAAACTTTTTCCCAATCCTGGGATTTTTGGTGTTACATGACGAACATCACCCTTTCCTTGGACAAGTACTTCATGAGGGTAAGCTACCTAGCCTCATACTCACTCATGATCTGCGACGCCACAACCAACGAGTCCGTGAACACTTCCATGTCATGTACCCTGAGTTTCTTGGCTAGTTATATCCCTGCTATGATGGCCTCGTACTCCGCCTGATTGTTTGTGATGGGGAAGCGCAAGACTAAAACCAGCTCTATGATGACCCCCTGAGGGCTTACCAACACTACCCCTCCCCCAGAGAATGCTTCCCTGAGGCTCCTTCGACCAACATCTTCCAAGACTCCCGCGATGGCAGCTTCTCACCCTCAACCTTGATGACGCAGTCTACCAAGAAATCGACCACTACTTGTGCTATAATGGAGAGTCGTGGCACAAAACTGATATCAAATTCGCTTAGCTCGATGGACCACTTTGCCAACTGGCCCGAGTGCTCCACTCCTTCGAAAATATTGCGTAGCGGATGGTCTGTCACTACCTTGATTGAATAGGCCTGAAAGTATGGCCTAAGCTTTATAGTTGAGATAACCAAGGAGATGGCCAGCTTCTCCATGATGGGGTAATGGAGCTCAACCTTCTTCAAGATTCTGGTGACGTAGTAGATGGGTAACTGCTTCTTCCCCTCTTCCCCAAGCAGGACAGAGCTGTTGGTATTACTATGGTGATCTAGAAGTGATCAAACATGTGGCCTCACTACCAACACAGTATGAGCCTATGGGGTCACACATAAGAGCTCTTGAGAAGTTGGAAAGGTTTGTGTTGGCCCTTCTCATATGTGATATGTGTGAAGGACCAAGCCTACGACATTCTGGATGTGGAGGAATTTCATTCTGGGACCTATATTGTGAATATGGGTCATCCGGTAAGTTTTTGAAAGAAAGCTAATGGAATTTCGTCGAGTATGGACGAGAGGTTTCGACGAATGGTCTAGATTCATCGGGTATCATCGTGACATCTCGTCGCTTCCATTTTAGATTCGTCGAGTATCGTCGAGACAACACAACGATTCATCGAGTATCGTCGATACATCTCAATGTTTTTGTCTTAGATTCGTCGAGTATAGTCATGATAGATTCGACGAGTTAGACCTTGATTCGTCGTATATCACCATGATACCCGAACGAATTGCCCCCTATCTATTCGTAGAATATTCATGTGTTAACTCGACGAATAGTTTTAATTCGTCGAATATCAACGTGATACTCGACGAATTCTGTTTCGACCGGCTTATTTCCTTTAAGTCCGGTTAAGCGAGTTTGTTATAATTGATTGGTTTAGTTCAATGTATATATGGGATATGTACAATTGAACCGAACAAGTAACTGTTCACTTTCTCTAACCTAACAGTGCGAGACGATCTCCTTCCCGACGGCGGAAGTGTTCCGCAAGTTATGATCGCCGCTCCCTGCCGCCGACCGCATGACATATTCCTTCGCCAGAAAAAGTTTCCTATACGTCAGATTCATCACCGCCACCTCTCCTTGAACAGATCTAGAAGTCTGTGAAGACGTTGAGGGCAAACCTAGTTCCTACCTAGATCTTGTGCGACAGGAGTCTAGGGTTCTCCATGCTCGTGTGGATATCTGTTAAGTCATGGACATTATTATATGCTTGAAACTCCAACCATTACCATTCATTGGAATCATTCGGAGCACCTTGGTTGAGTATAGACTCAATCCCTCAAAGGTAATTTTATTTCACCGCATGTACTTCTTGATTAATGTTCATTGCTAGTTCAAAACTCTTTTGGGTTTTCTTGTTCTTTATTCCACTGCGTGCACAAGTGTTGCGCCATCCAAGCAAAAACTATCTGTAGTATTAAAGGGAGGTTGATGCGATGATCATTGTTTCAGAAGTTGCTAAATCTATTGCTTGTAGATCTGGAAAGTTTAGAAGTGTTCTAAGATGCCTAGATCTATTCTTGGAACATCAAATGTTGATGGATTTTGTGTGGAATCGATGGTTGTTTTTTTTTCAAAAATCAGTCGGGGTGCTGCAAAAGCTGACTCATAGTGTTATTGAAATATGGATCTTGTCCACTAAGAGAGTAACTCGCATATACTCTCTGAATTGATATCGAGGTTTGTCAGTTTGATAAAAATAGTGGGAGTTATTTTGATTAAAGTCCTAATTGAAATTATAAAAATGTATTTTGAAATGTGGTGCTGATTTTACTTTGCTTGATCCTTGTAGTGTTTCCATGGCAAGTGGTTCACACTTCACCCTATCCCTTAGATCCATCCTTAAGAAGGAGATGCTGAGTGGTATGAATTGTTTGGACTAGTTCAGGAGCTTGAGATTTGTTCTCAGGTAAGAGCGAAAGTTCTATGTTTTGGAAGAGGAATGCCCAGAAGAGCCTCTCAGGAATGCGCCCCGTGCTGATAAGGATGCTTATAAGAAGTATCTTGATGACTCCTTAGATGTCGAATGTCTCATGCAATAAAACATGAACTCTGAGTTCCAAAAGCAACATGAGAACATGGGTTGCAAGAAAATTGACGAGCATCTCAAGAAAATGTTTCAAGGGTAAGCTAGTCAAGAGAGATTTGACGTCACTAAGGTGTTGTTCCAGTGTAAGATGGGAGCTCTGGACCTAGAAGGGACTCACGTACTCAAGATGATTTAGTATAAAGAGAACTTTGACAGACTAGGCTTCCCTTTAGGCCAAGAGTTAGCCACAGACCTGATCCTGTATTCATTACCGGACAATTATGAGGAGTTTGTCCTAAACTATAACATGAATGAAATAGACAAGACATTGCCCAAGCTCCTAGGCATGTTGCGAATTATCGAGATCAATATTAAGAAGGCTAAGCCTTCTAGCCCCATACTGACAGTGTATAAAGGTAAGGGAAAGGCCAAGAACTTCAAGAAGACAAAGGTAGGACCTAAGTCCGCTCTGGAGCCCAAGTCTTCAGTACTGAAGAAGAAAGGCTCTGCGAAAGAAGGGAAATGCCACCACTGTGGTAAGGATTGTCATTCAAGGATGAATTGTCCTTCGTACATTGAGGGTCTGCGCAAGATGAGGGGAGGTATGACTTCTACTTCAAGTATCTATATTATAGAGATAAACATTTCTGCTCCTTCATCCTGAGTATTGGATACCGGATGTGGTTCTCACATTTGTATAAATGTGCAGGAACTGGGAAGGAGAAGATTGCTGAGTTAAGGAGAGGTGGACCTGCGTGTTGGAAATGGAGCAAGAGTTGTTTCTGTCGCTGTGGGTGTTTACCATCTTGCTTTGCCCAGTGGGCTTGTAATTGAATTAGATAATTGTTATTTTGTTCCATCTATAACTAGAAACATTATATTTACTTCATGTTTGGATATGATTGGATTTTCTTTTCTTATTAAGAACAATTATTGTTCTATATTTAAGAATGATGTTTGTTATGGTATAGCTCAAATGTTTAATGGATTATATGTTTTGAATTTAGACCATCAGATCTATAATATAGAAAATACTAAAAGACTAAAAATGAATAACTCGGACCTAACGTACCTTTGGCATTGTCGTTTGGGCCATATAAATGAGAAACGCATATCCAAGCTCCATAGAGATGGACTACTGGACTCCTTTGATTATGAATCATTTGAAAGATGCGAATCTTGTTTGTTAGATAATATGACTAAGTTCCCTTTCACTGGTTTCAATGAGAGGGTTGATGATCTCTTGGGTATAGTACATAGTGATGTATGCAGACCCATGAGTTCTATGGCTAGAGATGTGTATTTCTACTTTGTTATATTTACTGTTGATTTCAGTAGATACTGATACATGTGTCTCATGAAGTGCAAATCTGAAACCTTTGAAGAGTTCAAAGAGTTTAAGAATAAAGTAGAGAACCAATTGGGTAAGAAGGTTAAAGCACTCCGATCTGATCGAGGTGGCAGATACCTAAGTCATGAGTTTTGTGATCATCTGAAAGAGTGTGGTACTGTATCACAGCTCACTCAACCTAGAACACTACAGCATAATGGTGTGTCTGAGTGGAGGAATCGTACTCTGTTAGACATGGTACAGTCGATGATGAGTCATGCTGATCTGCATGTTTCATTTTGTAGTTTTTCTCTAGAAACTGCTGCTTATACACTAAATCATGCTCCAATGGAAGCGTCCTAGCATGTCGTTCATTAAGGTTTGGGGTTGTGAGGCATATGTGCGATGTCAAATGCCTAACAAGCTGAAACCCAAATCATATAAGTATTATCTTGTAGGGTATCCAAGGAAACTAAAGGGTTCTATTTATACCTACTGTCCGTAGGAAAAGTGTTTGTCACAAGGACCAGTGTCTTTCTTGAGAAAAAGTTCTTAAGTAGAAAGAATGCCGGGATATAACTTGAAGAAGTTCAAGAACCACAAAATGTGAATGAACCGAAATTGGAACCTGGTCTAGGACTACAAGATGTTGTAGCTAGAGAGTCTGCTCAGGAAACATAAGTTCCACGTTGATCTGGTAGACCAAGGTTTCAGCCTGAGAGATATGGATTTCTTGTGTCTCAAATAGGTAATGTATTGCTTATGAATCATAATGATAAGCCTGCAACCAACCAAGAGGCTATGAGTGGACTGGACTCCGAGAAGTGGCTTGAGGCCGTGAAATTTGAAATGGGCTCCAAGTATGAAAGCCAAATTTGGACCTTGGTGGAACCACCTGAATGGGTACGACCCATAGGGTGCAAGTGGGTCTTAAAGAAGAAGACCGACATGGATGGGAATGTACATACATTCAAAGGGAGACTGGTGGCTAAGGGTTTCAAGCAAATTCATGGTATTGACTATGATGAGATCATTTCCCCTGTTGTCATGGTTAAGTCCATCAGAATTCTGCTTGTTATTGCTACGTATTATAACTGCAAGATCTGGTAAATGGTTGCCAAAATGACTTTCCTAAATGAAAACCTCCTTGAGGAAGTGTACATGACACAACCCGAGGGTTTTATATCTCCAGGTTAAGCCACTAAAATATGCAAGCTGCAGAAATTCATTTATGGATTAAAACAAGCTTCTCGAAGTTGGAATCTTCGTTTTAATGAAAAGATCGAAGATTTTGGCTTTATCAAGAACGAGGATGAACCCTGTATTTACAAATGGATTAGTGGGAGCATCGTTGTATTTCTGATATTGTATGTAGATGACATACTGCTGATCGGGAATGATAAACCAACCCTATAAGTTGTTAAGAACAACCTAAGGAACTGCTTTTCTATGAAGGACATGGGTGAAGCGACTTATATACTTGGTATTAAGATCTATAGAGATAGATTAAAGAAGTTGTTGGGTTTGACACAAAGTATATACATTGATAAGGTGTTGAAGCGGATCAACATGCTTGAGTTCAAGAAAGAATTCTTACCCATGTCTCATGGTTTGAGTCTCTCTAAGGACCAGTGTCCTAAGTCTTGTAAAGATAAGGACCGCATGAAGTTGATTTCATATGCTTATGCAATTGGGTCAATCATGTATGCAATGATATGTACTCGACCCGATGTCTTTTATGCCTTGAGCATGACTAGTAGGTATTAGTTTGATCACGATGAAAGTCATTGGATTGCCATTAAGAATATCCTAAAATACTTGTGAAGGACTAAGGATGCATTTGTGTTATTTGGTGGAGAGGAAGAGCTCGTTGTAAGAGGTTACACGAATGCTAGCTTCCAAACTGATAGGGACGCCTCAAAGTCTCAGTCAGGATTCATATTTTGCCTTAATGGAGGTGTTGTTAGCTGTAAGAGTTCCAAGTAGGAGGATGTTTCCGATTCTACAACTAAGGCCGAGTATATCTCCGCTGCAAATGTAGCGAAGGAGGTTGTATGGTTTAGGAAATCCATCGACGAGTTAGATGTAGTTCCTAGCATTGGTTGTCCTATAGATCTCTACTGTGACAACAATGGTGCAATTGCACTTACTTCGGAACCTAGATCTCATCAGTGCTCCAAGAACATACTTCAGCGGTTCCATCTTTTGAGAGATTGTCGATGGAGGAGATGTGAGCATTAGCAGATTGTCGAGTAAATAAAATATTATTGATCCACTAACAAAGCCTTTAGCGTAGAGAAAGCATGATGGTCATGTTAGATCTATGGGTATACATACCTGAATGATCAACTCTAGTTGGAGTCATGTGGATTGTATGTTTGTTGGCTGTATTATTTCATTTGATGAATAATATACTGTATACATTTCATTTATATATTTTGGCAATTTCTTTAATTTTTTTAAATTTATTTTTATTGTGATAGAGTAATTTAACATAATAAATGCCATTAGAATGTTTGCTTCCATAAGAGTCAAGTGGTACTTGAATGTGAGAGCCTATGTTTTAGAAGCTTCATTCTTAAATGGTCCCTGATCGAGTGTCATCTTAGAAGCTAAGGGCGATGCGGACACATTAAGACTAGCATGCATGTTGACTGATGACCCGTTCTCACAGGTCATGATATTGTGATATCAAGTCATCACATGGGTACTTGTTAGTGAATAAGTTGTACTGGATAGACCCTCCATGAGAATACTTTGTGAATTGTTATATCAACGTGTCACAAGTATGGCTCAAGTGGCAATGGTGTTTGTGGTCCTTTGACCTAAAGTCAGAGCATTCATCAAGTGAGGAAGAGCGTACTTTGATGCTATCAAAAGTCCAGTCTTAAGAAAGTTGGATGATAAAGGTGGTTATTGGGTATATTATGAATCATTCGGGTGTTTGTGTGTGAGCAGAGATGGGATTTGTCCTCCTATATGATAGGAGTTGCATCCATGGGCCCCTTGATGGAATGAGACTGGGAAATGCATGTCCATGCTTGGTTGAGTCAATATATGATATTGGGCTCACCAATTTCTGGAAGTCCATTCTAGATCAGGAAACTATAATTGAATAATTATGAGAGTGACACGGTCTATACCTCTAGTTATATCCGGATATAAAGGATGAAGGGACATGACAACACTGATACATTGGTCACAATGACATTCAGGTTTTAAACTCTTATTGCTTGGGGAGCAATGATGCATTGCTAGATGCCGCTCATTATTTTTGAAGCTTTTGTTTGATATTTTCAAGATCATGTGGGAGACTGTTGGCATTACCATGGTGATCTAGAAGTGATTAAACATGTGACCTCACTGCCAACGCATTATGAGCCTATGGGGAGGCACATAAAAGCTCTTGAAAAGTTGGAAAGGTTTGTCTTGGCCCTGCTCATATGTGATATGAGTGAAGTACTAAGCCTACGATGCTCTGGATGTGGAGGAATTTCATTCCGGGACCTGTATTGTGACTATGGGTAATCAGGTAAGTTATCGAAAGAAAGCTAAGGGAAATTCATCGAGTATGGACGAGAGGTTTCGATGAATGGTCTAGATTCATCGAGTACCGTCGTGACATCTTAACGCTTCCATCTTAGATTCGTCGAGTATCGTCGAGACAACTCAACGATTCATCAAGTATCGTCGAGACATCTCAACACTTCTGTCTTGAAGTCATCGAGTATCGTCATGACAGATTCGACGAGTTAGACCTCGATTCGTAGTATATTGCCTTGATACCCGGACGATTTGCCTTGTGTCGATTCGTCAAATATTCACGTGTTAACTCGACGAATAGTTTTGATTCGTTGAATATCAACGTGATACTCGACGAATTCTATTTCGACCGGTTTATTTCCTTTAAGTCTGGTTTGAGCATTTGCTGGCATTGATTGGTTTGGTTCAATATATATATATGGGATATGTACAATTGAACCGAACAAGCAACTGTTCACTTTCTCTAACCTAGCAGCGTGAGACGATCTCCTTCCCGAGGATAGAAGTGTTTCGCAAGTCACGATCGCCACTCACTACTGCCGACCGCTGAACATCTACTTTCGCCGGAAAAAGTTTCATGTGCGTCAGACTCGTCACCGCCACCTCTCCTTGAATGGATCTAGTAGTCCGTGGAGACATTAAGGGCAAACCTAGTTCCGACCTAGATCTTGTGCGACAAGAGTTTAGGGTTCTCCGTGCACGTGTGGATATCTGTAGAGGCATGGACTTTATTCTATGCTCGAAACTCCAGTCGTTGACATTCATTAGAATCATTCGGAGCACCTTGGTTGAGTATACAACTCGATCCGCAAACAAGGATCTACAACTCTATCCTAAAACAAGGATCAACAACTCGATCCTAAAATAAGGATCTACAACTCGATCCTAAAATATGGATATACAACTTGGAGGCAAAACCTCCTACAATATCATAAAATGATTTACAATAATAGATTAAAACTAATCTTCTTCAGATCTGAAAACTTCGGTCTTCCTTTCCTCCAAAAAGTGAAACTTGAAAATCTTGAGGAGAAATGAAATCTGAAATCGTTGAAGGCTTGATCTGAACAAAGGATCAACTAGATCTGAATGGAACTTGAACCTTTTTGAGAATAGAGATCTAGTCTATAGGTTTTGAAGAACATCGGATCCTGTATCACATTGATGTTGGTCGAGAGAGAGTCGCGAAGAATGAACGAAAGCTGATGGGTTCTTTCTTGGAATGTTTTGATTTGAGCGTATATGCACGATTATGGTTGAATGAAATTCACCCTAAGTATTTATAGGAATCCTTCTTCTTCAACGGCTAGAAATCCCTTCCAAATAAAGAAATCATGGAACACTGTACATGGCGATCGGGATTGAGCCGTGATGGAATTTGAAAAATAGAATTCAAAAACCTAAGTCATGTTCGTCGAGTATGTACGGGTATACTCATCGAACAGCTTCGATATTCGACAAAAAATACATAATAGAAAACAAAGCTTTCCTGAAGAGAAACTCGATGAATTTGACATGTATCAACTAGTTCACTCGACGAGTATAAGCTAGCTAAATCGACGCATTTGACGCCTAGGTCAAGTGATATTTGACAAATATTACTTGGAGAAATCCAGAGATGTAAATTTGAGAAGTCTCGACAAATTCGTCGTGTATCAACATATATATTTGACGAATTCGACGAGTATCGATAAATACACTCGACGAATTCGACGAGTATACTTAAAGATACTCAACAATTTTTACTTAACTATTTTTCATGAACCCAAAGATTATTCCTTAAGTAAATACGACGAATTCGACGAGTGCCAGTAAGTATACACGACGAATTTGACAAGTACTCATGAGTATACTAGACGAATTCAACGAGTATTCACTACTATACTCGTCGAATTTTACTCGGAGAAAATATGTTCTTCTGAAAGCATCAACTTGTCCGTCTTGGTTTCTTTTAATGTACTTGAAGTAGAAGTACACCCCAATAGAGAGATTACACGTGACTCCACACATTGTTCTACACAATGAAGGATTACATTGTATAGTCCTATATTTCAAGACCCACTGCAACCTGACATTGGGTTGTACTTAGCAATATAGTCATGCAAGCACATAACTAAAAAAATAGCTTCAAATACAATCTCAATTCATCTTAGTTCAAGTGACACTTCTTCAAATCAGGGTTATTATGGATATAATACCCAACAATTTCCCCCTATTTGAAGAAGTTGGAACCCTACAAACTAAGGTGAATTGTACACACAAAAAATCTTAAATCAAGTAAAGACCGTGAAAATGTAGAAATAATAAATTGCAGCCAAAACAATAACATATATAAATAAGTTCTATCGGGGCAAAAAACTTTTACACAACATCAAGAAAAGTCAGAGCATTCAATCTTGTTTCCCCTGACTCTTCTGGTATTGCATGTCAAAATATGTCTTTAGCTTCAGATAGTACCTTGGCGGAGCTGGAGGAGCATCTGGATCATAATATTTGTATTTCCTAAAATGTAATCTTCTTTTAGCACATGCTACCTCATACTTTTTGTCATTCTTCCCTGCCATAATGGTCCCATCTGTTCTCATCGGCTAAGTTGACTAGTTTGAAAGTATCTGGAATGATGCTTTTGGAAATAGGACTTCACACTTCGACTATTTCTCTGTTTGGATCAGAACTAAAAGCAGACGGGCCTTCACTATATATTCTTCTTTTATGAGCTGGTGGATGTGAGTCTTCAACTATTTGAATCTTTGGTTCAGCAACAACAGCAGATTTATCTTGAGATTTTATCTAATACTGATTGTACTCCTGAGCAGGCTAAACAAAGTCATGAATGGGATCTGGTATCGCCTGTTCTGGCATTCTGACTTCAGGAGACCCTGTAAATAGCTCTTTTTGCAGCTAGTTGAAGTTATCATAGTAGTAGGTGTTTGCAGCCTTCAACTGATCTTTCATTGAAGCTTCAAGTGTATCTATCTTAGTTTGCAGTTGCAGCTCCCCCTTTCTGACTTCTTTAAGAACCTCTAATACAATAAAATTACTGTAATAGACCATCTACTCATCAAAATAATTCATTCTCACATTTTGGTCATTGATAACTGTCTTTGCATTCTCATCAACATTATGGAGAATAGTTAGATTACTTTTCAGACCAGCCATAGTTAGTTTTTTTTGCTTGTCCACCTTTAATAAACAAGATGTTCAAGTATGATTCCATCTTATCAAAACACACCTTGGTCTCTGCAAGGCCGTTGTTCATATCTCTTTCTATTTCTTTCACTTTCTTAAGTACTTTCTTCAGAGATCTATCAAAGTGAGCTTATTTCTTTGCCATCATGGCTTCTATAGATTTTAGAATGGAACTATCTGAACTTGTACTTGGAATATCTGCAACATGAATACTAGGGGGAGAAGGGAGATCTACATTGGCATCTGAGTCACTGAAAGACTATACCATAGGAGAAATATGAGCTTTAGACAACAGTCTAATATCTGGAGCCTCTAGGACAGGAGGATGCACCTCTAGATCTCCTTCCTCGTCAGAAATATCAACAATCTCTGCTTCCTCCACCAGAGGTCCACCAGGAATATTTGTAATTCTACTTTGAAGATTGCGCATGAATCTGTCCAACTCTGTTTGAATTGAAATTGAGGGATGAATCTTCTCCCCCTTAGTCCTTATAGGCAGAACATCTGGGAGACTTACAATCACATTTTCTATAGTTTCGAGCTCAGTAGAATCATTTACATTATCAACAGAAATAGTGTGTTCTACATCATTTACATTATCAGCAGCTAGCTCATCCTCATCAGCAACATCATCAAGAACATCAGTATCCAAATCTTCATCAGCAAGTCTCTCATCCCTAACCTCAGTAGATCCAACCACAGCAGTAGCCCTACTAATTTCAGCAAATACTGTATAAAGATCATCTGTCTCTACAACTGTATCTTGTATCACTGGTTCTGGAATATTTGGAATTGGAACTGGCACTTCTGGCTCAGAACTAATAGGAATAACTAACTCTATAGTAGAGAGAACACTTAAGGGCACTATAACCTCAGTAGTCACTTGTGTTTCAACATACTCCCCCTCAATTCCTGCACTCGAGCTCTCAGGAATCTCATGGTGAGTAGGAGAAGGAATCCTACCCTCAGGAACACCCTACTCCTCCTCAACATCAGGCAACACTCTAACTCTATCTGGTCTTGGGATCCTCCTATCCCACCTGGAGAAGATTGACGAGTCGATTTTCTTCAAGTGATGGATTAGTACAACTTTAGTCATGTCAAAAGTGTCGTGGTCTAGCTGATTCAAATATAAACTGAGTATTCTACTAAAGTTCGGTGTGCGAAGACTATCCTAAATTCTAGCAAACAACACTGCTCCCCAGTCAATTTTATTTTGGCATATGATGGCTACCAGAAGTTTGAACATGTCTGAGGACAAGTAGTCATGGGATCCAGTCTTGCAAAACAGAACTTTTTTGATTATGACTGATAGAAGTTTTCCTTCCCCGTTCATTCCTTTCCTCTTAACTGCTTTCGTTCCTCTGGGCAAACCACAAAATAATAGAGCCCCGGAGAAGTCATCCTCTTTAAGTTGATTGGCCTCTTCACATTCCGAAATCCGCAAATACCTTATCCGGAGGGAAGCTTTCACCTTAACTCTGACCTGTCTGACTTTGCTTTTGATAATGGTTTCTTCACTGTATAAATTTGCATTCTGGAAGAACTCAAGAACATCTTTGTCCAAAATTTTGCATGGTTGCTCAAGAACGAAGGTAAGCCCTGCCGTTTCCAACATAAGGATGATATTTCTGAAATCCTCAGTAGCCGATGCAAATCCCATTCGCACATGTTCTCCCCCTACAAGTAAGCCACTTGTACCGGGAGGAACCATGAAGCAGAGTGGAAAATTTAGGAACGAATCACATGGGTTTGGGAAGAGATACTGTTGCGAAAACTCTGATGCAGCGAGGAAGATGAATCAGTCATATCATGCTACCAGTCAACTGTGAGGAACTATAGTCGTGGAATTCGAATCGGTGGAGAAGAGCACGACGGAGTCCTTCGCTTCGACGAAATGTCCCGTATTTTACCCCAATAGCCCTATTTATGTATATTTAAAGTTTTGAAGAGAGAGAAATGGGGCGTACCTTTAAACTGGGTGACTCTTCAGATCCAATAAAAAATGTTCCAAGTATAGTTCATTGAAACCCCATGGAAGCCAAGTCAAATTTGTCGAATATCACTGAGATTCGTTGAGAAGAACAGATGAATTCGTCGAATATAACTATGTTGTCTTGACGAATTCGTAGAGTTTCCACTAGTGATTCTCGACGAATTTGCCTTAGACAATTTGACTTCTTTGAGATGTGCTTCACTGAGAGAAATTTTGATTCCTTAGCCGTCTTCATGACTCCTTGTTGAGCATGCCCAGTTCCATTTTGAAGAATGAGAACTTAGCCTTGTCCAATGGCTTTGTGAATATGTCTGTGACTTGCTTATCTATTGTGACGTAGTTGAGAGTTATGTACATGTTCTCCATGTGCTCCTAGATGAAATGATATCTGATTTCAATGTGTTTTGTCCGGCTGTGAGAGACTGGATTATTTGTAATTGCTATGGCACTAGAGGAGTCACAAAACATTGGAATCTCCTTGAATTGCAAGTTGTAATCCTCAAGCTTATTCCTAATCTAGAGATGTTGTGTGCAATAACTTCCAACAGAGATGTACTCTGATTCGGTAGTGGAGGTTGCCAAATAATTTTGCTTCTTGCTGCTCCATGAAATAAGCTTTCTTCCTAGGAATTGGCAAGTCTTGGAAGTGCTTTTCCTGTCATCACTGCTACCTGCAAATTCTGCATCTAAAAATCCAATTAGCTCAACATCATTACTTCTTGGGTACCATAAGCCAAGATTTGGTGTACCCTTAAGGTATGTCAAGATCCTCTTTACAGCAGTGTAATGAGATTCCTTGGATTTCACCTAAAATCAAGCAAACATGCATGTTCAGAACATTATGTCTGGTCTACTGGCAGTAAGATAGAGCAAGGACCCAATTATGCTTCTGTACTTGGTTTCGTCAAAAGGTTTCCCTTTCTTGTCCTTATCCAGAGACATGCTTGAATCCATTGGAGTGCTCATCGAGTTTGCGTTCTTCATTCCGAATTTCTTAAGCAACTCTTTGGTGAACTTCGTCTGAGAGATGAAAATTCCATCTTTAGATTGTTTCACTTGAAGTCCTAAGAAATACTTCAGATCTCCCATACTGCTTATTTCAAACTTCCCTTCCATGAGTTTAGAAAACTTCTTGCAAAGGTTGTCCTCTAAAGAGCTAAAGATAATGTTGTCTACATAGATTTGCACTAGCAAAATCTTGCCTTTTACTTCCCTAAGAAATAATATTTTGTCTATATTTCCTCTTGTGAACTTGTTCTCAAGAAGAAAGCTAGACAACGTCTCATACCAATCTCGATGAGCTTATTTCAAGCCGTATAGAGCTTTATTAAGAAAATATACATAATCAGGGAAAGTTGAGTTGGCAAAATCTGGGGGTTGTGCTACGTATACTTCCTCTTTTAGATCTCCATTGAGAAATGCTGACTTCACATCCATTTGATAGACTTTGAAGCCATTGTGAGCAGCATACACAAGAAACAACCTGATCAGTTTGAGTCTGGCCACTAGATCAAAGGTTTGATCGAATTCGATCTCTTCTTCTTGTCTGTACCCTTGAGCTACAAGCCTGGCTTTATTCTTTATAATCACTTCATTTTTGTCCAGCTTATTTCTGAATATCCATTTGGTACCAATTACGTTTTATCCTTTGTTCCTGGGAACCTACTCCCAAACCTTGCACCTTTCAAATTGGTTAAGCTCCTCTTGCATAGTCATAATCCAAGATGCATCTTTATTTGCTTCTTCAAATTTCTTTGGCTTAACCCGAGACAGAAAGCTAAGATGCAGAACTTCGTTAGCAATACCTCTTCTGGTTCTAACATCATCACCTGGCTCTCCAATGATCAAATTAACTGGGTGATCTCTTAGGTGTCTGAAAACTAGATTTCTTCCTCTCCCACTATCAAGTTCTGCCACATATGTTGCCATCTCCTGTACGTTGAAGTAGTTCTTCATCTAGTAGTTCTTCATCCACCACACTTGGATTGACGACCTTGACTGAGCTTGGCGCAACTTCCTTGATCGCTTCTTCCAAGCTTAGTTCCTTTAACCTGGTACCTGCATCTTCACCAACAACACTAGATGAGCTGCTATGAATCATGCTTGTCTCATCAAATACAATATTTATAGACTCTTCTTCCACTAGGGTTTTCTTGTTAAAAATCCTATAAGTCTTACTATGGCTACTATAACCTACAAAAATACCTTCAAAACACTTTTCAATAAACTTCATACGATAATAATTCCCATTATTAAGTAAGAATCATTTGCTTTCAAAGATCATAAAGTAGGACACAGTCAGTTTTTTGCCCTTAAATAATTCATAATGAGTCTTACGATGGCTTTTGTTGATTAATGCTCATTTTGCACATGACAAGCTATGTTGACTGCTTCGGCCCAGATGTACTCTAATAGTGGATCATCATTCAACATAGTCGTACATACTTCAATTAGGGTTCTATTCCTTCTGTAACACCCCCATCCATCGAATGACATATAACAGAAGATCAAGCTGGAACCCGACGACATATACCATAGACAGTCGGAAGAGTTACATAAGAATATTCAAACTATCCAATTAAGACTACTCGTCCTACACAGAGCATTCTAGCGGAAGCTTTTAAAATTTGAAAGAACCCAAAACTTAAATCCAATAATCATGAATTTCCACAACCACACCACTGGAATGAAAACCAAATACACAGAAAGGGTACACGACCTTATGGGCTTACAAATGTTCACTTAACAAATTAGTGTCTTACATACATCGGCTCGCAGGCCGGCCACACATGACAAAATAAAAACAACTATTCTTTACGGCCTTTAAGGGCCAGCATAGCAACGTGGGCTCCAGCCCGCTATCTAGCATTCGACTCAGCAGCACCTGCAAGCAACATTCCACCGCACGGTGGCAAACAAGCAACGGTCAGCTAAAGCCGACCAAATTATAACGACCCCGTCCCTTTCTCGGGACGGCGGTGCTCCTTCCCTGCATATCATTAGCCCAGCTAAACAATTATATAAAAACATACTTCGCTACAGGTGTAGGCTCGGATGGCCAAACACCCCGTGCACTCAGGGCACATTAACGGTGAATCCTGACACTTCAGCGTCTTCACCACCACCCCTGGGATGGAAACAACATGAACATTTTAGCCTTCCTGACCCTGTCTAGTCTAAGGCTCCCGACTATGCCAACGGCCAGTCCCCTTTTCGGGTCTCTCGCACCGAACCACATAGCCCAAGTCTAATTCCACTTGCCTGTTGCTCAACCGCGTAGTTCATAATAAGACGTACGCGCGAGCCAAGCTTCTCTCGGATCCTAACATTTTCCAAACAATCACATAACCCAGTTATGTTCAAGGCCGGTTCCCAGACCACCAAGTTAGCAGAACAACGATTCCGCTCAGTTTTTCGGGTGCGCCTTGGAGCTAACCTCCAAGGATCCCTACTGCAATCTACCGCGTAGAAACCCGAAAACCCAAAGCACGGAGTCTTCTCCGGCAAATCATAATAAATGCAACATCACCGATCCAGACCAACATGTCCGGGTAGGCTTCACACACAATGCCTATGCCCGTACTTCGATTCCGAACTCTATATGCAACATAAGGGGGACTATTCACATCAACCCCAAGGAACACCATGCACTCACCGCACACTCGCGGGAGTGGGATTCCCTATGCAGAAAGGAAGAGCTTCATATGCTCAAGTGGAGAATTGTTACCCTTGTAGTCCGCTTTTGCACCACGGAAGAACTACACGGATAGAAGTCTTCGCAACGACCTTTCCTCCACAGATCTGCTCTCAGATCTCAAAACAGTGCTCCGATGCTCCGCCGGCGGCCGGAATCCTCCTCCTTCTTCCTCCTCTTTCTAACTCCTTGGAAAGAGAATGACTTGGAGAAAATGAAGAGTTAACTCCCCCATTCCCGGCCTTAACAGAGCAGGAAACCACCTGGGCCATTGGATCTCAATTAAAGAAAATGAACGGCTTAGATGTGCACAAAATTCCCCAGACCTGGGCCGAACATGGCCTCATACACGGTCGTGTTCTAGGAAGTGTGACTTGATCGAGGCACGATCGTCGAACGAAGAAAAGACACACGGGCAAAGACATGCCCATGTCTCACTTGACACGCCCGTGTCAGGTCCTCGACACGCCCGTGACTAGGGGGCGTGTCACATATAACCGCCACGACAACGGACACAACCCAACTGAACACGGGTCGGGACACGGGTATGAACATGCCCGTGTCACTCGACAATCGTCGAGAAAAAATCGTCGATCGTCGAACGCAGAGGGTCACTCGACAATCGTCGAGTGCCTTTCGTCGATCGTCAAACACAGGGGGGCACGCCCTCCCGACACGCCCGTGTCACCTGGCGTGTTCCTCCCGAACACTTTACGTCAAACTCAATCGGCTTTGGGAACACGGGTACAGACATGGTTATGCACACGCCCGTGTAATTAGGCTGTGTTCCTAGCCGTATCCTTCTCGGGATGAAAATGGACAAAACACCAGCCAGACACGGCCTTGGACACGCCCGTGTACCCCTATACAGGCACCAAAATCCCCTTTTTACTTGACCAACTCAAATAAAATTTTTGGGGCGTTACAAATCTCCCCCACTTAAGGAATTTCGTCCCGAAATTAAGTAAAGGCACACAACTAAAAGTTACCTTAGTGGAATAACTCGGGATATTCCTCCAACATAGCTTGCTCTCGCTCCCATGAAAGCTCCTCACGTCCGTAATTATCCCAATGGACTTTAACCATTCAGACTTCCTTGTTGCGAAGTCGCTTGATTGCAACATCTTCAATACGTACTGGCTTGACCCTTGTCGTTAATTCATAATCAACCGGTACTTGATTGTCCGCAATGATCTGCGAAGGCTCTTGCACCGTCTTACGCAACACCGATACGTGGAACACGTCATGTAGCCCACTCAATTCCGCCGACAGCTTCAATCTATACGTCGCCTCACCAACACGCTCCAGGATTTCAAATGGTCCAAGGTATCTCGGACTCAACTTCTTCAAGCATCAAACCCGAGAGACACCCTTGAACGGCTTAATTTTTAAGTACACCCAGTCGCCAACATTGAACTCCACATTCCTATGTTTGGCGTTATAGTACTTTGACTGTCGGTCCTGAGCGATCTTCAACCGTTCTTGAATTGTTTGTATCACTGAAGTGGCATCGTCCACTGCTTGACGTTTGTAAAGCTTCGACTCGCCCGTCTCCAACCAAGACAACGGCGTGCAACACTTTCTCCCGTACAAGGCCTCGAAAGGCACCATTCCAATACTCTCCTGAAAGCTGTTGTTATACTCAAACTCCACCATGTACAGGTGATCTTCCCACTGCTTTCCAAAATCTAGGACGCACATGCGAAGCATGTCTTCCATCGTTCGGTTGACCCTCTCGGTTTGGCCATCCGTCTGCGGATGAAATACTGTGCTGAAATTTAGCTTAGTACCCAACAGACTATGCACCAACCTCCAGTCATTCGACGTGAAATGTCCATCTCGATCACTAACAATACTGTGGGGCACACCATGAAATCGTACAATATTCTCCACATAGAGTTTGGCTAACCTTTCCACCGGATCTTCCTTCCTGACCGGAATAAAGTGCGACACCTTTGTCAACCTATCTACGACCACCCAAATGGCGTTGTTTCCCTTCTGCGACTTCGACAAACCATGCACAAAATCCATAGATATGTCGTCGAATTTCCATTCCGGGATAGGTAGGGACTTCAAGAAACCTCCGGGCTTCTAGCATTCCGCCTTCACCAATGCACAAATTCGGCACTTGGCCACATAAAGTGCTAGATCCTTCTTCAATCCCGGCCACCAGAATAATTTCTTCATGTCTCTATACATTTTCGTGCTTCCCGGGTGGATTGAGTACTTGGTATGATGAGCCTCGTACATTGTTGGGAACTATGTCCACATTAACCTAGATTTGATGAAGTCACCCTGGAACTAAGATGAATTAGGTTGTATTTGATACTTCGTTTAAGTTATGTGTTTGCAGGACTCCAATGGGAAGTGTAGACCAATGTCAGTCTATAATGAGTCACCAAACACAGGACCATGCAATGTAATCCCTCATTGTGTGTTCCAAAGTGTTGACTCATGTGTAGCCTCTCTATTGGGATACACTTCATATTCAAGCTATAGGACTGTGAAAATACCTGATGCTGATTCCCCTCTAGTAGAATAAAAAATTTCTTACAGAAATTTATCTAAGTGTTTCTCTCAAGTAGGTCTTTAACTACTCGAGTAGATTGCTTGAGATATACTCGAGTAAAACTTCTGTATACTCGAGTAAGAAAATTCTTCCTCTCGTGAAGTTAAGTAAAACACTCGAGTAGTTCACTAACATACTCGAGTAGCTTACTTAACTACTCGAGTAGATCACTATTCCTACTCGAGTTGCCTAGAATTCAGTTTCCAAGTTTTTCTAAGTAAAACACTCGAGTAGTCCAAGTCATATACTCGAGTAGCTCATTCTGTCTCGAGTAGTTCATACTCGAGTATTTTATTCTTCATGTTCCAGATTCCTCTTTCTCAGAATTTTTCTAAGTAATTTACTCGAGTAGCTACTTTGTATACTCGAGTAGTTCTCGACACTGTGTCGAGTAACTCACTTCTCTGTGTCGAGTAGTTAAGAAATACTCGAGTAAGTCCTTCATATACTCGAGAAGATTTATTTCCTCTCGAGTAGTTCAATCTGACTACTCGAGTAGCTGTTTCTCCCGTGTGCAGAATATTTCTAAGTGTTTGTCTCGAGTATTTCTTCTAACCACTCGAGTAGTTCAATTCTACCTACTCGAGTAGTACAACTTGTACTCGAGTAGTTCAACACCTTCCCGTGAAACTTTTCTGTATACTCGAGTCGATCTTCCTAGTACTCGAGTAGTTGATTATATGCACTCGAGTAGTTGTCTTCAACCTACTCGAGTAGTCATGATTTATATACCCGAGTAATATTTCTTTGCTTACTCGAGTAGTCCTTGACCTACTCGAGTAGTTTTACACCTACTCGTGTATATGACCTCATTTTCTCTGAAATTTCTTCTAAGTCTAGATTTGACAGATTTTCAAATTCTGTGACATGATTAGTCCATGTGTACGTCATTATAACCAATTATGACCGTTATTAGTACTCCTATAAAAGGTCTTGTCTAATCGACAAACCCTATTCAGAAAACACGTTTTTCAAGAAGAAAATTATTCTAAGTTTTGCAGCCGCCTCTTTCCAAAAAGAATCGCTGTTTCCTCTCTCTCTCTCTTCACGAAACGAAAGCCGCCGCCGCTGTTCTTCTCCGGCAAGGGCTTCGATTTTAAGAGGAAATAAACTGAAGAAAGCTCTCCAGATCGAGATCATTTTTCACATACTCATCATCTGTCCGATCGTGGAAGCAAGGAGTTCAGATCTACTGTTGCCGATAATTTTTCTTCAATTTCTCTGATAAATCCGCACGCCAAGAAGAAGATTCTGGTTCCTGTTTTATTTTCAGATCTGAACCAGACATATCACTGTTTGTATTTTATAATACTTGTATTTCATTTCTGTAGGAGAATTTTTCTCCGAGTGTAGTAGTTTTCCACTCCGAGTTTGTAGGAAGGTGTTTCTTCCGAGTTGTAGATCCAGTGGATTGGATTGAGATTGTAGGAACTTTGTTCCGAGGGTAGGATTGATTTTCAATCCGAGATAGTGGAGTAGCCGAGTTTAGTTTATTGCTAGATCGGTGAGGGGAAGTGGATGTACCCAAGATCGGGAAACCACTATAAATCTTGTCTCGTCTGTGATAATTTGGTAGATAGATCTGTGCTGTGTTCTGAGATTTTTTTTTAATTCCGCAAAAGACGCACAACTCACCTATTCACCCCCCTCTAGGTGATTTAGGTTGACAACTATT
Source organism: Platanthera guangdongensis (assembly GCA_039583875.1). Lineage (NCBI taxonomy): Eukaryota > Viridiplantae > Streptophyta > Magnoliopsida > Asparagales > Orchidaceae > Platanthera > Platanthera guangdongensis. Next base: position 112,917,743 of record CM077158.1, read on the forward strand.
ATCTTTCAATTGGTATCAAAGCAAGGTTGATCGTTAAAAGGTTAACACCTTGATCAGTTCCTGCAATAGTTGTCATTTGTGATCTATCTATCATGGACAAGGTAAAGGATTTTGCCAAGCTTCCCCTATGCAACAAGAACAACTTTCCCATGTGGAAAGAAAGGATCAAATTCTTTATGGAAGGTGTGGATCCAAGGATCTTCATGATAGTTGAAGAAGGTCCTTATATCCCTATGACTGTCTCCACAATAGATCCTACCAAGAAGGTTCCAAAGAAGCTGATGGATTTAGACAAGGACGAGATTGCACTTGTCTCACTAGACAAGAAAGCTAAAAACATATAGTAAGTGCAGTTGATGACTTAATACTGCAGAACTTAATCCATTGCCAATCTGCAAAGGAGATGTGGTAGTCCTTGGTTATCTTAATGGAAGGAACAAAAGAAGTGAGGGATGATCGAAGATCCCTCCTCAATCAGAAGTATGAGGCCTTCCGACAGGGAAGCAAAGAGACCATTGCTGATACATTTGAGAACTTTTTCAAAATAGTGAATGGCCTAAGAGTCTATGGCAGAGTATTCACTAATGGAGAACTGAATGACAAGTTCCTGAGATCCCTGACCAAAGAATGGGACAACAAGGTCTGTTCCATCAGGGAGTTTGGGAAGCTGGCTGAGACAGACCCACAAAATCTCTTCGGGAAGCTTATATCATATGAGCTTCAACTCAACACCAGGAAAGCTGAAGAAGAGAAGAGCAGGTCTGCTCTCAAATAAAAATCTGTTGCTCTTAAGGCAGACAGTTCTAGAAAGACAAAGGCTGCCTCCCCTACTCCAGCTCCAGAAATTAGTGAAGAAGAAGAAACTTCTGAGCCTAGTACCTCAGGCTCTGAGCTATCAGAAGGAGAGTTCTCACTGCTCTCACGTCAGTTCAAGAAATTCTTGAACAAGAAGAAGCATTGGAAAGGCAAGGATGCCTCCTATAGAAGATAACGACACGATGATGATCAGCAAAGAAAAGGCTCAAGTAGCCATGACAGGTATAATACTAAACAGAATAAATATGTTTCGACTGACATTATTTGCTATTGCTGTAATAAGTCAGGTCACGTCATCGCCGATTGCCCTTATAAGAAGAAGGAGGGTGGTAGAAGAGAAGTGAAGAAATCCTCGTACAACAAAAAGAGGAAAGAGAAGAGCCTGATAGCCAAAAAGAGCAAGACTCTTAGTGACTCTGACTCATCTGAGTCAAGTGAAGAAGAAGAAGCTTATTTTGGGCTTATGGCTCAAACAGATGACGATCAAGAGCCCCAGTTCACTGGGAAGGTAAATTTCCATACCCCTCTTTCAGATTCAGAAGTTTCTGAACATGATTGTGAGGATAGCTCCTTTGACGATGAGTCAGAACTAATGGCCCGGTACAAGGAGTTAATCATGGCTTACGACAAATGTCGTCGAGTCGTGAAGACTCAGGCTAAAGAGATCAAATCTCTAAAATCCGAAGAGAGAATCTTGAGAGAGAAAGTCGCAAAGACTGACTCCCTCAAAGAAAACTTCAATAATGCAATTGAATAATATAACAAGGCTCTTAAGCACCTTGACCTCAAAGAGAAAATCATCAAGGAATTGGAAGCCCAACTTGCAGCTGAAAAGAAACTGGTTGAAAGTTTCTCGAAGACCAAGACGGTTCTTCCATTCGTTGCTGAATTCTCAGCCAAGGCCAAGGGTGCCAGATTAGGCCATGAAGAAGCTCCTAATAAATCCTCTAGGAGAAACAAGAATCAACGGAAGAATAAGGCCGCCAAAAAGGCCTTAGCCAAGGAGAAGGGGAAAGCCCCTCAAGATCAAACTACATTCAAGAAAGTCATCTTTCCATCAAATGAGTTTGATTTTGACTCATCCTACGGGCACTTTGCTAGGCCTACCTATGTAGAGCCAAATTCCCGCTATCAAGGATGGACTCGACCCTTAAACTTTGGCGAAAGTGTCTTTAAGGCACCTTATGAAGAAGTTATTCTTCAAAGCTATGGCCCTTTCAATCATGGGCATAACTTCAAGAAGGCACCGAAGATAAAGCCTGTTGTAGAAAGACCTCCTAAGGAAAAGAAGACATGTGATTGTCATTATCACGAACCTTCTTCCTCCAAGAATGCTGCCCCTGCTAGACCACAATTCCAAAAGGTCAAGCAGGAGATCTTGAGGCAAAGATACAACAGATTTGACTGTTGGTGTTGTGGCAAGGTTGGTCACTTCGCCATTGATTGCTGGTTCAATTCCAGAAACACTGCAACCCCTCATGTTAGCAATATGAGAAAGACCGCTCATAATGCTAACACTCGTAGGGGGAGTTCTCTAACCTGAGACCAAGGACCCAAACGTGTTTGGGTTCCTAAGGCAAACTGATTATGATTGCAGGTATGTCCAAAGGCCAACAAAACGCCTATCTGGTATTTGGACAACGGATGCTCTCGGCATATGACCGGAACTAGAATCCTCATTCAGAACTTTACTTCAGTCGTGAACGGACCAAAGGTCATCTTTGGAGGTTCAGACCGTGGAATTACTAGAGGTTATGGTATGATTACTAACGACAATGTATCCTTCTCAGATGTGGCTTATGTTGAAGGATTGGAACACAATCTCATAAGCATAAGCCAACTCTGCGATAAAGGATACATAGTTGAATTCCATGCTGATAAGTGCTTGATAAAATCCGTTGACAATATGGAAACGATTCTATCCAGCACTCGAAGCAGGTATATTTTCTGTTTAAATTTCATTTGTATAGATTCCTCTACACCAGTGTGTCTTTTAGCAAAAGATAGTGCGTCTCTTGGTGACCAATGGCACAAGAGACTAGAACATATTAATTTCAAAACTATTAATAAATTATTTTCAATGAACTTAGTACGTGATGCCCCAAATGTCAAGTGCGTCAAAGATAGACCTTGTCATGCGTGCGTAAAAGGCAAACAAATAAGGGCTACCTTTAGAAGCGTTACTGACAAAGATTCTAACAGATGTCTCCATCTATTACACATGGACTTGTTTGGTCCACTGCAAATTAGAAGTTTGGGAGGTAAGGATTATACGTTGGTAATTGTTGATGATTACTCGCGATTTGCGTGGGTGTTCTTTCTGAAACACAAGTCAGATACCTTCGACATTTTTACTAATTTTGTCAGGCAAGTCCAGAATGAGTACAACTGCTCCATAGTCAAAATCAGAAGTGACAACGGAATAGAGTTCAAATCTGGGGCCATGAAAGAATTCTGTGAAAGCTTAGGTATCTTTCATGAGTTTTCCTCTCCTCGTATTCCACAATAGAATGGAGTGGCTGAGAGAAGGAACAGAACACTCATAGAGGCCAGCAGGACCATGTTGAGTGATGCTTCACTTCTGGAGTACTTCTGGGCTGAAGCCGTCAACACTGCATGCCACGTGCAAAATCGAGCACTCATAAACAAAAACCACGATAAGACACCTTACGAACTTCTGAAAGGCAGGAAACCAACAATCTCATACTTTAGAATCTTTGGCTGTAAATGCTTCGTACTTAACAATGGTAAGTATCATACCACCAAGTTTAGCGAAAAGAGTTTTGAATGTATTTTTGTAGGTTATAGTAGTCATAGTAAGGCATATACGATATTTAATAGAAAAACCCTGGTGGTAGAAGAATCGATACATGTTGTATTTGACGAGATGAGTTTGCTGCAAAGCAATCCGTCTAATGTGCTCATTGAAGATGCAGGTGAAAAGCTGAAAGAAACTAGCTTGGATGAACTGTCCGAAGACAAGGGAAAAAAGTTCATCAAGATCACCACTCCAACCCCTATTGGAGAGGCTGATGATCAAGATGAAGATGACATCCAAGATGAAGAAATCACTCCGGTGATAGAAGACCAGCAAGATACAATTCTTCTTTCAGCTGAATCCTCTCCTGAGCCAGCTGAGGCCCCTCTCAGAAACCTAGATTTCTCTATCCCTTATGATACAGAAGACAGGGATGCTATAATTCATACAACAAGGGCTGAAAGCTCTGTGATTATTGGAGAAATAGCTCCCTGGGTAGCTCCTCCTCTCCCTTCTGCTCTTCCTACATCTGCTGCTACTTCAATTGTTGCTGCTACAGACTCTTCCTCCTCAGATTTGCTGCAACAGATTGCACTGCTTCTTCAAGAACAGAGAAATTATTTTGATACTTCTCTAAAGACTGTAACTGACAAGGTAACTGCTCTCGAGCCTGAGATGAGTAGAGGATTTGCTGAAATCCATCATAACATTGACAAACTCAAGTACTTATTTCAACTTGGTGGGAAAGCCCTAGACCACACTATCACTAGTGTTGGAAATGTTATGGAATAAGGTGTCACCCTTTAAAATAATCAAATAGAGCTAGACAAGAGAAATGAAGCAAACAAAGTGAAAATCTATGAAGAAGTTGGCCTCTTTAAAGAAGATGCTATAGACAGGCTATCTATTGAAATCAGAAAGGGGGAGAATTTGGTCAAAGAACATTAGAAAAATTAGTTGCTCTGAAGTCAGATGTATGGGAAACTCATGTGAAGACAATTCATGATGATGTGCTAGCCCAGATACAGAGTGTCAAATTTCATACCTATGACACTGCTGTCTGGATGCACAATCAGATTCTGCTAGACCTTGCTGTTGACCCCAACATCATTCCCCATCATTTAAATCCTCTAGCTACAGATGCTTCTGCTCCATCTGCTCTAGCTGCTCCTCTACAACCTACCTTCTCTCCCAGGCCTGGAGACACAGTTGCTCCTCCAGACACCTATGTTTCAGGCTGGGAAGAAGATCCTGCTGATATTTTCCTTCAGGCTCCTCCATAGATCAAAACTTACAAGAAGAAAAGGAAGTATGGTGAAGGTCCTTCTGCTAGCAAGACTGTTCCTGCTAAGGCTCCTGAACATACTGAAGTTTGGTCTCCAACCTCCAAATCCCTGATTAGTTATGGAATTCCATGAGAGCAGTAATATTCATTACAACTCATATGAATGGGAACTTTATGAAAAATCCATGACCAAGAGAAGAATCTATGACAGAGAATATGGGAGGAATGACCCTGTAGCCCCTCCTAGACATCCTAAGTATTATCCAAAACCCTACTGTTACCAGAGGAGACAACAAGAGAAATTGGACAGACAACAGAATCAAAGCTGACTTTCAATGATTTTTGAGAGTGTGGAATGATTGACTGTAGAATTGATAATGTTGGATATTCTTATTTATATAATTCTAAGTTTTTGCTCTTATTATCCTTTCTCATAGTCTATTGCTTGCTTGCACATTTTTCTACTTAGCTTCTGTTTATGTCTATAATTCACCTTAGTGTAAAGGGTTCTGACTTCAACAAATAGGGGGAGATTGTTGGGAACTATGTCCACATTAACCCAGATTTGATGAAGTCACCCTGGAACTAAGATGAATTAGGTTGTATTTGATGCTTCGTTTGAGTTATGTGTTTGCAGGACTCCAATGGGAAGTCTTGACCAATGTCAGTCTACAATGAGTCACCAAACACAGGACCATGCAATGTAATCCCTCATTGTGTGTTCCAAAGTGTTGACTCATGTGTAGCCTCTCTATTGGGATACACTTCATATTCAAGCTATAGGACTGTGAAAAGACCTGATGCTGATTCCCCTATAGTAGAAGAAAAAATTTCTTACAGAAATTTATCTAAGTATTTCTCTCGAGTAGGTCTTTAACTACTCGAGTAGATTGCTTGAGATATACTCGAGTAAAACTTCTGCATATTCGAGTAAGAAAATTCTTCCTCTCGTGAAGTTAAGTAAAACACTCGAGTAGTTCACTGACATACTCGAGTAGCTTACTTAACTACTCGAGTAGATCACTCTTCCTACTCGAGTTGCCTAAAATTCAGTTTTCAAGTTTTTCTAAGTAAAACACTCGAGTAGTCCAAGTCATATACTTGAGTAGCTCATTCTGTCTCGAGTAGTTCATACTCGAGTAGTTTATTCTTCCTGTTCCAGATTCCTCTTCCTCAGAATTTTTCTAAGTCATTTACTCGAGTAGGTACTTTGTAAACTCGAGTAGTTCTCGACACTGTGTCGACTAACTCTCTTCTCTGTGTCGAGTAGTTAAGAAATACTCGAGTAAGTCCCTCATATACTCGAGAAGATTTCTTTCCTCTCGAGTGGTTCAATCTGACTACTCGAGTAGCTGTTTCTCCCGTGTGCAGAATATTTCTAAGTGTTTGTCTCCAGTAGTTCTTCTAACCACTCGAGTAGTTTAATTTTGCCTACTCGAGTAGTACAACTTGTACTAGAGTAGTTCAACTCCTTCCCGTGAAACTTTTCTGTATACTCGAGTAGATCTTCCTAGTACTCGAGTAGTTGATTATATGCACTCGAGTAGTTGTCTTCAACCTACTCGAGTAGTCATGATTTATATACCCGAGTAATATTTCTTTGCTTACTCGAGTAGTCCTTGACCTACTCGAGTAGTTTTACACCTACTCGTGTATATGACCTCATTTTCTCTGAAATTTCTTCTAAGTCCAGATTTGACAGATTTTCAAATTCCGTGACATGATTGGTCCATGTGTACGTCATTAAAACCAATTATGACCGTTATTAGTACTCCTATAAAAGGTCTTGTCTAATCGATAAACCCTATTCAGAAAACACGTTTTTCAAGAAGAAAATTATTCTAAGTTTTGCAGCCGCCTCTTTCCAAAAAGAATCGCTGTTTCCTCTCTCTCTCTCTTCACGAAACGAAAGCTGCCGCCGCTGTTCTTCTCCGGCAAGGGCTTCGATTTTCAGAGGAAATAAACTGAAGAAAGCTCTCCAGATCGAGATCGTTTTGCACATACTCATCATCTGTCCGATCGTGGAAGCAAGGAGTTCAGATCTACTGTTGCCGAGAATTTTTCTTCAATTTCTCTGATAAAGCCGCACGCCAAGAAGAAGATTCTGGTTCCTGTTTTATTTTCAGATCTGAACCAGACATATCACTGTTTGTATTTTATAATACTTGTATTTCATTTCTGTAGGAGAATTTTTCTCCGAGTGTAGGAGTTTTCCACTCCGAGTTTGTAGGAAGGTGTTTCTTCCGAGTTGTAGATCCAGTGGATTGGATTGAGATTGTAGGAACTTTGTTCTGAGGGTAGGATTGATTTTCAATCCGAGATAGTGGAGTAGCCGAGTCTAGTTTATTGCTAGATCGGTGAGGGAAAGTGGATGTACCCAAGATCGGGGAACCACTATAAATCTTGTCTCGTCTGTGATAATTTGGTAGATAGATCTGTGTTGTGTTCTGAGATTTTTTTTTAATTCCGCAAAAGAAGCACAACTCACCTATTCACCCCCCCTCTAGGTGATTTAGGTTGACAACTATTATATTTCATACATCAACTCCTCCCGAAGATTATCCGCACTAGGGACGCATAGGCGACCGTACTTCCTTAGCAACCCATCCTCAATGGCAAATTGGGAATTTGACCCATCCAAAGATTCATCCAAGATCTACTTCATGCTGTTATCCTGAACTAAAGCCCGCCGAACTCTATCAGCTAGGTCACACTGCACCTCTGTCCAAAACAGTTTCGCCTCAGCACTAGACTGCTTGTCGATGCAAGATATCTCCAAAACCTCCAAATCATGGACCAATCTCTCATCATGTACCGATAACCAGTTGGCCTGCACCGGAGTCCTGCGACTCAACGCATCCGCCACTGCATTTCCCTTCCCAGGCACATAATGTATCTTGAAGGTGTAGTCCCCTAAGAACTCCATCCACCTCCGCTGCCTCATATTCAGATCCTTTTGATCCAACATGTACTTAAAGCTCTTATGAGCGGTGTATATATCGACTTTCACACCGTACAGATAGTGCCTCCACAGCTTTAAAGCAAATATCACTGCAGCTAACTCCAAGTCATGGACCGGATAATTTCTCTCGTAAGCCTTCAAATGTCGTGAACCATAGGCTATCACTCTCCCATGCTGTAGCAGAACACAACCCAAACCACTGCCTGAAGCATCACTATAGATTCCGTACCCATCGGTTCCACTTGTGGAACATAAAATCGGCACTGTGGTCAACCGCCTCTTCAACTCTTCAAAAGCCTGTTCGCACTCCGGAGACCACACAAACTTCTGATCCTTCCTTGTCAACATCGTGAGTGGTAGCGCTATCCGTGAGAAGTTCTCTACGAAGCGCCTGTAGTAGCCAGCAAGCTCCAGAAAACTCCGGACCTCTGCCACTGTATTCAAAGCAGGCCACTCCCGTATCGTCACTATCTTCGTCGGATCCATAGCTATCCCTTCTCCACTGACAACATGACCAAGGAATGCTATCGAGGATAACTAGAATTCACACTTGGAGAACATAGCATACAACTGATTCCTCCTCAATGTCTACAACACCATGTGTAGATGATTATAGTGATATTCCTCGCACTGCGAGTACACCAGGATATCATCGATAAATACTATCACAAAATGGTCCAGGTACTCTCTGAACGTCCTGTTCATCAGATCCATAAACACGGATGGCGCATTGGTCAAACCAAACAGCATGACCGTGAACTCGTAATGCCCAAACCGCGTACTGAATGCTGTCTTTGGGATGTCACAATCCCTTATCCTCAACTGGCAGTAAACGGATTTCAGATCTAACTTCGAATTTACCGTTGACCCAACTAACTGATCAAATATATCATAAATCCTCGGGATCAGATAATTATTCTTTTCCGTAAGCTTGTTCAATTCCCGGTAGTCGATACAAAGCCGCAAGCTCCCATCTTTATTCTTAACAAAGAGAACTGGTGCGCTCCAAGGCGACGAACTTGGACGCACATAACCTTGCTCTAGCAACTCTTGCAGTTGCACCTTCAACTCTGAAATCTCTTTTGGCGCTATCCGATAGGGGGAGCGTGACACCGGTTTGGTACTCAGTACCAGCACAATAGTAAAGTCTATCTCCCGCTGAGGAGGAGCTCATTGGAGATCTTCTGGAAACACATCGGGATACTCAGACACAACTGGGATGCTGTCCAAACTAGGCTTAGGCGTCAAAGTCTGCACTAATGTGATAAACAGCTCTGCCCCAGACCGAACTACCTTAATCACCTGAAGGGATGACATCAAAATCTTACCCGACCCCTTCATGCCCGCAAAAGTAGTCTCCCGATCAGTGTTCAGACCCAACTTAATTTCCTTACGGTTGCAATCAATGCATGCACCCTGCTCCGAGAGCCAATCCATACCGAATATTACGTCGTACTCCGCTAACGGCAAAAGCGACGCTCGCAAATCAAACTCCTGTTCTCCAATCCAAATCTTCACTACGCAGATCCTATCCGCGTGCATTGAGCACCCATTGGGCAACAACACATCCAATTTGTCTTTTGCCATCGAGGACGGAACCCCGATGCGCAATATGAATTTTTCGGACAAGAAGGAATGTGATGCTCCCGTATCAAACAGGGCTCTTGCCGGAAACTCAAAGATCAACACAAATCCTAGCACCAATGAAAGTAAGCTAACAAATACAAAGGTAACAACTATAAAAGTTAAACCACTGTAATTTAACTCATACCTGTCACCACGTCCGCTTGCTTTATGGCCTCTTGCAGGCCAAGGTTGTAAACTCTAGGCTGGGCTGGAGCATGATGGGATGCGGTTGACTCCACCGCCTTCCCTTTCTCCTCATAAGTCGCCCCAGACTTCCTCTCGGACTTTGAACGTCCGCTCCAACACTCACGAGCAAAATGCCCCATCTTCCCACATTTGTAGCAAGCTCCTGGGAATCGACTTGTGGTTGCCCCCGACGCACCAGCCGAAGGGGCTGAGTTCGAAGTCCTCTGCTTCTTGTTCCATCTGCGGAATCCTGACTTTGTACTAGGCACTTTGAACTCTGCCTTCTTTTCTCCTGAGTTCATCTTCTCTTGCACCCTCTTCGCAACCTTTTCCAAAGACCGGGCCGAGTTGACCAAGGTTAGGAAGCCCTGCGCCTTAGGCCCAACAAGGAGTAACTATAGGTCACCACGAAGACCCTCACAAAATCGGTTGGTCTTCCTCTCCTCTTCCATAAACATAGTCCCATCATACCGACCCAAACGTGTAAACTCGTGGAGGTACTCGTCCACGCTTCTGGATCCTTGAGTCAACCCAAGATATTGGTTCTCCATCTTAAGCTTCTGAGCATAGGGTAGATATCTGGCTAGGAACAATCTTAAAAATCCTCCATAGGCACATCAGTAAGCTGCCTACCCAATAAGATATGAAACTCCAACTCATCCCACCACAGCCTCGCTTCACCCGCCAAAAGAAAGGTCGCTATGGTGGTCTTCTGCCACTCCTCAGTTAATGTGGCTGTCAAAACCCTCTTTATCGTAGAGAGACAATCCTCAGCTTGAGCTGGCGTTCCAGTCCCGTCAAATACTGGGGGATGAAAGCCCATTACATGCTTAAACTGCTTATCCGTAGCTCTCCTCAGCTCTACCAGATCAACTACTGTGCGCTCCACCACTCTCCGCTCTGCCGCCCTAACCGGTTCTTGCTCATTCGCAGGAGGTGCGTGATGCATTTTCCCTGCAGGTTGGGCATTAATCATCGCAAATACGACTTCAGCCACCATCTTGATGGTTTCCACTGAAGGAGGTGTAGTAGGCATGTCTCTCGGTGCACTACTTTCCGCCGATTGCAGACGCTCTGATTGACCAGCACCGCTCCTAGCTGCCTATAGTAGCAAAGACACACAATTAGACGACAGACAAATTGCTAAAAGCAATCCTTGGAACACTCAGATTCCACAAAATAAGTGTATTTTTCATTCCTAAGTGGACATTCATGGGTTCTTTTTGATGTTATAATGATGACACACACATGTGCTCACCACCCCTTAAAAGAATTCGCCCATGATTTCATTTAAGCCTGACCGTAACCAGAAGTCTGATACCAAATTGTAACACCCCCATCCGTCGCATGGCATATAACAGAAGGTCCAACTGGAACCCGACGTCATATACCACAGACAGTCGGAAGGGTTACATAAGAATATTCAAACTATCTAATTAAGACTACTCGTCCCACACAGAGCATTCTAGCGGAAGCTTTTAAAAGTTGAAAGAACCCAAAACTTAAATCCAATAATCATGAATGTCCACAACCACACCACTGGAATGAAAACCAAATACACTGAAAGGGTACACGGCCTTATGACCTTACAAATGTTCACTTAACAAAATAGTGTCTTACATACATCGGCTCGCAGGCCGGCCACACATGACAAAATAAAAACAACTATTCTTTACGACCTTCGAGGGCCAGCACAGTAACGTGGGCTCCAGCCCGCTATCTAGCACTCGGCTCCACAGCACCTGCAAGCAACATTACACCGCACGGTGGCAAACAAGCAACAGTCAGCTAAAGCCGACCAAATTATAACGACCCTGTCCCTTTCTCGGGACGGCGGTGCTCCTTCCCTGCATATCATTAGCCCAGCTAAACAATTATATAAAAACATACTTCGCGACAGGTGTAGGCTCGCACAGCCAAACACCCCGTTCACTCAGGGCACATTAACAGTGAATCCTGACACTTCAGCATCTTCACCACCACCCCTGGGATGGCAACAACATGAGCATTTTAGCCTTCCTGACCCTGTCTTGTCTAAGAATTCCGAATATGCCAACGACCAGTCCCCTTTTCGGGTCTCTCGCACCGAACCACATAGCCCAGGTCCAATTCCACTTGCCCGTTGCTCAACCGCGTAGTTCACATTAAGACGTATGCACGAGCCAAGCTTCTCTCGGATCCTAACATTTTCCAAACAATCACATAACCCAGTTATGTTCAAGGCCAGTTCCTAGACCGCCAAGTTAGCAGAACAACGATTCCGCTCAGTTTTCTGGGTGCGCCTTGGAGCTAACCTCCAAGGATCCCTGCTGCAATCTACCGTGTAGAAATCCGAAAACCCAAAACATGGAGTCTTCTCCGGCAAATCATAACAAATGCAACTTCACCGATCTAGACCAACATGTCCGGGTAGGCTTCACACACAATGCATACGCCCGTACTTCGATTCGGGACTCTATATGCAACACAAGGGGGACTATTCACATCAACCCCAAGGAACACCACGCACTCACCGCACACTCGCGGGAGCGGGATTCCCTATGCAGAAAGGAAGAGCTTCACATGCTAAAGTGGAGAATCGTTACCCTTGTAGTCAGCTTTTGCGCCATGGAATAACTACATGGATAGATGTCTTCGCAACGACCTTTCCTTCATGGATCCGCTCTCAGATCTCAAAACGGTGCTCCGATGCTCCGCCGGCGGCCGAAATCCTCCTCCTTCTTCCTCCTCTTTCTAACTCCTTGGAAAGAGAATGACTTGGATAAAATGAAGAGATAACTCCCCCATTCCCGGCCTTAATAGAGCAGGAAACCACCTGGGCCATTGGATCTCAATTAAAGAAAATGAACGGCTCAGATGTGCACAAAATTCCCCAGACCTGGGCCAAACATGGCCTCGCACACGGTCGTGTTCCAGGCAGTGTGCCTTGATCGAGGCACGATCGTCGAATGAAGAAAAGACACACGGGCAAAGACACGCCCGTGTCTCACCTGACACGCCTGTGTCGGGTTCTCGACACGCCCGTGACTATGGGGTGTGTCACATATAACCGCCACGGCAACGGACATGACCCAACAGAACAAAGGTAGACACACGGGTATGAACACGCCAGTGTCACTCGACAATCATCGAGAAAAAATCGTCGATCGTCGAACGCAGAGGGTCACTCGACAATCATCGAGTGCCTTTTGTCGATCGTCAAACGTAGGGGGACACGCCCTCCCGACACGCCCGTGTCGCCTGACGTGTTCCTCCCGAACACTTTACGTCAAACTCAATCGGCTTTCGGGAACACGGGTACAGACACGGTCAGGCACACGCCCGTGTCATTAGGCTGTGTTCCTAGCCGTGTCCTTCTCGGGATAAAAACGACCAAAACACCAGCCAGACACGGCCTTGGACATGCCCATGTCCTAGGCTCTGTACCCCTATACAGGCACCAAAATCCCCTTTTTACGCGACCAACTCAAATACAATTTTCGGGGTGTTACAAATCTCCCCCACTTAAGGAATTTCATCCCGAAATTAAGTAAAGGCACACAACTAAAAGTTACCTTAGTGGAATAACTCGGGTAATTCCTCCAACATAGCTTGCTCTCGCTCCCATGAAAGCTCCCCACGTCCGTATGCGGAGAGAAAAACTCATGAAAGATACTGTTGGGTATTGTATCCACAACGTACCTGATTTGAAGAAGCCCCTGAACAAGCTAAGGTAAATAGACAATGTATTTGATAAAATATTTTAAGTTGTGCTTGCAGTTATTCAACGCTAAGTGCGCACCAATGTCAGGGTGCAGTAGGTCAATATACACGGGTCTGCACGACGTAATCCCTCGTTGAGCAGATCAGTGTGTTGGCCTACGTGTACTCTCTCTATTGGAGTGTACTTATTTTCAAGTACTGGGCTGTGATATTGCAAGAGCAGACAAGGAGCAAGGATGGGTCAAAGAGCAGTCCATGGGCGGATAGACGAAAAATCGTCTAAGTGTTAATCGACGAGAATCACCAAATGATTCTCGCCGATTCGGTGAGAATCATCAAGTGATTCTCGCTGATTCGGTGAGAATCACTAGTGATTCTCGCCGATTCTCTAGTGATTCTCGCCGAATCGTCGAGAATCAGCTAGTTGATTCTCGCCGTCTCCTTCCGGCGAAAACAGTGCGTGCAACCAAGTCAACTTTGATGAGAATCATCTTTGATTCTCACCGAATCGTCGAGAATCACCTTTGATTCTCGACGATTCGACGAGACTCACCTTCGATTCTCGCCGATTTTGACTTGGGCGAATTCTGGATCCCGCTGGACCGGACTCTGCCGCTGACACTGTTTTGAACCGGAATTAGGGTTTCTTCTGGTGGGACCCGCAACGGTCATTAAGGAGTATACTTGTGTATAAATACACGCGTATTTTTGAACAGTAAGCACACATAGAAAAAGACGAAGCCGAGCAGCCGACCTTGACCTAAATCGCGATACTGCTCCGCCGCCGCCGTCGCCGCTCGTGCTAGTTGGTCGTCGCTTTTGATCGAGATTCTTCCAGATCTCCCGGCGATAGAAGCTTAGCCAAGCATAGCGTCTCACACGTCTAACCAGAGATCTCTTGTCTCTTGATTTGTTGATCGGGAAAATCTTCCCCATCCGAATCGATCGAGACGATTGATCCTAGTGTGATCGTTGGAAGACCTTGCTAGCTTTGCTACGAAGACTGGATCTCCAAAGTACAGCAGCCGCACACCGTTGTCGCCGCCGATCCCGAGAACCAAGCCGCCGCTCTTCTTGCCGCCGCCGATTTCGGGGAGATTCTCTCCAAGTAAGATCTAGGGTTGTGGACTCTTCGTGACTTCTAGAACACGTCATCAAACGAAGAGGGACACCTTAGTCTCCAAAAGTAGTTTGTATTTCTTGTACATTCTAGTTTTATTTTTGTTGTAAAGCAACGTTGGTTCCTAACTGTAAGGGTTGGGTGCAACCCGTGTTGTGGGAGTGTTGACTCCTACGTGTGGAAGGGTTCCTTCCGATAGTGCAAGGATTGGACTTCAATCTTGTTGGTGAAGAGACCGAGTCGTCCCTTGTTGGGAGATAGGTCGAAGGGGGAAAGTGGATGTACCCAAATCGGGGAACCACTATAAATAGCTTGTGTACTCTGTTTGCTGTGCTGTTTTATTTTCGTGTGCAGGTACAATTTTAATTCTGCAAAAACGCTGCACGTCACCTATTCCCCCCCCCCCCCATAGGTGAAGGTAGTTGACACTAGGTGGACTTTCAAGTGGTATCAGAGGGAGGTTACTCATCAAAAAGGTTAACACCTTGAGTATAATCCTGCCGCTAGTGTCAAGAAGAAGGCAAACATCTACTATGGACGGGCTCAACTTCACAGGCAAGATCCCAGTGTGCACCAGGCTCAACTTTCCTATCTGGAAGGAAAGGATCAGGTTCTACATGAAAGCAGTTGATCCTCGACTCTTCATGATCGTGGAGGAGGGACCTTATGTCCCCACTAAGGTCTCCACCATAGATCCTACCAAGAAAGTGCCAAAGAAAATTTCTGAAATGGACAAGGACGAGATGGTGCTTGTGGGACTTGACAAGAAGGCGCAGAACATTCTGGTCAGCGCGGTCGATGACTCAATGATGCAGAACTTCTGCAATTGCAGGACAGCAAAGGAGATCTGGCACTGCCTGATTATCCTAATGGAGGGCACTGATGAAGTGAGGGATGATCGGAGATCCCTTCTGAACCAGAAATATGAGGCCTTCAGACAAGGGCCTAAGGAAGAGATCGGAGTCACCTTCGAGAACTTCCTCAAGATTGTCAATGCCCTCAAAGGATATGGAAGAGTGTTCACTGATGGTGAACTTAATGACAAATTCCTTAGGTCCCTCACTAAGGAATGAGACACAAAGATCTGCGCCATCCGAGAGTTTGGCAGACTAGCTGAAACAGACCCGCAAATTCTGTTTGGGAAGCTGATGTACTATGAGCTTCAACTGAACACCAGGAAAGCAGATGAAGAAGCAGAGAAGGCTGCAGCCAAAGAAAAGACTGTGGCTCTAAAAGCCATTCACTCCAGAAAAGGCAAGGGTGCGGTTTCATACCGTGCCAGGAAAAAGGATGAGGAGGAGGACTCCGAGCCATGCTCCTCCAGCTCAGAGCTGTCTGAGGAGGATTTCTCCCTCATCACCCGAGAATTCAAGAAGTTCCTCAAGATGAGGAATCAAAGAAAGAAAGACGGCTCCTCCTCCAGACATCAGAAGAAAAATTATTCTTCTGACAGGTATGCTTCTAAACCGAACAAACATCGCTCCTCTGACATTATTTGTTTTGGATGCAATAAGCCAGGACACGTCGTGGCCGACTGCTACCAAGGCAAGAGAGAAAAAGGGAAAGGAGAGGAGCCCAAATCCTCGAGAGATAAGAAGAAAGAGAGGAGCTACATCGCCAAAAGGCCAAAGACACTGAGTGAGTTTGATTCCTCAGACTCCAGTGATGATGAGGAAGCCTACTTCGGGCTGGTGGGTCACTCCGACTCAGAAGGAGAATGCCCCCCATTTACTGGGAAGGTAAAAGCTCACACCCCTCTCTCCGACTCCGACTCTGATCCTGAGTCTCAGGATGATGACCCTGAGGATAGCCTTTCGGCCCGTGAAGCAGAGCTCCTCGAGAAGTATGAGCTTCTGCTCAACACTTTCGAGGAGTGCCGTAAGAGATTGAAGGCTGAGAAAAAGGAAGTGAAATTCCATAAGGGTGAGAGTGTCTCCCTAAGGGAAGAGATCACTAGTTTGATCTCTCTCCGACAGGAGCACCTAGACCTGACTTCAAAGCATTCAGAGTCTCTCAAGCTCCTCGATCTTAAGCAGGAGGAAGTCGACAAGTTGGAAGAACAACTTGCGGCAGAAAGGAAGATCGTCAAGAGCTTCTCTATGCCAAAAACAGTTCTTCCAGTAGTTGATACCTTCTCTGCTCAGGCCAAAGGAGCTGGCTTGGGGCATGTTGGGGTATCTGGTTCCTCATCCAGGAGAAACAGGAACCAGAGGAAGAATAAGGCTGCCAAGAAGGCCTCTGCTGCTGAAAAGGGAAAGGCTCCGCTCAGTCCTGTTGCGTTCAGAAAGTATAGCTTTCCTTGCAACCAACATGACTTTGAATCAACCTTTGGTCATCATTTCCGGCCCTCAGTTGCAAAGCCAAAGAGCCGATATGATGGTTGGACTTTTCCCCGCAAATTCGGTGAGAGTGCCTTCAAGACACCTTATGAGGAAATCCACATGGGAAATTATGGTCAATTCTCTAGCGGCCATAATGGAAAGCAGGCACCAAGAGCCAAGCCTGTTATACTGAAGGAACAGAAGGTGAAGAAGTCATATGACTGCAATCACTATGAGGCCCCCACCTACAGATCCAAAGCCCCGGCTGTACCCACCGTTCCCAGGGTAAAGCAGGAGTCTAGGAAGAGGTACAACAGATTTGACTGTTGGTGCTGTGGCAAAGTCGGTCACTTTGCCGTGGATTGCTGGTTTAATCCGAGGTATGACGAGACTCCCTATGTTAGCAATGCGAGGCCGACCACTCGTAGGGTTAACCACCCGAGGGGGAGTATGCTAACCAAGAATCTAGGACCCAAGTTCGATTGGGTTCCTAAGGGAAATTAATTTTGTTTTGCAGGAATGTCCAAAGGCCACCAAAACGCCGATCTGGTACTTGGACAGTGGATGCTCCCGGCATATGACTGGGACAAGAAGCCTGCTGCGTGATTACACTCCAGTCGAGAATGGACCCAAAGTCATCTTTGGGGGGTCAGATCGAGGAGTCACCAGAGGTTATGGTATGATCTCCAACGGTATAATCTCTATCACCGACGTGGCTTATGTTGAAGGGTTAAACCATAACCTGATCAGTGTAAGTCAGTTATGTGATAAAGGTTATGACGTTAAGTTCTGCAAGGATAAATGTCTGATAATATCATGTGCCTCTTCTGAGACGATACTAACAGGCATTAGGAGCAGAAATATCTTCTGCTTAAATTTTCTTAGTTTAGATTCATCTACCCCCATATGCCTAGTGGCAGCTGGCAGTGCATCTCTCTGTGATCAATGACACAAGAGATTGGCACATATTAATTTCAAGACAATTAATATGCTGTTTTCTAAAAACTTAGTAAGGGATGCTCCCATTATCAAGTGCATCAAAGATAGCCCCTGTCCTTCATGCCAGATGGGCAAACAGACTCGGGCTACCTTTAAGAGCATTGCAGACAAAGACTCTTCCCGGTGCCTTTATCTTCTACATATGGACTTGTTTGGTCCAATGCAAGTTCATAGCTTGGGAGGCAAGTCCTATACACTCGTGATAGTTGATGATCATTCTCGGTTTACATGGGTGTTCTTCTTAAAACGAAAGTCAGATACGTTTGACATCTTCACTAGTTTTTTCAAGCAGGTTCAGAACGAATTTAACTGCTCAGTGGTCAAAATCAGAAGTGACCATGGAACAGAATTCGAATCTGGTGCTATGACAGAGTTTTGTGAAGAACAAGGTATCTTTCATGAGTTTTCCTCCCCGTGCACTCCTCAGCAAAATGGAGTCGCGGAGAGGAGAAATAGAACTCTCATTGAAGCCTGCACGACAATGTTGAAAGACGCTTCTCTCCCAGAATACTTCTGGGCTGAGGCGGTCAATACAGCTTGTCACATACAAAACCGAGCATTGATCAACAAGCATCATCGTAAGACGCCTTATGAGCTACTGAGAGGCAGGAAACCAACCATGTCCTACTTGAGGATCTTTGGTTGCAGATGCTATGTACTGAATAATGCGAAGTACCCGCGTACTAAATTTAGTGAAAAATGCTTCGAAGGCATATTCATGGGCTATAGTTCCCACAGTCAGGCATATAGGGTCTTCAATAAGAAAACCCTAGTGGTAGAAGAATCAATTAATGTTATATTTGATGAAGGAATTTTGCTTAACAACAATTCTTCCAGCGGTATTCTTGAAGATGCAGGTACACGACTTGAACAGCTGTGTCTCGATGAGACCGCTAAAGATGATACTCCTAAGTACATCAAAGTTTCCACCTCAACGTCATCTGGGAATGTTGAAGATCAAAATGGAACAAATCTCTTAGAAGAAGGAGAAGCCCAAGAAGTAGTCGAAGCTCCAGACGCCAGACTTCTAGAGCTCCGACACGTGAGGGATCATCCTAAAGATCATATCATCGGAGATCCTCGTGTCGGTGTCAGAACTCGAAGAGGTACTATTAACGAGATTTTACATATTAGCTTCCTGTCACAGGTTGAGCCAAAGAAGTTCGACGAGGCGAACAAAGATGCGGCATGGATTTTGGCCATGTAAGATGAACTACATCAATTCGAACGCTGCAACGTTTGGACGCTGGTTCCCAGACCACACAAGCAGAATGTGATTGGCACCAAGTGGATCTTCAGAAACAAACTAGATGAACATGGTGTCATCATAAAGAACAAGGCCAGGCTGGTGGCTCAAGGTTACAGACAGGAGGAGGGGATTGACTTCGACCAGACCTTTGCACCAGTGACAAGGATCGAAGCAATCAGATTGTTCCTCGCATATGCTTCGCACAAAGGATTCACAGTCTATCAAATGGATGTGAAATCAGCATTCTTGAACGGAGACCTGAAAGGGGAAGTATACGTCGCTCAACCACCAGGTTTTGTCAATCCTACTTATCCCAATCAGGTATATTTTCATAATAAAGCTCTCTATGGTTTAAAACAAGCTCCACGAGCTTGGTATGAGACTTTATCTAGTTTTCTTCTTGAGAACAAGTTCTCTAGAGGTAAAATAGATAAGACATTGTTTCTCAGGGAAGTCAAAGGCAAGATTTTGCTGGTACAAATCTATGTCGATGACATTATATTCGGCTCAACGGACAACAATCTTTGCAAAAGGTTTTCTAAACTTATGCAAGGAAAGTTTGAAATGAGCAGTATGGGGGAGCTAAAGTATTTCTTGGGACTTCAAGTGAAACAGTCTGAGGATGGAATCTTCATCTCTCAGACGAAGTTCACAAATGAACTCCTCAAGAAATTCGGTATGGAGAATGCAACCTCTATGAGGACTCCAATGGGATCCACTATGTCTCTGGATAAGGATGAGAAAGGCAAACCTTTCGATGAAACCAAATACAGAAGCATCATTGGATCCCTGCTCTACCTTACTGCCAGTAGACCGGATATCATGTTCTCCACATGTGTCTGTGCCAGATATCAGGTGAACACTAAGGAATCTCACTATGTCGCTGCAAAGCGAATTCTAAGATACCTTAAAGGTACTCCCAATCTTGGCTTATGGTACCAAAGAAACAATGATGTCGAGCTAATACGTTTTTCAGATGCTGATTTTGCAGGGAGTAGGGATGACAGGAAAAGCACCTCCGGGACGTGTCAATTCCTCGGACGAAGGCTTATTTCATGGAATAGCAAGAAACAGAATTGTGTTGCAACCTCCACAGCAGAGTCTGAGTACATCTCGGCAGGCAGCTGTTGCGCACAACTCCTATGGATCAGAAACCAGTTAGCCGACTATGACCTTCAGTTCAATGAAGTACCAATGTACTGCGACTCCTCCAGTGCAATTGCAATTGCCAACAATCCGGTATCGCATAGCAGAATGAAGCATATTGAAGTGCGCTACCACTTCATTCGGGAGCATGTGGAGAACAAGGACATCTCTCTATGTTATGTCCCCACGGATAAGCAGATTGCAGACATATTCACAAAGCCCTTAGACGAAACCAAGTTCAGTCTTTTCAAAACTGAATTGGGGATGCTAAACTATGAGGAATGAAGACTACTGAAGCTCCAGGCTCGTGCATCTAGGGGGAGCCTCTGCCCGGAACTCAAGTGAGAGCACATGTGCAAGCACTGAGGGGGAGCAAGGGGTCAAATGCAACAAACTCAGATTTGCAGAAGCCGAAAAGGGGGAGATTACCCTCTCGGCTAAGGCTAAGGTGGCTCCAAGTTTGCTCTCACGAAATTGGTACTGGTAATGGATATCTCTCTCACCTCACTTTCCAGTGTATGATTTTCATTCCCATACGCTCTATTCACCTTAGCTTGTAGGGTTTAGGCTTCTTCAAATAGGGGGAGATTGTTGGGTATTATATCCACAACGTACCTGATTTGAAGAAGCCCCTGAACAAGCTAAGGTAAATAGACAATGTATTTGATAAAATAATTTAAGTTGTGCTTGCAGTTATTCCACGCTAAGTGCACACCAATGTCAGGGTGCAGTAGGTCAATATACATGGGTCTGCACGATGTAATCCCTCGTTGAGCAGATCAGTGTGTTGGCCTACGTGTACTCTCTCTATTGGAGTGTACTTATTTTCAAGTACTGGGCTGTGATATTGCAAGAGCAGACAAGGAGCAAGGATGGGTCAAAGAGCAGTCCATTGGTGGATAGACGAAAAATCGTCTAAGTGTTAATCGACGAGAATCACCAAATGATTCTCGCCAATTCGGTGAGAATCATCAAGTGATTCTCGCCGATTCGGGAGAATCACTATTGATTCTCGCCGAATCGTCGAGAATCAGCTAGCTGATTCTCGCCGTCTCCTTCCGGCGAAAACAGTGCGTGCAACCAAGTCAACTTCGACGAGAATCATCTTTGATTCTCGCCGAATCGTCGAGAATCACCTTTGATTCTCGACGATTCGACGAGACTCACCTTCGATTCTCGCCGATTTTAACTTGGGCGAATTCTGGATCCCGCTGGACCGGACTCTGCCGCTGACACTGTTTTGAACCGGAATTAGGGTTTCTTCTGGTGGGACCCGCAACGGTCATTAAGGAGTATACTTGTGTATAAATACACGCGTATTTTTGAACAGTAAGCACACACAGAAAAAGACGAAGCCGAGCAGCCGACCTTGACCTAAATCGCGATACTGCTCCGCCGCCGCCGTCGCCGCTCGTGCTAGTTGGTCGCCGCTTTTGATCGAGATTCTTCCAGATCTCCCG
This sequence comes from Platanthera guangdongensis, assembly GCA_039583875.1. Taxonomy (NCBI): domain Eukaryota; kingdom Viridiplantae; phylum Streptophyta; class Magnoliopsida; order Asparagales; family Orchidaceae; genus Platanthera; species Platanthera guangdongensis. The sequence continues at coordinate 112,939,373 of CM077158.1, forward strand.
GCGACAGAAGCTTAGCCAAGCATAGCGTCTCACGCGTCTAACCAGAGATCTCTTGTCTCTTGATTTGTTGATCAGGAAAATCTTCCCCATCCGAATCGATCGAGACGATTGATCCTAGTGTGACCGTTGGAAGACCTTGCTAGCTTTGCTACGAAGACTGGATCTCCAAAGTACAGCAGCCGCACACCGTTGTCGCCGCCGATCCAGAGAACCAAGCCGCCGCTCTTCTTGCCGCCGCCGGTTTCGGGGAGATTCTCTCCAAGTGAGATCTAGGGTTGTGGACTCTTCGTGACTTCTAGAACACGTCATCAAACGAAGAGGGACACCTTAGTCTCCAAAAGTAGTTTGTATTTCTTGTACATTCTAGTTTTATTTTTGTTGTAAAGGAACGTTGGTTCCTAGCTGTAAGGGTTGGGTGCAACCCGTGTTGTGGGAGTGTTGACTCCTACGTGTGGAAGGGTTCCTTCCGATAGTGCAAGGATTGGATTTCAATCCTGTTGGTGAAGAGACCGAGTCGTCCCTTGTTGGGAGATAGGTCGAAGGGGGAAAGTGGATGTACCCAAATCGGGGAACCACTATAAATAGCTTGTGTACTCTGTTTGCTGTGCTGTTTTATTTTCGTGTGCAGGTACAATTTTAATTCCGCAAAAACGCTGCACGTCACCTATTCCCCCCCCCCCCATAGGTGAAGGTAGTTGACACTAGGTGGACTTTCAAATACCTTGACTTCCATTGAATTCTGTCATGACACCAGACTCAAATTCTGTTATGTGATCACTTCTAATTTTAACCACTGATGACTTTAATTCGTTCTGAATTTGCCAAACAAAATTAGTGAATGTCTTATAGGTGTTTGACTTGTATTGCAGAAAGAACACCCAAGTAAAACGAGAGTAATCATCAACAATGACCAATGTATAGACTCTACCTCCTAAACTACAAATCGGCATAGGATTGAATAAGACCATATGAAGTAAGTACAAACTTCTAGAAGAATTTTTTTCAGTAATGCCCTTCAAGGTATCCCTGGTCTGCTTACCCATTTGGCATGCGTGACATGGACTCTCTTTAAGGCACTTAATGTTGGGGGAATCACGCACTATGTTGTGAGAAAATAACATATTTATAGTTTTGAAATTAATATATGTTAATCTCGTATGTCATTGGTCACAGAGAGACGCACTATATTTTCCCAAAAAATACACTGGTATAGAATTATCTAAACATAGAAAGTTCAAGCAGAAAATATTTATACTCTGAGTGCTTGTTAAGATTGTCTCCAAATTAACAGACGATTTTATGAGACACTTGTCCTTGTAGAACGCAATGATATAGCCTTTATCACATAATTGTCTTATGTTTATGAGATTATGTTGTAATCCTTTAACATAAGCCACATCTGTGAAGGAGACTATACTGTTGGTAATCATATTGTAGCCTTTAGTGATTCCCCAGTCAGACCCTCTAAAGATAACCTTTGGACCGTCTTTGACTCGGGTAAATTCTTGCAATAGGCTTCTTATCCCGGTCATGTGTCGAGAGCATCCACTGTCCAAATACCAGATTGGAGTTTTGTTGGCCTTTGGACACACCTGCAATCATAAATCATTTTCTCTTAGGATCCCAAATTGATTTGGGTCATCGGTTCCTTGTTAGTTTAACAAATCTGGGAGTATTAACATTGCGAGTGGTCGATCTCACATTGTTATCTCATAGAGTTTCAAGTTTTACTGGTTGAAACCAACAATCTATGACAAAGTGACCAATCTTGCTGCAACATCAACAGTCAAATCTATTTTACCTTATATTGTACTATTCTTTTACTTTTGAATAGGAGGTATAGAAGGGGCCACCGACTTGGAGGTGGAAGCCTCGTAATTGCAGCAAACACAAGGGTTCATTGTCTCCTTGAATTTGGGAACAACAGTTTTGGCTTTTGGAGCCTTCCATAAATTTGGTCCATGAACATAGGGACCATACTCTTTAAGAGTTACTTCTTCATAAGGTGCTTTGAAAACACTACCACCAAAGTCTCGGGGACAGGTACATCCATGGTAGTGCTTTTTAGGCTCCACATAAATTGGCCTAGCAAAGTGACCATAGGACGTATCACATAGCAGAACAACGATTCCGCTCAGTTTTCCGGGTGCGCCTTGGAGCTAACCTCCAAGGATCCCTGCTGCAATCTGTAACAACCCCTTTCCGTCGGATAGCATATAGCAGTAGGTCCGGCCGGGGCCCGACGCCATATACTACAGACAGACCGGGTGGTTACTTATGGAAACCATCCAACCAATCAACGTCCTACACAGAGCATTCTAGCGGAAGCAGTTTATAAAAGTTGTAACAAAGAACCCAGCATTAAAGCACGAATGTCCACTAATACAAAATAGGAATGTTATACAAAATACCCAAAATAAGCCTTAAGGCTTTACAAAATGTTTCACTTTAAATTACATGTTTTACAAACCACGGCACGCAGGCCGGTCACACATGAATAAAGCAGTAAACACTTCCAATTAGGCCTTCGAGGGCCGGCTTCGCATTCGGGCTTTAGCCCGCTATTGACCGCTTGGTCCAGCTGCACCTGCATGCAACAAACCACCGCACGGTGGCAAAACAAGGCAACGGTCAGCAATGCTGACCAAATTATAACGATCCCGCCCCCACCTCGGGGCGGCGATGCTCCTTCCCTGCATTTCATTAGCATAAGCGAGCAATATAAACATATAGCCATTACATAACAGACGTTGGCTCGCACGGCCACACGCCCCGTGCTCTCAGGGCACATTCTCGGTGAACTGGTCGATGTCACGTCAATTAAAGCCATAGACATTCCGGACTCACCACCGCCACTTTGACGACCAAACCTATGAGCAATTTGTCTTCTTGGCCTGGGTCACGACAATTTAAGCCATTGACCGCCGAAGACCCTAATCTATGCCAACGGCAAGTGCCACGTGCCTTTAGGTCACTTTAACCGAACGACATAGAACGGGTACGGTTCATCTAACCCGTGCTCACATCGCAACGACAATTTAAGCCATTTGCGCGGGTCAAACTTCCACCGAGTCCCATTTCCATCACAATTCACATAACCCAGTTATGTTCAAGTTGGCTCTCAGGCCACCAAGTTGGCAAGATCTCGTATCCGCCCAGTTTTCCGGGTGCACCTTTGGGTTAGTCCCCAAGGCTCCCTGCTGCAATCTACCGCGTAGAAAACCCGAAAAACAATCCATAGCACTGAGTCTTCTCCAGCATTTATGCAATGCAACATCACCGATCCAGACCAACATGTCCGGGTAGGCTTCACACATCATGCCTATGTCCGTTCTCGCTTACGGACTCTAAACAACGGGGACTTCACATATCTACCCGAAGGAACGCCTCCAACTCTCCGCAAACTCGCGAGAGCGGGTTTCCTATGCAAAGAAAGAGAGCTACTCATTCTCAAGATGAGGATCGTTACCCTAGCGTTCCTCTTTGGCGCCATTGAAAAGTAATCTGATGAAAAGCACCGCACTAGCTTTGCCTCCGTGGATCCGGAGTCGGCTCGCGATTCGGAGCTCCGAAGCTCCTCCAATGGCGGGATCTAGCTCCTTCTTTATTCCTTGGCTCTCCTCTCTCTCTAAGGTTTTTAGAAAGATAACACTTAAGAAAAGTGAGGGTTTCTAAGTCAAAACCCGGGTATATCCCTTCAGGAACAACCCCCAGCCGTTGGATCTCAAAATAAGGAAACGAACGGCTTTGATTCGGGACTGAAATGCCCAATCTGGACCGAACACGGCCTGACACACGCCCGTGTCCAGGGCCGTGTGACTCATTCGCCGTCAAAATCGGCTCGCCTGGAACCTCACACGGGTATCGAACACGCCCGTGTTCGAGCTGACATGCCCGTGTTCCACCTGACACGGTCGTGTGACCGGCCGTGTACCCCCATCATTTTTCCCCGAAATCAACCCGAGCACTGCAAGGGTTCTAGGACACGCCCGTGTCCCTTCCCGTGTCACCTCAACACGCCTGGACCCCAGGCCGTGTACACGGTCTCGACACTCGACACTTCGTCGAGCGAAGATCGTCGACCTGTTGACACGGCCTTGGACACGCCCGTGTCCTAGGCCGTGTGCCTTGTCTCGACACTATGTCGAGAACAAAGTGTCGACTTCCCGGGATGAGTGTCGACACGGGTTGACACGCCCTGCGACACGCCCGTGTCGCAGGCCGTGTGCCATGTTTCGACACTTCGTCAAAGCACAGTGTCGACTTCGCGGCTAAGTGTCGACACGGGTCGACACGCCCTGCGACACGCCCGTGTCGCAGGCCGTGTGCCCAGTCTCGACACAATGTCAAGACCAAAGTATCGACTTCCCGTCTCAGTGTCGACACAGGCTTGACACGCCCTGGGACACGCCCGTGTCCCAGGCCGTGTGCCTGCAGCCAGAACCCAAACTGGCCCAAAACGTCCCCCTTTGCTCCTTTGAGTTTCGGGGCGTTACATAATCTACCGCGTAGAAACTCGAAAACCCAAAGCACGGAGTCTTCTCCGGCAAATCACAACAAATGCAACATCATCGTTCCAGACGAACATGTCCGGGTAGGCTTCACACACAATGCCTATGCCCGTACTTTGATTCCGGACTCTATATGCAACACAAGGGGGACTATTCACATCAACCCCAAGGAACACCACGCACTCACCGCACACTCGCAGGAGCGGGATTCCCTATGCAGAAAGGAAGAGCTTCACATACTCAAGTGGAGAATTGTTACCCTTGTAGTCCGCTTTTGCGCCATGGAAGAACTACACGGATAGAAGTCTTCGCAACGACCTTTCCTCCACGGATCCGCTCTCAGATCTCAAAACGGTGCTCTGATGCTCCGCCGGTGGCCGTAATCCTCATCCTTCTTCCTCCTCTTTCTAACTCCTTGGAAAGAGAATGGCTTGGAGAAAATGAAGAGTTAACTCCCCCATTCCCAGCCTTAATAGAGCAGGAAACCACCTGGGCCATTGGATCTCAATTAAAGAAAATGAACGACTCAGATATGCACAAAATTCCCCAGACCTGGGCCGAACACGGCCTCGCACACGGCCATGTTCCAGGCCGTGTGCCTTGATCGAGGCACGATCATCGAATGAAGAAAAGACACACGGGCAAAGACACGCCTATCTCTCACCTGACACGCCTGTGTCGGGTCCTCGACACGCCCGTCACTAGGGGGCGCGTCACATATAACTGCCACGACAACAGACACGACCCAACTGAATACGGCTAGGGACACGGGTATGAAACACGGCCGTGTCACTCGACAATCATCGAGCAAAAATTGTCGATCGTCAAACGCAGAGGGTCACTCGACAATCGTCGAGTGACTTTCGTCGATCGTCGAACGCAGGGGGACACGCCCTCCCGACACGCCCGTGTCGCCTCGCGTGTTCCTCCCGAACACTTTACGTCGAACTCAATCGGCTTTCGGGAACACGGGTACAGACACAGTTAGGCACACGCACGTGTCAAATGACACGCCCGTGTCATTAAGGCCGTATTCCTAGCCGTGTCCTTCTCGGGATGAAAACGGCCAAAACACCAGCCAGACACGGCCTTGGACACGCCCGTGTCCTAGGCCGTGTACCCCTATACAGGAACCAAAATCCCCTCTTTACGCGACCAACTCAAATACAATTTTCGGGGCGTTACACCTTCTCTCAACAACTATATTTTGTTGGGGAGTATGCGAAGAGGAAAACTCATGAAAGATACCTTGACTTCCATTGAATTCTGTCATGGCACCAGACTCAAATTTTGTTCCGTGATCACTTCTGATTTTAATCACTAAGCACTTTAATTCGTTCTGAATTTGCCAAACAAAATTAGTGAATGTCTTAAAGGTGTTTGACTTGTATTGTAGAAAGAACACCCAAGTAAAACGAGAGTAATCATCAACAATGACCAATGTATAGACTTTACCTCCTAAACTACAAATCAGCATATGATTGAATAAGACAATAGGAAGTAAGTACAAACTTCGAGAAGAATCTTTTTCAGTAATGCCCTTCAAGGTATCCCTGGTCTGCTTACCTATTTGGCATGCGTGACATGGACTCTCTTTAAGGCACTTAATGTTGGGGGCATCACGCACTAAGTTGTGAGAAAATAACATATTTATAGTTTTGAAATTAATATATGTTAATCTCTTGTGCCATTGGTCACAGAGAGACACACTATATTTTTCCAAAAAATACACTGGTGTAGAATTAAGTAAACATAAAAAGTTCAAGCAAAAAATATTTATACTCTGAGTGCTTGTTAAGATTGTCTCCAAATTAACAGACGATTTTATGAGACACTTGTCCTTGTAGAAAGCAATGATATAGCCTTTATCACATAATTGGCTTATGTTTATGATATTATGTTGTAATTCTTTAACATAAGCCACATCTGTGAAGGAGACTATACTGTTGGTAATCATATTGTAGCCTTTAGTGATTCCCCAGTCAGACCCTCTAAAGATAACCTTTGGACCGTCTTTGACTAGGGTAAATTCTTGCAATAGGCTTCTTGTCCCGGTCATGTGCCGAGAGCATCCACTGTCCAAATACCAGATTGGAGTTTTGTTGGCCTTTGGACACACCTGCAATCATAAATCATTTTCTCTTAGGAACCCAAATTGATTTGGGTCATCGGTTCCTTGTTAGTTTAACAAATCTGGGAGTATTAACATTGCGAGTGGTCGGTCTCGCACTGTTAACTCATAGAGTTTCAAGTTTTACTGGATGAAACCAACAATCTATGACAAAGTGACCAATCTTGCTGCAACATCAACAGTCAAATCTGTTTTAGCTTATATTGTACTCATGTTTTACCTTTTGAATAGGAGGCATAACAGGGGCCACCGACTTGGAGGTGGAAGCCTCGTAATTGCAGCAAACACAAGGCTTCATTGTCTCCTTGGATTTGGGAACAACAGTTTTGGCTTTTGGAGCCTTCCATAAATTCGGTCCATGAACATAGGGACCGTACTCTTTAAGAGTTACTTCTTCTTTAGGTGTTTTGAAAACACTACCACCAAAGTCTTGGGGACAGGTACATCCTTGGTAGTGCTTTTTAGGCTCCACATAAGTTGGCCTAGCAAAGTGACCATAGGACGTATCACAGTCATATTTATTTATGGGGAAGATCACCTTTTTAAAAGTGGGTTGACTTTGAGGTGCCTTCCCATTTCCTTTGTTAGCGGCTCTCTTAGTAGTCTTACCTTTCTCAGCTATATGGCCAAGACCACTACCCTTCTTTCGAGCAGAGAATTCATTAATGAGAGGAAGAGTGGTCTTTGGCTTAGAGTAACTTTCAACAAGTTTCCTTTCCACCAAGAACTTTTCTTCTAGCTCATCTAAGTATTTCTCCTTCCAGCTTAATAGTTCAGCAAAGCATGTTAATTCCTCTTTCAAGAAGTGAACTTCATCTTTGAGAGGAGCAAATTTAGCAATATCCTCCTTCAGTCGTGATTCCACTGCCTTGAGAGAAGTAATCTCTTTTGATTACTTTTTGACTACCTTGCAGAATTTGCCAAAGGATCTCAAAAGTTCTTGATGCTAAGCCATCAAGTCAAAATCATCTTCATCAAAAGAATAGTCTTCATAACCATTAAAAAAAGTTTCAGATTCAAACAGCATTGTGTGGGAGTTTATCTTCCCATAGAATTGGGAGTTGTATACTTCCTCATCTGATTGAGCCATAAGCCGAAGTAAGCTTCTTCATTTTCAGAGCTCGACTCACTTGAGTCACTGTCACGAAGAGTCTTTGACTTCTTTTCAATGAAGCTCTTCTCTTCCTTCCGCTTACCTTTGAAGGATCTCTTCTCTTCTTTCTTGGATCTTTCCTTCTTTTTATACGGACACTCTGCAATCACGTGTACTGACTTATTACAACAATAACAAACTATGTCAGAAGAAGAATGTTTGTTCGATTTATACTTATACATGTCCTCTCGATTGTAGCTTTTCTTAGACCGATCACCATCACGATGTGATCTTCTGAAATCCGAGTAGGAGGACTGATTTTTCATATGCCACCTTTTACTGAGCAGTCATTTGAATTGCTTGGAGATTAGTGAGAATTCTCCATCAAACAATTTCTAGCCCGATGTGCTTGGCTCAGACTGTTCTTGGTCATAAGAAGCTCGTGTCTAGACTGGTGAAACATATTTATATTTTCTAGACCCTTCGGCCTTCAGAGCTACCGACTTCGCTTTGCTTGTAGTCCTGCTGCTTTGCTCTTCTTTCTTTCGAGAATTCATTTGCAGTTCATATGAGAGGAGCTTTTCAAACAGATTTTGGGGATCAATCTCTAGCAGCTTTACAAATTCCGTAATGTCCACAACTTTAGTGTCGCAGTATTTTGTCAGGGATCTTAGGAATTTGTCGTTGAGCTTCCCATTAATAAATGTACGACCATAGTTTCTGAGGCCGTTGATGATCTTAAAGAAGTTTTTGAAGCTGTCAGTAATTGTATCATATGTCCCTTGCTTGAATGCCTCTTATTCTTATTAAGTAGAGATCTTCGATCATCTCTAACATCTTCAATTCCTGACATGAGAACTACGAGACAGTCCCACATCTCTTTGGCAGATTTGTAGTGGAATAAATTTTACAGCATTGAATCGTCCACTGCACCGGCTAAGATATTCTTTGCCTTTTTATCCAAGGTGACTAGGGCAATTTAATCCTTGGTCAAGTCCAACATTTTCTTTAGAACCATTACATTAGGATTCATAGCAAATGGTTGTGTAGGACTGTGAGGTCCTTCTTCAATAATCTGAAATATGTGTGGATCGGCAGCATCCATGCAGAATCTGACTCTTTCCTTCCACATGGGGAAGTTCTCCTTAGTGTACACTGGTAGCTTCATCGAAAACATATCCTTTCTTCTATCCATTACAACTGAGTGGTATCTCTTGACAACTAGATAGGAGATCTTGTTCAAGGTGTAAACCTTATATCGAATAACACCCCTCTGATACCAATTGAAAGTATCTAGTGTCAACCTAAATCACCTAGAGGGGGGTGAATATGTGAGTTCTGCGTCTTTTGGCGGAATAAAAATTGCTAGAAAATAAACACACAGAAACACAGAGATTTATAGTGGTTCCCCGAGTTGGGTATGTCCACTGTCCCGCCTCGCCTATCTACCATGGAGGGCTAGATTCAGTTACTTCACCTTTAACTCAGACTCTTCAAATCTTACACCTCAGAGCCTCAACTCCTATAACTCAAAGACAACTATCCTACAACACGGAGAACAACATCTCCTACAACTCGAACCACAAACAAGGATCTACAACTCGGTCCTAAAATAAGGATCTATAACTCGATCCTAAAATAAGGATCTACAACTCGATCCTAAAATAAGGATCTACAACTCGATCCTAAAATAAGGATCTACAACTCGATCCTAAAATAAGGATCTACACCTCGATCCTAAAATAAGGATCTACAGCTCGATCCTAAAATAAGGTTCTACAACTCGGAGGCAAAACCTCCTACAATATCATAAAATTATTTACAATAATAGATTAAAGCTAATCTTCTTCAGATCTGAAAACTTCGGTCCTCCTTTCCTCCAAAAAGTGAAACTTGAAAATCTCGAGGAGAAATCAAATCTGAAATCATTAAAGACTTGATCTAAACAAAGGATCCACTAGATCTGAATGGAACTTGAACCTTTTTGAGAATATAGATCTAGTCGACACATTTTTGAAGAAGATCGGATCGTTTGTCACATTGATGTTGGCCGAGAGAGAGTCGTGAAGAACGAATGAAAGCCTACGGGTTCTTTCTTGGAAATTTCAATTAAAGCACATGCACGATTACGGTTGAATGACATCCACCCTAAGTATTTATAGGAATCCTTCTTCTTTAATGGCTAGAAATCCCTTCCAAATAAAGAAATCATGGAACACTGTACATGGTGGTCGGTATTGAGCCGTAACATAATTTGAAAAAAGAATTCAAAAACCTATGATATGTTCGTCGAGTATCATTGAGTATGTACGGGTATACTCGTCGAACAGCTTCGATATTCGACGAAAAGGACTAAATAGAAAATAACTCTTTCCTAAAGAGAAACTTGACGAATTCAACCAGTATCGACTAGTTCACTCGACGAATTCGACGAGTATAGGCCAGCTAACTCGACACATTTGACGCCTAGGTCAAGTGATATTCGACGAATATTACTTGGAGAAATCCAGAGAAGTAAATTTGAGAAGTCTCAACGAATTTGTCATGTATCAACATATATATTCGATGAATTCGACGAGTATCGATAGATACACTCGAGGAATTCGACAAGTTTACATGAAGATATTCGACAATTTTTACTTAACTGTTTTTCACAAACCCAGAGATTATTCAATAAGTAAATACGACGAATTCGATGAGTGCCAGTAGCTATAAATGATGAACTCGACGAGTATTCATGAGTATACATGATAAATTCGACGAGTATTCACCACTATACTCGACAGATTTTACTTGGAGAAAATCTGTTCTTCTGAAAGCAGGAACTTGTCCTACTTGGTTTCTTCTAATGTACGTGAAGTAGAAGTACACCCCAATAGAGAGATTACACGTGAGTCCACACAATGGCCTATATAATGAAGGATTACATTATATAGTCCCGTGTTTCAAGACCCACTGCAACCTGACATTAGGTTGTACATAGCAATATAGTCCTGCAAACACATAACTAGAAAAACAATATCAAATACAATCTCAATTCATCTTAGTTCAAGGGACACTTCTTCAAATTAGGGCTATTGTGGATACAATACCCAACAGAATATTCAATAAGAAGACTCATGTAGTTGAAGATTCAATGCATGTAGTTTTTGATGAGACTAGTCTACTTTATAATGGCTGGTCCAGCACTCCTATTATTGCAGGTATTGACCAATAGTTGCAAAAGCTGACTATTGACGACACACCCAACCCCAACACAATCACTTCAAAAGTTGAGGCACTCACAGATGAGTCTCTATGTGTTCAAATTAAAGGAGAAGCAGATGCTATAAATAATGTTCAGGAGGATGAAGACAGGTTGCCTGCTGCAACTAGGCTCCTGAGAGATCACCCAAGAAATCTCATCATTGGGGATGAACACCAAGGTGTAATCACAAGGGGCAGGATTCACAATGAAGCATTATTCATAAGCTTCCTGTCTTAGAATGAGCCCAATAAGTTTGAATATACAAACAAGGACAACTTCTAGATCAATGTCATGCAAGAAGAGTTACAACAATTCAAAAGATGCAAGGTATGGAAGTTGGTGTCAAAGACACCTGCACATAACATTATTGGCACCAAATGGATTTACAAAAATAAGATTGATTAGAATGGGACTGTTATCAAAAACAAAGCAAGGCTGGTAGCCAAAGGCTATAGGCAAGAAGAGAGAATATACTTTGACCAAACATTTGCCTCAGTTACAAGGTTAGAAGCCATAAGGATGTTCCTTGTCTATGCTTCACACAATGGACTTAAAGTCTACTAGATGGATGTCAAGTCAGCATTCTTGAATGAGAATCTCAAGGAAGAGGTATATGTAGAGCAGCCCTCAAGTTTTGTGCATTCAACACTTATAGATCGTGTTTACAAATTAAAGAAAGCTTTATATGGGTTAAAGCAAGCTCCTAGAGCTTGGTATGAAACCTTGTCTACATTTCTCATTAAGAACAAATTCTTGAGGGGAAAGATAGATAACATATTATTTCTTAGGGACACAAAAGGCAAGTGTATCCTAGCCCAAATTTATATTGATGACATAATATTTGAGTATACTGATGACAACCTTTACAAAAGATTTGATAACCTTATGCAGGGGGAGTTTAAGATGAGCAGTATGGGAGAGCTCGAGTACTTCTTAGTCCTCCAAGTGAAACCGTCTGATGATGAAATTTTTATCTCTCAGACCAAGTACACTAGGGAGCTTATTAAGAAATTTGGGCTGGAATCAACTTCCATCATGAGAACTCTCGTGGGGTACAATATTTCTCTAGATAAGGAAGGATGAGAAGGGCAAGCCCCTTGATGAATTCATGTATATATCTATCATTGGATCATTGCTATATTTAACTACTAGTAGGCTAGATATTATATATGTAATATGTGTTTGTGATAGGTACCAGGCATGCCCTAAGGAATCTCACTACGCAGCTACAAAGAGGATTTTGAGATATCTTAAGGGCAGCCAACACCTTGGCCTTTGTTATCCTAAAAACAATGATTTTGAACTAATTGGCTATTCAAATACAAACATTGCAGGTTTCAAGGAAGATAGGATAAGCACAAATGGAACTTGTCAATTCCTACAGAGATGGCTAATTTCATGGAGTAGTAAGAAACAGACTAGTGTGGTTATATCCACTGCTAAGTCAGAGTACATCTCTACAGGGAGCTGTTGTGCACAAATTCTATGGATAGAATATCAACTAGATGACTACAATCTCAAGGTAAATCATTCACCTTTATATTGTGACTCATCCAATACAATTTTTATTGCTAAGAATCCTGTCTAAAATAGTAGGACTAAGCATATAAAAATTAGATATCATTTTATTAGAGAACATGTAGAAAGTGAAGACATTTTCCTTGAATTTGTCCCCACTGACAATCAAGTTATTGATATCTTCACTAATCCATCGGATGAGGCTAAGTTCAATTCTTTCAAAATTGAGTTAGAAATGTTTAATATTGAATGATCTACTTATCTATATCTTTATTTTCAACTTATAATGAAATCCATCTGCTATGATGTTAGATAGATAGCTGTTAATCACTTTAACTAGCTAGTTTAACTAGTTGAACTAACCCCTAAGAGTATGTTAGGTTAACAACCTTAATCCCAATTGATTTAATAAAATGGCAAAATTAATTGTTAATATATGTCAAACTTGTTTTGACATTGTTCACTGGAAATCAGTGAGATCAGCTGAATCAACTGAGAAAGATTCAGTTGAACCATTGGGACCGCTGAGACAGTCTCAGCGGTTCTCACAGGTATATGAATTACCTTGTCCTAGCGGCTTATTTCACTATCTCAGCCTATCTGCTGAGATGGGTCATTTATAATTAAATCAACTCATTTTAATAATCAAATTAGTCAATTTATTAATCTAGGTCATCCATGAAGTTCAAAATCACTTATATATAAATACACAGTAAAACAAAATTCATTAAACCCTAATCTCTTTCCTAGTCATCGAGACCAAAACCATTCTCAGGGTCTCGACTTCAGCTTTATTGGCGCCAAAATCTTCAAAAGATCTGCAAGAAGGTCATGAGATTATCTGGAATGGCTTCATACATGCTTCAATAGAAATCAGAGAAGTGATTAGGATATTGGATACCCTAGGTTTGGAATATATTCTCTCTGAACCTTCCCCCATTCTAAAAGATGAGTACTTGGAATTTTTCTCCAATTTTAAGCTTTCCCCTTCCAAGATATCACTAAAATCTAAGATTGGAGGGATGAAGATAAAGATTACTCCAAGAAAATTGGGTAAGGCCCTTCAGCTGCCCTCCACTGCCAGTGATGAAGAAGAAGTCACTCCAACAAGGACAGAGATAAAGCACTGAAATGGTGCGAGTAAGTGATGCCAAAGTTGGATCACTAAGAAGGAAATTTTTTAACCAAAGAGGCAAATTACTAGCTAACATTGTTGGGAAAACCATATTATGCAAGCCTGGGTCTCATGACACTATCTCCAAACCAATGTTTGAGATTATCATAAGGATAATTCTGCAAAAGTAGACCTCATGGACCAACATCATCTTCCAAGATTAGTTGATTGTCTATTGGCACCTAATTTGGGAAGAATTTTATCCCTATTCTCGATCAACATATATCTTGATAGCTTCAACTAGAAGCAAGGTGTTAAAATCCACTATCTCAAAAGGATGGACATAAATACCTTGGACAGATATACAAGAATTCTTCCAATGAGGCAACCTTTTGAGGTGATGTCTAAGTCCAAGGACACAGGAAAGCAGATAGTTGGATCTACTAGTTCTTCCATTTCAGGTTATGAGATAAAGTCTTCATCTCTTGCAGTTGTTGGACTTCAGTTGATATTTACCCCTGTCAATCTTCTACTAGCATACATGTTACTCTGGACTCAGATAGGAGTCAAATTGGTAGATAGCATGTTGATGAAATCCATACTGCTCTTGAGCCTGAGAATGCTCCTACAGATTGTGCTTCATCAGATGTGCCAAATAATAAAGAAGAGATCATTGAGCCAGTACAAGACTTTGACGATTACTTAGAATCGCTTATACTAGAAGAGGTCATCCACATAAACCATAAGAACAACTAGGCCAGCTGAGGTTTTGTGATTGAACAGAGAGTGATCAGCAGAGCTTTGAGCAAACCTAATAACAGAGATAACTTCGTTGAATTTCTCAAACCATACTCGCGGACTTTGCTTAAGACCACAGATTGTCTTCCTCAATTAACATACCTGAGATTCCACCAGAGCAACATACCTATGAGGTTGCTCCATGTTGGGTACATTAGACACAATATACTTGATTTGAAGAAGTCCTTTCAACTCAATGATATACATATCTTTGTATTTGATGTATATTTAAGTTTATGTTTGCAGGTTGTCAATTTCATATTGATTGGACAGGTGAACAAAAGAATATGACTAGATTTTGAAGAAAAATTATCTAAGTACCAAAAGCATCGAGTGGAGTCAACAAAGTGCTGAGTGAAGTCAGCACAGTCTACATTCAGCAACTTGTAGTGCAGAAAAATGGCTAAGTACAAGATTGTCGACACACTTCAACTGTGTCGATACCTTTGCAGAAGCTGTGTCGAGACATGTCAGTTAACTCGACACATAAAAGATCCAAGATAGTTGGGATGAGACAAGCCAGTTGTCTCGACACCTTGAAGACTAAGTCAGCTTACTTGACACTATAAAGCTTAAAGCACTTGTGTCGAGACAATACAACTGTCTTGACACAAAGAAGACAGGAAATTTTACAAAGTAAAATTGTGTCGAGACAAATCAACTGTCTCGACATAATGAAGAATTAAAGCATAGACTTTCCGACATCAGGCAGATAGTTGTGTCGAGACAATCCAACAGTCTCGACACAAGACAGAATTAAAAGATGTCAACACATACAATGCTTGTGTCGAGACAAGTCAATTGTCTCGACACTTTCAAGTTTTAGATGAAAATTCTTCCAAGTAAAATTGTGCCGAGACTGCTAAGATGTGTCGACACAAGTGTCGAGACACTTTGGACATCTCGACACTTACATTTCAGAAAATGAGCATAGTAAACACAAAAGTGTCAAGATAAGTCAGAACTGCCACATCAGCTACAGGAATAAGATACTTCAACAGAAATAGTCTGAGGGAGGATTTGAAATATGATGTCAGATGCTGATGTCATCATTCAGTAACCAACCATCCATAAAGGCTATAAATAGAAGGGTTGTCTACACTAATAGGAGAGAGACGGAATCAATCAAGCAAACGAAAATTCTAATTATTATTACAATCCCGAGGAGGAGGAAGAAGATGAAGGTCTTCAAGAAAATCTCCAGATCCTTTCACCAAGTTGATCTGAAGATTAAGGAGGATCTGATCTACAATTTCTTCAAGGAAATCAAGTCGATCAACATCAAGAAGATTGCAGATCCAGAGAAGCAACTTTTTACCAAGTCAATTTATAAAGAAGAAATCTATTGCTGCTGATTTGAAGAATTTGTACTAACAGATAAGTCAGATTTCAGAATTCTAGTTTTCTAGAGATTATTGTTTATAATTTAACTCTTAATTTTGTAAGATCTCCTTGAGCTCTGAGTGGGCAGGAGATCTTATATCTAAGTTGTAAGCCTAGTTTATAAAGGTTGAGGTATGGTTCTTGAGGGACCTGATGTAGGTGGTTTTGGGTGAATCATTGAGTTGTAAGCCTGATTTATAAAGGCTAAGGTAGGGTTCTTGAGGGACCTGAGGTAAGTGGTTTTGGGTGAATCACTGAGTTGTAAGCCTGATCTATAAAGGCTGAGGTAGGGTTCTTGAGGGACCTAAGGTAGGAGATTGAGAGAATCTCTGAGGTACGACCAGTTGGTCTGAGTGTAGGTTTCTTAACAGAAACTGAGTCTGTAGGATCTTTGGATCTGAGTTAAAGAGAAGGAGGTATAACCTTATATTGCTAGTGAGGAAGAAGGGGGAATGTGGATGTACCCTAGATAGGGGAACCACTATAAATTCTTTGTATGTAGTATGCTGTGGATTGCTTTTGCTTGTGATATGAGTTTTGTAACTGCTGAAATAGTTAAGTGATAAAGAATTGCTAAAGTATTTTAAAAAGGACACCTATTCACCCCCCCTCTAGGTAATTATCAAACCATAGGATTATCTTTCAAGTGGTAACAGAGGGAGTTTTTTCAAGAAAGACCTAATAGTCTTGAAAAGATCCAAAGGGTATTAAAAAAAATTTCAGATCTATGGCTTCTGAATCTCACAGAGAACTCAGTTATATAAAACTGCCTATATGTACTAAGGATAGCTTTGTTATATGGAAACAAAGAGTGAGATTGTTCATGGAAGCTTCAGATCCAAGAATATTTATTACTGTACAAGAAGGACCATATGTACCTGAAAGTCCACCTAGTGTCAACTACCTTCACCTATGGGGGGGGGGGAATAGGTGACGTGCAGCATTTTTGTGGAATTAAAATTGTACCTGCACACGAAAATAAAACAGCACAGCAAATAGAGTACACAAGCAATTTATAGTGGTTCCCCGATTTGGGTACATCCACTTTCCCCCTTCGACCTATCTCCCAACAAGGGACGACTCGGTCTCTTCACCAACAGGATTGAAATCCAATCCTTGCACTATCAGAAGAAACCCTTCCACACGTAGGAGTCAACACTCCCACAACACGGGTTGCACCCAACCCTTACAACTAGGAACCAACGTTCCTTTACAACAAAAGTAAAACTAGAATGTACAAGCAATACAAACTACTTTCGGAGACTAAGGTGTCCCTCTTCGTTTGATGACGTGTTCAAGAAGTCACGAAGAGTCCACAACCCTAGATCTCACTTGGAGAGAATCTCCCCGTAACCGGCGGCGGCAAGAAGGGCGGCGGCTTGGTTCTCGGGATCGGCGGCGACAACGGTGTGCGGCTGCTGTACTTTGGAGATTCAAACTTCGTAGCGAAGCTAGCTAGGTCTTCCAACGGTCACACTAGGATCGATCGTCTCGATCGATTCGGACGGGGAAGGTTTTCCCGATCAACAAATCAAGAGACAAAGGATATCTGGTTAGACGCGTGAGACTCTAAGCTTGACTAAGCTTTTGTCGCCGGGAGATCTGGAAGAATCTCGATCAAAAGCGGCGACCAACTAGCACGAGCGGTGATGGTGGCGGCGGAGCAGTATCGCGATTTAGGTCAAGGTCGGCTGCTCGGCTTCGTCTTTTTTCTGTGTGTCCTTTCTGTTCAAAATACGCGTATATTTATACGGTGGAAATACTCCATTATAACCGTTATGGGTCCCACCTGAAGAAACCCTAACCCCGGTTCAAAACAGCGTCAGCGGCAGAGTCCGGTCCAGCGGGATCCAGAATTCGCCCAAGTCAAAATCGGCGAGAATCGAAGGTGAGTCTCGTCGAATCGTCGAGAATCAAAGGTGATTCTCGACGATTCGGCGAGAATCAAAGATGATTCTCGTCGAAGTTGACTTGGTTGAACGCATTGTTTTCGCCGGAAGGAGACGGCGAGAATCAGCTAGTGATTCTCGACGATTCGGCGAGAATCACTAGTGATTCTCACCGAATCGGCGAGAATCACTTGATGATTCTCACCGAATCGGCGAGAATCACTTGGTGATTCTCGTCGATTAACACTTAGACGATTTTTCGTCTATCCGCCCATGGACTGCTCTTTGACCCATCCTTGCTCCCTGTCTGCTCTTGCAATATCACAGCCCTGTACTTGAAAATAAATACACTCCAATAGAGAGAGTACACGTAGGCCAACACACTGATCTGCTCAACGAGGGATTACGTCGTGCAGACCCGTGTATATTGACCTACTGCACCCTGACATTGGTGTGCACTTAGCGTGGAATAATTGCAAGTATAACTTGAAATATTTTATCAAATACATTGTCTATTTACCTTAGCTTGTTCAGGGGCTTCTTCAAATCAGGTACGTTGTGGATACAATACCCAACAATCTCCCCCTATTTGAAGAATCCTAAACCCTACAAGCTAAGGAGAATAGAGCATATGGGAATGAAAAACATAACCTTGAAATTGAGTTGAGAGAGATAGTCATTACCAAAGAAAGCAAACCTTAGCCAACTTGGAGACACCTTAGCCTTAGCCGAGAGGGTAATGGGTAATCTCCCCCTTTTCGGCTTCTGCAAATCTGGGTCTGTAGCAGTTGACCCCTTGCTCCCCCTCAGTTCTTGCACCTGTGCCCACACTTGAGTTCCTGGCAGAGGCTCCCCCTGGATGCACGAGCCTGGAGCTTCGGTAGGATTCATTCCTCATAGTTTAGCATCCCCAATTCAGTTTTGAAGAGACTGAATTTGGCTTCTTCTAAGGGCTTTGTGAATATATCTGCAATCTGCTTGTCCGTGGGGACATAACAGAGAGAGATTTCCTTGTTCTCCACGTGCTCCTGAATGAAGTGGTAGCGCACTTCAATATGCTTCGTTCTGCTGTGCGATACAGGATTGTTGGCAATTGCAATTGCACTGGAGGAGTCGCAGTACATAGGTACCTCTTTGAACTGAAGGTCATAGTCGGCTAACTGGTTTCTGATCCATAAGAGTTGTGCGCAACAGCTGCCTGCCGAGATGTACTCAGACTCTGCTGTGGAGGTAGCTACACAATTCTGCTTCTTGATGTTCCATGAGATAAGCCTTCTTCCGAGGAATTGACACGTCCCGGAAGTGCTTTTCCTGTCATCCATACTCCCTGCAAAATCAGCATCTGAAAAACCTATTAGCTCGACATCATTGTTTCTCGGGTACCACAAGCCAAGATTGGGAGTACCTTTAAGGTATCTTAGAATTCGCTTTGCAGCAACATAGTGAGATTCCTTAGTGTTCACCTGATATCTGGCACAGACACATGTGGAGAACATGATATCTGGTCTACTGGCAGTAAGGTAGAGCAAGGATCCAATGATGCTTCTGTATTTGGTTTCATCGAAAGGTTTACCTTTCTCATCCTTATCCAGAGACATAGTGGATCCCATTGGAGTCCTCATAGAGGTTGCACTCTCCACACCGAATTTCTTGAGGAGTTCATTTGTGAACTTCGTCTGAGAGATGAAGATTCCATCCTCAGACTGTTTCACTTGAAGTCCCAAGAAATACTTTAGCTCTCCCATACTGCTCATTTCAAACTTTCCTTGCATAAGTTTGGAAAACTTTTTGCAAAGATTGTTGTCCGTTGAGCCGAATATTATGTCATCGACATAGATTTGCACCAGCAAAATCTTTCCTTTGACTTCCCTGAGAAATAATATCTTATCTATTTTACCTCTAGAGAACTTGTTCTCAAGAAGAAAATTAGATAGAGTCTCATACCAAGCTCGTGGAGCTTGTTTTAAACCATATAAAGCTTTATTAAGAAAATATACATGATTGGGATAAGTAGGATTGACAAAACCTGGGGGTTGAGCGACGTATACTTCCTCTTTCAGGTCTCCGTTCAAGAATGCTGATTTCACATCCATTTGATAGAATGTGAATCCTTTATGCGAAGCATACGCCAGGAACAATCTGATTGCCTCGAGCCTTGCTACTGGTGCGAAGGTCTGGTCGAAGTCAATCCCCTCCTCCTGTCTGTAACCTTGAGCCACCAGCCTTGCCTTGTTCTTTATGATGAAACCATGTTCATCCAGTTTGTTTCTGAAGATCCACTTGGTGCCAATCACATTCTGCTTGAGTGGTCTGGGAACCAGCGTCCAAACGTTGCATCGTTCGAATTGATGTAGTTCATCTTGCATGGCCAAAATCCATGCCGCATCTTTATTCACCTCGTCGAACTTCTTTGGCTCAACCTGTGACAGGAAGCTAAGATGCAAAATCTCGTTAATGGTACCTCTTCGAGTTCTGACACCGTCACGAGGATCTCCGATGATCTGATCTCTAGGATGATCCCTCACGTGCCGGAGCTCAGGAAGTCTGGCGTCCGGAGCTTCGACTACTTCTTGGGCTTCTCCTTCTTCTAAGAGATTTGTTCCACTTTGATCTTCAACATTCCCAGTTGACGTTGAGGTGGAAACTTTGATGTACTTAGGAGTTTCATCTTTAGCGGTCTCATCGAGACTCAGCTGTTCAAGTCGTGCACCTGCATCTTCAAGAATACCACTGGAAGAATTGCTGTTAAGAAAACTTCCTTCATCAAATACAACATTGATTGATTCTTCTACCATTAGGGTTTTCTTATTGAAGACCATATATGCCCGACTGTGGGAACTATAGCCCATGAATATGCCTTCGAAGCATTTTTCACCAAATTTAGTACGCGGGTACTTCCCATTATTTAGTACATAGCATCTACAACCAAAGATCCTCAAGTAGGACATGGTTGGTTTCCTGCCTCTCAGTAGCTCATAAGGCGTCTTACGATGATGCTTGTTGATCAATGCTCGGTTTTGTACATGATAAGCTGTATTGACCGCCTCTGCCCAGAAGTATTCTGGGAGAGAAGCGTCTTTCAACATGGTCGTGCAGGCTTCAATGAGAGTTCTATTTCTCCTCTCCGCAACTCCATTTTGCTGAGGAGTGCGCGGGGAGGAAAACTCATGAAAGATACCTTGTTATTCACAAAACTCTGTCATAGCACCAGATTCGAATTCTGTTCCATGGTCACTTCTGATTTTGACCACTGAGCAGTTAAATTCGTTTTGAACTTGCTTGACAAAACTAGTGAAGATGTAAAACGTATCCGACTTTCGTTTTAAGAAGAACACCCATGTAAACCGAGAATGATCATCAACTATCACTAGCGTATAGGACTTGCCTCCCAAGCTATGAACTTGCATTGGACCAAACAAGTCCATATGTAGAAGGTAAAGACATCGGGAAGAGTCTTTGTCTGCAATGCTCTTAAAGGTAGCCCGAGTCTGTTTGCCCATCTGGCATGCAGGACAGGGGCTATCTTTGATGCACTTGATAACAGGAGCATCCCTTACTAAGTTTTTAGAAAACAGCATACTAATTGTTTTGAAATTAATATGTGCTAATCTCTTGTGCCATTGTTCACAAAGAGATGCACTGCCAGCTGCCACTAGGCATACGGGGGTAGATGAATCTAAACTAAGAAAATTTAAGCAGAAGATATTTCTGCTCCTAATGCCTGTAAGTATCGTCTCAGAAGAGGCACATGAAATTATCAGGCATTTATCCTTGTAGAACTTAACGTCATAACCTTTATCACATAACTGACTTACACTGATCAGGTTATGGTTTAACCCTTCAACATAACCCACGTCGGTGATAGAGATTATACCGTTGGAGATCATACCGTAACCTCTGGTGACTCCTCGATCTGACCCCCCAAAGATGACTTTGGGTCCATTCGCGACAGGAGTGTAATCACGCAGCTGGCTTCGTGTCCCAGTCATATGCCGGGAGCATCCACTGTCCAAGTACCAGATCGGCGTTTTGGGGGCCTTTGGACATTCCTGCAAAACAAAATTAATTTCCCTTAGGAACCCAATCGAACTTGGGTCCTAGATTCTTGGTTAGCATACTCCCCCTCGGGTGGTTAACCATACGAGTGGTCGGCCTCGCATTGCTAACATAGGGAGTCTCGTCATACCTCGGATTAAACCAACAATCCACGGCAAAGTGACCGACTTTGCCGCAGCACCAACAGTCAAATCTGTTGTACCTCTTCCTAGACTCCTGCTTTACCCTGGGAACGGTGGGTACAGCCGGGGCTTTGGATCTGGAGGTGGGGGCCTCATAGTGATTGCAGTCACATGACTTCTTCACCTTCTGTTCCTTCAGTATAACAGGCTTGGCTCTTGGTGCCTGCTTTCCATTATGGCCGCTAGAGAATTGACCATAATTTCCCATGTGGATTTCCTCATAACGTTCCTTGAAGGCACTCTCACCGAATTTGCGGGGAAAAGTCCAACCATCATATCGGCTCTTTGGCTTTGCAACCGAGGGCCGGAAATGATGACCAAAGGTTTATTCAAAGTCATGTTGGTTGCAAGGAAAGCTAGGCTTTCTGAACGCAACAGGACTAAGCGGAGCCTTTCCCTTTTTAGCAGCAGAGGCCTTCTTGGCGGCCTTATTCTTCCTCTGGTTCCTGTTTCTCCTGGATGAGGAACCAGATACCCCAACATGCCCCAAGCCAGCTCCTTTGGCCTGAGTAGAGAAGGTATCAACTACTGGAAGAACTGTTTTTGGTATAGAGAAGCTCTTGACGATCTTCCTTTCTGCCGCAAGTTGTTCTTCCAACTTGTCGACTTCCTCCTGCTTAAGATCGAGGAGCTTGAGAGACTCTGAATGCTGTGAAGTCAGGTCTAGGTGCTCCTGTCGGAGAGAGATCAAACTGGTGATCTCTTCCCTTAGGGAGACACTCTCACCCTTAAGGAATTTCACTTCCTTTTTCTCAGCCTTCAATCTCTTATGGCACTCCTCGAAAGTGTTGAGCAGAAGCTCATACTTCTCGAGGAGCTCCGCTTCACGGGCCGAAAGGCTATCCTCAGGGTCATCATCCTGAGACTCAGGATCAGAATCAGAGTCGGAGAGAGGGGTGTGAGCTTTTACCTTCCCAGTAAATGGGGGGCATTCTCCTTCTGAGTCGGAGCGACCCACCAGCCCGAAGTAGGCTTCCTCATCATCACTGGAGTCTGAGGAATCAGACTCACTCAGTGTCTTTGGCCTTTTTGCGATGTAGCTCTGCTATTTCTTCTTATCTCTAGAGGATTTGTGCTCCTCTCCTTTCCCTTTTTCTCTCTTGCCTTGGTAGCAGTCGGCCACGACGTGTCCTGGCTTATTGCATCCAAAACAAATAATGTCAGAGGAGCGATGTTTGTTCGGTTTAGAAGCATACCTGTCAGAAGAATAATTTTTCTTCTGATGCCTGGAGGAGGAGCCGTCTTTCTTTCTTTGATTCCTCATCTTGTGGAACTTCTTGAATTCTCGGGTGATGAGGGAGAAATCCTCCTCGGACAGCTCTGAGCTGGAGGAGCATGGCTCGGAGTCCTCCTCCTCATCCTTTTTCCTGGCACGGTATGAAACCACACCCTTGCATTTTCTGGAGTGAATGGCTTTTAGAGCCACAGTCTTTTCTTTGGCTGCAGCCTTCTCTGCTTCTTCTTCTGCTTTCCTGGTGTTCAGTTGAAGCTCATAGGACATCAGCTTCCCAAA
Source organism: Platanthera guangdongensis (assembly GCA_039583875.1). Lineage (NCBI taxonomy): Eukaryota > Viridiplantae > Streptophyta > Magnoliopsida > Asparagales > Orchidaceae > Platanthera > Platanthera guangdongensis. The sequence continues at coordinate 112,962,808 of CM077158.1, forward strand.
CAGAATTTGCGGGTCTGTTTCAGCTAATCTGCCAAACTCTCGGATGGCGCAGATCTTTGTGTCCCATTCCTTAGTGAGGGACCAAAGGAATTTATCATTAAGTTCACCATCAGTGAACACTCTTCCATATCCTTTGAGGGCATTGACAATCTTGAGGAAGTTCTCGAAGGTGACTCCGATCTCTTCCTTAGGCCCTTGTCTGAAGGCCTCATATTTCTGGTTCAGAAGGGATCTCCGATCATCCCTCACTCATCAGTTCCCTCCATTAGGATAATCAGGCAGTGCCAGATCTCCTTTGCTGTCCTGCAATTGCAGAAGTTCTGCATCATTGAGTCATCGACCGCGCTGACCAGAATGTTCTTCGCCTTCTTGTCAAGTCCCACCAGCACCATCTCGTCCTTATCCATTTCAGAAATTTTCTTTGGCACTTTCTTGGTAGGATCTATGGTGGAGACCTTAGTGGGGACATAAGGTCCCTCCTCCACGATCATGAAGAGTCGAGGATCAACTGCTTCCATGTAGAACCTGATCCTTTCCTTCCAGATAGGAAAGTTGAGCCTGGTGCACACTGGGATCTTGCCTGTGAACTTGAGCCCATCCATAGTAGATGTTTGCCTTCTTCTTGACACTAGCAGCAGGATTCTACTCAAGGTGTTAACCTTTTTGATGAGTAACTTCCCTCTGATACCACTTGAAAGTCCACCTAGTGTCAACTACCTTCACCTATGGGGGGGGGGGGAATAGGTGACGTGCAACATTTTGGCGGAATTAAAATTGTACCTGCACACGAAAATAAAACAGCACAACAAACAGAGTACACAAGCAATTAATAGTGGTTCCCCGATTTGGGTACATCCACTTTCCCCCTTCGACCTATCTCCCAACAAGGGACGACTCGGTCTCTTCACCAACAGGATTGAAATCCAATCCTTGCACTATCGGAAGGAACCCTTCCACACGTAGGAGTCAACACTCCCACAACACGGGTTGCACCCAACCCTTACAACTAGGAACCAACGTTCCTTTACAACAAAAGTAAAACTAGAATGTACAAGAAATACAAACTACTTTCGGAGACTAAGGTGTCCCTCTTCGTTTGATGACGTGTTCAAGAAGTCACGAAGAGTCCACAACCCTAGATCTCACTTGGAGAGAATCTCCCCGTAACCAGCGGCGGCAAGAAGGGCGGCGGCTTGGTTCTCGGGATCGGCGGAGACAACGGTGTGCGGCTGCTGTACTTTGGAGATTCAAACTTCGTAGCGAAGCTAGCTAGGTCTTTCAACGGTCACACTAGGATCGATCGTCTCGATCGATTCGGACGGGGAAGGTTTTCCCGATCAACAAATCAAGAGACAAAGGATCTCTGGTTAGACGCGTGAGACTCTAAGCTTGACTAAGCTTCTGTCGCCGGGAGATCTGGAAGAATCTCGATCAAAAGCGGCGACCAACTAGCACGAGCGGCGACGGTGGCGGCGGAGCAGTATCGCGATTTAGGTCAAGGTCGGCTGCTCGGCTTCGTCTTTTTTCTGTGTGTCCTTTCTGTTCAAAATACGCGTATATTTATACGGTGGAAATACTCCATTATAACAGTTATGGGTCCCACCTGAAGAAACCCTAACCCCGGTTCAAAACAGCGCCAGCGGCAGAGTCCGGTCCAGCGGGATCCAGAATTCGCCCAAGTCAAAATCGGCGAGAATCGAAGGTGAGTCTCGTCGAATCGTCGAGAATCAAAGGTGATTCTCGACGATTCGGCGAGAATCAAAGATGATTCTCGTCGAAGTTGACTTGGTTGCACGCACTGTTTTCGCCGGAAGGAGACGGCGAGAATCAGCTAGTGATTCTCGACGAATCGGCGAGAATCACTTGATGATTCTCACCGAATCGGTGAGAATCACTTGGTGATTCTCGTCGATTAACACTTAGACGATTTTTCGTCTATCCGCCCATGAACTGCTCTTTGACCCATCCTTGCTCCCTATCTGCTCTTGCAATATCACAGCCCTGTACTTGAAAATAAATACACTCCAATAGAGAGAGTACACGTAGGCCAACACACTGATCTGCTCAACGAGGGATTACGTCGTGCAGACCCGTGTATATTGACCTACTGCACCCTGACATTGGTGTGCACTTAGAGTGGAATAACTGCAAGCACAACTTGAAATATTTTATCAAATACATTGTCTATTTACCTTAGCTTGTTCAGGGGCTTCTTCAAATCAGGTACGTTGTGGATACAATACCCAACAGTACCAATGAAGACTTCTATCTTAGATGCAAATGTTCAAACCCCAAAGAAACTGTCAGAAATGACAAATGATGAGGTGTTACTTGCCACCATGGACAAAAGAGCATAAAATATAATAGTCAGTATAATAGACAATTCAACATTTCAGAATCTTATGCACTGTAATACGTCCAAATAGATGTGGGATACTCTCATAGTATATATGGAAGGTACAAAAGAAGTAAGAGATGATAGAAAATATCTCCTCAACCAGCAATATGAGGCTTTCAGACAAAGAAAAACTGATTCTATAGAACAATACAATGAAAAGTTCTTTAGAATAGTAAATGACTTAAGAAACTTTGGCGGAAATTTCTCAAATTATGAGTTGAATGACTAATTTTTGAGATCCCTAAATAAAGAATGGGACATCAAGATTTGTGTTGTAATAAAAATGGGGAATCTAAGAAATATGTTACCCCGAGACTTATATGGGAAGCTAATATCTCATGAGCTTCAGCTAAACTCTAGAAACGTTGAAATAGAATCTGCCAGAAGTTCAACTTAGACTAAATTTATGGCCTTCAAAGCAGATACATCTAAGAAAGTTAGAAGAGAAATCACATCATCACCTAGAAGGGATGAAGAGATACAGATAGCACTGGAGTTTGTTCTTCATTAGAAGATTTATCAGATGATGAATTGACACTATTTACCAGGCAATTCAAGAAAATGCTGAGAAGAAGAAAGTAGTGGAATAAAAAGAAACCTTCTGGATCAAGCTCCAGTAAAAGCAGAGACAATCACGGAGATAAATCTTTTGTCATGTATGATTCTCATCAGAATAAATAATTTAAGACTGACATTATTTGCTTTTTCTATAATATGTCTGGGCATATCATAGTTGACTGTCCAGTAAAAAGGAAGTAGAACAAAAAGTAAAAAGAATAGAAGTTCTATAAAAACAAGAAATCAGAGAAGGGTTTGATGGCAAAGAAATCAAAGACCTTATCTGATAGTGATACAAATTCAACTGAATCAGAAGAATAACTTGCTGGACTGTTCCCCTATGAAGAAGAATTTATCAGAAAGGCTATATACAAAGGGAAAAGCTCCACAACTTCATCACACAATGGTTATTCTGAAGAAGATATGTAGATCAATTTAATGGTATTATCTGATGATCAAGAAATAGAAGCTCTTGATTGTCAGGATACTCAGGCAATCTATGAAATTTCAGCATGTTCTAAAACTTATGTATATGAGACTGAGGATGAGCTAGAATTATGTGACTCAAAGTTTGATTAACATAAGACTAACTCTGTGACTAAACTACAGAAGCTTACAGACAAATTTAGAAAGCTGTTGGAAGCCCTAGTAAATAGCAAGAAGCTTACCAAAGAACAAGATGTAGAGATAACATCACTAAAAGGTTTTGAGTATCATCATAAGATGGATACTCAGAAAATTGGTCTTCAAAGTTCTAAGTTGGCAATGCTGACTTAGATCATTGATGATCAAATCTAATTGCAGAAGCAGAAGGATGCAATTATTCAGGAGCTGGAACTCAAACTCAAGAATGAGAAAAGATTAGTACAATAATTTTCTAAACCTAAAGCTGTATTGCCCATTATAGGTACCTTCTTAGGAACACCTGGAAGTGGTCTTGGGTATGTTAAACCTAAGAGAAAAATAGGCAAAAAACTGACAGGACAAAAGGATCCAGTCATTCCACAGCCCATGTTTCAGACTAAGACAAAAGAAATCCAGAAGTCTAGACTAGTAGGACATATTTCATATGTGAAAAGGAAAGTTATTCCTAATGTGCCTGCTCCAAGGAGGATAGTTGTATCTGAGAGACAAAACAACTTATTTACACCCAGTTAAAATACAACTATCAAGTGTGCTAATTCCTGTCCTAAGGAATGTCAGCACAAAGTTTCTTATGTTCCTCCAAAGAGGAGGTGCAACAGGTATGAATGATGGTGTTGTGGAAAGGTAAGACACTTTACCTTGGATTGTTGGTTCAATTATATTGTGTCCCATATTCAGAAAAGATATCCAGTTAAGAAGCACACTGGTGGTTTCAATAGAGCCGCAGCTAACAAGAACCTAGGACCCAAAACTGTAAGACCCGCCTTTTTTCTTTTTCAAACCCCAGGATCTTATGCCCAGAACTGCCATTTTGGGTGGCCCCGACACTCGGGAAAGCCGCCACTACAAAATGCCGACTCTGCCGGCCTTTTCGATCATCACAGAGAAAGCAGTATTCAGGAATGAAATAGCTGAGTCCACAAATGTCATATATAATAAGAGAAATCACAACATGTCCATAAGTAGAAAAGAGAGTACTGCGAAGTAACAAAACGGAAATATAAACGGGCTTAAGCCCGGTACATCAGATCCTTGCTAGAATCTCTCGCGAAAGCTATAAAAAGACTATCACTCACGGAGCTGTTCACTGGTGCTCCGGTACTAGACTGGCCCACCTCCATGCACACCGTACTCTACTGGTGCTGGTCCCTGAACTGCTGGTCCCTGTCTCCCATCCGGAGCCCCTGTAATGTTGTGGTACGAAAACCATTAGTCATAAAGACTAAGCCCGATCATCCCCTACCCATCCCCCCATGGCTCCTAGGCACCGGGTGGGGAGGAGGAAAGGGAAGCTATAAGGTGGAGAGTATAAAGTGGCAGGTGACAGTGGAACTAGTCTAGCAGATCTATAATAGTATGCAGTAAGGTGAGCAAAGTAGAGTAAGCAAGTAGAGTAAGCAGCATATGTAAGAAAGACAAGGTAAAAAGTAAGTAACCTTAACTTATATGAATGTCCATACAAACATATAAGTTAAGGGGTCTTCTGCAAGGCTCCCACCGTATAAAAAGTCCCATACCAATTTATACATTGGGGTGTCGGTTGTATGCAAGTATGCTATGCCATGATTCATGCAAGTGCAACCCACGCACACGACTCTATGCGCACAGACCTTTAGTTCCCCCTATTTGGGCAGCTAGCTTCACTCCCAGGAACCTCTTTAGTGGCAAACAGAGACAGTGGGTTTGGCCCCCCACTCCTAGGCGGGTATCCACACTACCAGGCCTAGCCCTCCCGTACGCCCCTAGAAGAACACAACCTAGAGTATCCGCGTACTAATGCTCGCCATATCCACCAGACTTTCTTTATCTAAGTGTCCCACACCACCGAGTCAACGTATCGACGTCGGTGTGAATGACCGTCCAATACCGATGACCCACCACCTTATTTTGTATCCAAAACCTTTTGAGCCACTGGCCCTAGGACTACACTACCCAAGTTTCATCTCTATTCAATGAGTTTTAGTCACCTATTTTATCACTACAAATTTTGTGCCCTAAACTAGGGTTAGAGTTTTGTGGGGCCTACCTATTTCCAAATCACATAAGAGTTTTACCTGAGGGTTTTAGCTACCCTAGTACCCTCCCTACCAAGTTTCAAGTCCATACAAGGTCTTTTGACCACATGCCCTTCACAAGGTACCAAAGACCATCCTTAGGGTTTGGTCATGGGTCCTAGTGAAAACTCACCCCAATCCACCCCATCTTCTATGGGAAGGTGTTACAAGCCATGCCAAGTCAGTGGCCCCAATTTCAACCTCTGTTGAGGTAATTTGACCACTCAAAACCCAAAGTGCACTATTTGACCTAAATAGCCTTATTATGGCAAGGCTAGGGTTTGCATGATTTCAACTCAAACCATCTCCAAATGAGATGAAATTTTAACCAAGGCCTTATGAAGACCCCAAGGAACCTACACAAGAATTGGGAGGGTTTAGAGGTCATTGTACCTTTTAAATAATTACTACATTATTTATTACATTTCTACAAAAACTTTAGGAAACGTTTTTCCACAAATTCCCAATTTTGGATATGTTCTAGGTATAGGTAAGAATGACCGCAATCCAAAATTTCAAGTTATCTGAATGGCTGGATTACTGGGGGCACTCAAAATAGTCTCTGGTTTAGACTAGGTATAGTCCTCACCTAAATGGGTGCTATGGTCAAACGCCTTACCCAAATTGGTTCACATCAATTTTAAATTAAACTAGACTTCAAGTGTTAAATGTTTCATGTTGGTCAATTTTCATGTAGGGGGACCTAAGTATTTTTAATATTTAATTTAAAACAGCCCAGTAAACAGGACAGAAAATTCAAAAAAATCAAAATGAATCTATAAGATCCAGCACGAATCTTGAAGCAGATCAAACGCCTCCTGGTCATCTTCTTCCTCCAGCCAAGGGCTGGGATTGACTGAACCTGGAGCATCTTGCAAGCCTTTTTCCCGGCCATCCAACCACCTCCCTGGCCGGCCACCACCGCCACCACCTTCGTTGAGGTGGGGGCTATCGCCGGGCGGTGGCACGGCCGCCGGAGGGGCGGATTCCGGCAAACCCGAGTGGTTGAAAAACCCTGAAATTTCTCTCACCCAATCCGGCCCAATTGAGCCCGATTTCTCTCCTAAAGGATTTAAAGATCTAACCCATGAAGAGAGGAGTAGAGGAGGACCTTTAACCGGGCTTGCCGGCGAGTGTGGTGGTGGTGTGCCATGGCCAGTGGTGGAGCTTGCGGGTGTTCTACAACAACACTACCAAGGTGCACGACTCCTTCAGGTAAAGTGTGTATGTAACACCCCCATCCGTCGCATGGCATATAACAGAAGGTCCAGCTGGAACTCGACGCCATATACCACAGACAGTCGAAAGGGTTACATAAGAATATTCAAACTATCCAATTAAGACTCCACGTCCTACACAGAGCATTCTAGCAGAAGCTTTTAAAGTTGAAAGAACCCAAATCTTAAATCCATTTCCAATAATGTCCACATCCACACAACAGGAATGAAACCCCAAATACACTAAAAAGGGGACATGGCCTTATGGCCTTACAAATGTTCACTTAATAAAAACATGACTTACATGCATCGGCTCGCAGGCCGGCCACACATGATAAAAATAAAAACAACTATTCGCTTTGGCCTTCTAGGGCCAACACAGCAACATGGGCTCCAGCCCGCTATTTGGTACTCAGCTCCGCAGCACCTGCAAGCACATTCCACCGCACGGTGGCAAACAAAGCAATAGTCAGCCAAAAGTCGACCAAATTATAACGACCCCGCCCCTAACTCAGGACGGCGATGCTCTTTCCCTGCATATCATTAGCCCAATAAAATAATAAAGCGCAACTATACCATGCCACAGGTGTAGGCTCGAACGGCCAAACACCCCGTGCACTCAGGGCACATTAACGGTGAATCCTACCAATCAGCGTCTTCACCACCACCCCCAGGATGGCAACAACATGTGAGCATTTAGCCTTTCTGACCACCGTCTAAGGCTCCCGACTGTGCCAACGGCCAGTCCCCGTCTTCGGGTCTCTCTCACCGAACCACATTGCCTAGGTCCAATTCCACTTGCCCGTTGCTCACGCTGCATATACAATTTAAGTCCTACGCGCGGGCCAAGCTTCTCTCGGATCCCAAAATTTTCCAAACAATCTCAAAACCCAGTTATGATCAAGGCTGGTTCCAAGACTGCCAAGTTAGTAGAACACATTTTCGCTCAGTTTTCCGGGTGCGCCTTGAAGCTAACCTCCAAGGATCCATGCTACAATCTACCGCGTAGAAACCCGAAAAACCCAAAGCACGGAGTTTTTCCCGGCAAAACATATCAAATGCAATATCACCGATCCAGACAATACACGTTCGGGTAGGCTTCACACACAATGCCTATGCTCGTACTTACGATTCCGGACTCTATATGCAACACAAGGGGGACTATTCACATCAACCCCAAGGAACACCACGCACTCACCGCACACTTGTGTGAGCGGGATTCCCTATGCAGAAAGAAAGAGCTTCACATGATCAAGTAGAGAATCGTTACCCTTGTAGTCCACTTTGGCGCCATGGAAAAACTACACGGATGGAAATCTTCGCAACGAACTTTCCTCCACATATCTGCTCTCAGATTTCGAAACGGTGCTCCGAAGCTCCGCCGGCGGCCGGAATCCCTTCCTTCTTCCTCCTCTTTCCAACTCCTTAAGAGAGAGAATGGTTGGAGAGAAAATGAAGGATTAAATCCCCTATTCCCGGCCTTAACAGAGCAGGAAACCATCTGGGTTGTTGGATCTTATTTAAAGAAAATGAACGGCTCAGATCCGTTCAAAAATCTCACGACCTGGGCCGAACACGGCTTGGCACACGGCCGTGTCCCAGGCCATGTGCCTCGCTCCAGGCACGATCGCCGAACGGAGGAAATACACACGGGCAAAGACACGCCCGTGTCTCATGTGACATGCCCGTGTCAGGTTCCTCGACACGCCCGTGTTCGGGGTCGTGTCACGCATAACCGCCACGACAACGGACACGACCCAAAAGAACACGGGTATGGACACGGGTAGGCACACACTCGTGTCTAATGACACGCCCGTGTCACTTAGCCGTGTTTCTAGCCGTGTCCTTCTCAGGATGAAAATGGCCAAAAACACCAGCCAGACACGGCCTTGGACACGGCCGTGTCCTAGGCCGTGTACCCCTATACAAGCACCAAAAATCCCCTTTTTCGCGACCGACACAAATACAATTTTCGGGGCGTTACAAATCTCCCACACTTAAGGAATTTCGTCCCGAAATTAGGTAAAGGTACACAAAACTAAATAATACCTGAGTGGAATAACTCGGGGTATTGCTCCAACATAGCTTGTTCTCGCTCCCATGAGAGCCCCTCACGTCCGCAATTATCCCAACAGACTTTAACCATTCGGAATTCCTTGTTGCGGAGTCGCTTGACTGCAACGTCTTCAATACGTACTGGCTTGACCCTTGTTGTTAATTCATAATCAACCGGTACTTGATTGTCCGCAATGATCTGCGAAGGTTCTTGCACCGCCTTATGCAACACCGACACATGGAACACGTCATGTAGCCCACTCAACTCCACCGACAGCTTCAATCTATACGCCACCTCGCCAACACGCTCCAGGATTTCAAATGGTCCAAGGTATCTCAGACTCAGCTTCCTCAAGCGTCGAACCTGCGAGACACCTTTAAACGGCTTGATTTTCAGATACACCATGTCGCCAACACTGAACTCCATGTTCCTATGTTTGGCGTTATAGTACTTTGACTGTCTATCCTGAGCGATCTTCAACCTTTCCTGAATTGTCCGTATCATTGAAGTGGCGTCTTCCACCTCTTGATGTTTGTACAACTTCGATTCGCCTTCCTCCAACCAGGACAATGGTGTACGACACTTCCTCCCGTACAAGGCTTCGAAAGGCGTCATTCCAATACTCGCCTGAAAGTTGTTGTTGTACGCAAACTCCACCATGTACAGGTGATCTTCCCACTGCTTTCCAAAATCTAGGACGCACATGTGAAGCATGTCCTCCATAGTCCTGTTGACCCTCTCGGTCTGACCATCCGTCTGTGGATGAAAGGCTGTGCTGAAACTCAGCTTGGTTACCAACATACTATGCACCAACCTCCAATCCTTCGACGTAAAGCGTCCATCTCGGTCACTAACAATACTGCGGGGCACACCATGCAACCGTACAATATTATCCACGTAGAGTTTGGCTAACTTTTCCACCGGATCATCCTTCCTGACCGGAATAAAGTGCGACAACTTTGTCAACCTATCTACGACCACCCAAATGGCATCGTTTCCCTTCTTTGACTTCGGCAAACAATGCACAAAATCCATAGATAAGTCATCGAATTTCCATTCTGGGATAGGTAGGGACTTCAAGAACCCTACGAGTTTCTGGCATTCCGCCTTCACTAATGCACATGTACGACACTTGGCCACATAAAGTTCTACATCCTTCTTCAAACCCGGCCACCTGAATAATTTCTTCATGTCTCTATACATCTTTGTGCTTCCCGGGTGGATTAAGTACTTGGTATGATGAGCCTCATACATCAACTCCTCACGAAGATTATGCGCACTAGGAATGCATAGGCGACTGTCCAACCTTAGCAAACCATATTCAACAACAAACTGGGAATTTGACCCATCCAAAGATTCATCCAAGATCTGCTTCATGCTTTTATCCTGAACCAAAGCCCGCTGAACTCTATCTGCTAGGTCACACTGCACCTCTGTCCAAAACAGTTTCGCCTCGGCACTAGACTGCTTGTCGACGCAAGATATCTCCAAAGCCTCCAACTCATGGACTAATCTCTCATCATGTACCGATTACCAGTTGGCCTGCGCCAGAGTCCTGCGACTCAACGCATCCGCCACTGCATTTCCCTTCGCAGGCACATAATGTATCTTGAAGGTGTAGTCCCCCAAGAACTCCATCCACCTACGCTACCTCATGTTCAGATCCTTTTGGTCCAACATGTACTTCAAGCTCTTATGATCGGTGTAAATATCGACCTTCACACCATACAGGTAGTGCCTCCAAAGCTTTAGAGCAAATATCACGGCCGCTAACTCTAAGTTGTGGACCGGATAATTCCTCACATGAACCTTCGGTTGTCATGAACCATAGGCTATCACTCTCCCATGCTGTAGCAGAACACATCCCAAACCACTGCCCGAAGCATCACTATAGATCTCGAACCCTTCGGTTCCACTTGGCGAACATAAAATAGGCGCTGTAATCAACCGCCTCTTCAACTCTTCAAAAGCCTGTTCGCACTCTGGAGACCACACAAACTTCTGATCCTTCCTAGTCAACGTCGTGAGTGGTAGCGCTATCCGCGAGAAGTTATCTACGAAGCGCCTGTAGTAGCCAGCAAGCCCCAGAAAACTCCGGACCTCTGCCACTGTAGTCAAAGTAGGCCACTCTCGTATCGCCACTATCTTCGCCGGATCCACAGCTATCCCTTCTCCACTGAGAACATGACCAAGGAACGCTATTGAGGATAACCAGAATTCACACTTGCAGAACTTAGCATACAACTAATTCCTCCTCAACATCTCCAACACCATGCGTAGATGATTGTAGTGATCCTCCTCGCACTGCGAGTACACTAGGATATCATCGATAAATACTATCACGAAGCGATCCAGGTACTCTCTGAACGTCCTATTCATCAGATCCATAAACACGGATGGCGCATTAGTTAAACCAAATGGCATGACCGTGAACACGTAATGCCCAAACCGCATACTGAATGATGTCTTTGGGATGATGCTTTCCCTTATCCTCAATTGATAGTAACCAGACTTCATATCTAACTTCGAATATACTGTTGACCCAACAAACTGATCAAATAGATCGTCAATCCTCAGAATCGGATACTTATTCTTTTCCGTAAGCTTGTTTAATTCCCGGTAGTCGATACAAAGCCTCAAGCTCCCATATTTCTTCTTAACAAAGAGAACTGGTGCGCTCCAAGGAGACGAACTTGGACGCACATAACCTTGCTCTAGCAACTCTTGCAGTTGCATCTTCAACTCTGCCATCTCTCTTGGCGCTATCCGATAGGGGGAGCATGACACCGGTTTGGCACCCGGTACCATCTCTATAGTAAAGTCTATCTCCCGCTGAGGAGGGGTTCCTGGGATATCATCTGGGAATACATCAGGATACTCAGTCACAACTGGAATGTTGTCTAGACTTGGCTTAGGCGTCGAAGTCTGCACTAATATGACAATAGCTCTGCCCCAGACCAAACTGCCTTGATCCCTAGAGGGGTAGACATCTACGTCTTGCCCAACCCCTTACACTCACCCAAATGCCATCTCACGACTAGCTCCCAACTGACCTCTAAGCAATTACAACCAATGCATACTTGTTGCTCCGAGAGCCAGTCCACACCAAAGACCGCGTCCAACCCAAAACTAACTGCAACATATTCTATCAGCGCACATTGAGTACTACTAGTCAACAACACATCCATTATATCTTTCGCCATCGAAAGATGTACTCCGACACGCAATACAATTCCTTTGGGTAAACAGGGACGCGAAGCCCCCTAAACGAACGGTGCTCTTGCCAAATAAACAAAAGTCAGGACAAATCTCAACACAAATAGTTCTAAGCTAACATGCACAAGGACGACATGTATTTACAGTTAACTGCTATAACTTTAAACCATACCTGCCACCACGACAGTGAGCTTCCTGGCCTCCTACTGGCCCCGGCTATACACTTCAAACTTCCTCTCAGATTTTGCACGTCCGCTCCAACACTCACGAGCAAAATGTCCCGTCTTCCCGCAGTTATAACAAGCACCCGAGGTTCGGCCTGTAGTTTCCCCTGAAGCACCAAAAGGGGGGGCTGGACTCGACGTCCTAGCCTTCTTATACCACCTAAGATATCCAGACTTTGAGGTAGCCGGTATTTTGAACCCTATTTTCTTGGCACTAGAGTCCTCAACCGCTCCTGACATAGATTCCTTAGTCTTCTGAGCACCATCTCGACAAACTTGGAAAAAGTGCCCTTTCTTGCCACAAGTATGACAGTTGTAAGTAATCTTGCTAGTCGATGATCTCACCTTCTTCTTCAGCATTCTGCGAGATGCACCCCTCATAGGACTTGCAGAGTTCAATACCCTACCCACTGGTATCTGGTGAATTTTTCCCATATCCACTTCCAAAGATCTAGCCGACTCCACCAAGGCTCGGAATCCCATTAGTTTTGGTCCTAGAAGTAGAATTCGCAGTTCGTCACGCAGACCACTATAAAATCTATCAACTATCGACTTATCAAAAGAAATGCCTGCAAATACTCATCAACCGAGTGCGTACCCTGCACCAATCACATGTTCAACGGCTGACCTGATGGCCTTCTAACTGTCATTTGATCCAACACACCACCCGGCAATGAAGTCATCTCGGGGACAAAAGGTTGCACAATTCTTCCCTGCTGTGCACTAGTCATAGCGAGCACCACTTCAAAGATCCTTCTTATGGTTTCAAACGAAGGAGGGGTCTCAAGTATGCCACTGGGTGCACTATAATCCTTAGAAACCAGAAGTTCTGTCGGCTCTGCACCACTCCCGGTCACCTATAGTCGTACAAAACACCAATTAGTGACCATACAAAATTGAAAAAGCAATTATAGGAACGCGCAGGTTCCTCAAACACGAGTATTTTGCATTCCTAAGTGGACATTCATGGGTTCTTTTTAATGTTATAATGATGACGCACACATGTGCTCACCACCCCTTAAAAGAATTCGCCCACGAATTCATTTAAGCCTGACCGTAACCAGAAGTCTGATACCAAATTGTAACACCCCCATCCGTCGCATGACATATAACAGAAGGTCCAGCTGGAACCCGACGCCATATACCTCAGACAGTCGGAAGGGTTACATAAGAATATTCAAACTATCCAATTAAGTCTACACATCCAACACAGAGCATTCTAGCGGAAGCTTTTAAAGTTGAAAGAACCCAAATCTTAAATCCATATCCAAGAATGTCCACATCCACACAACAGGAATGAAACCCCAAATACACTAAAAAGGGGACATGGCCTTATGGCCTTACAAATGTTCACTTAATAAAAACATGTCTTACATGCATCGGCTCGCAGGCCGGCCACACATGATAAAAATAAAAACAACTATTCGCTTTGTCCTTCTAGGGCCAGCACAGCAACATGGGCTCCAACCCGCTATTTGGTACTCGGCTCCGCAGCACCTGCAAGCACATTCCACCGCACGGTGGCAAACAAAGCAACGGTCAGCCAAAAGCCGACCAAATTATAACGACCCCGGCCCTAACTCGGGACGGCGGTGCTCTTTCCCTGCATATCATTAGCCCAATAAAATAATAAAGCGCAACTATACCATGCCACTGGTGTAGGCTCGCACGGCCAAACACCCCGTGCACTCAGGGCACATTAACGGTGAATCCTGACCAATCAGTGTCTTCACCACCACCCCTAGGATGGCAACAACATGTGAGCATTTAGCTTTTCTGACCACCGTCTAAGGCTCCCGACTATGCCAACGGCCATTCCCCGTCTTCGGGTCTCTCGCACCGAACCACATAGCCTAGGTCCAATTCCACTTGCCTGTTGCTCACGCCGCATATACAATTTAAGTCCTACGCGTGGGCCAAGCTTCTCTCGGATCCCAAAATTTTCCAAACAATCTCATAACCCAGTTACGATCAAGGCCGGTTCCCAGACTGCCAAATTAGTAGAACACATTTCCGCACAGTTTTTCGGGTGCGCCTTGAAGCTAACCTCCATGGATTCCTGCTGCAATCTACCGCGTAGAAACCCGAAAAACCCAAAGCACGGAGTCTTCTCCGGCAAAACATAACAAATACAACATCACCGATCCAGACAATACACGTCCGGGTAGGCTTCATACACAATGCCTACGCCCGTACTTACGGTTCCGGACTCTATATGCAACACAAGGGGGACTATTCACATCAACCCCAAGGAACACCATGCACTCACCGCACACTCGCGGGAGCGGGATTCCCTATGTAGAAAGAAAAAGCTTCACATGCTCAAGTAGAGAATCGTTACCCTTGTAGTCCGCTTTGGCGCCATGGAAAAAATACACGGATGGAAATCTTCGCAACAAACTTTCCTCCACAGATCCGCTCTCAGATTTTGAAACGGTGCTCCGAAGCTCCGCCGGCGGCCGGAATCCCGTCCTTCTTCCTCCTCTTTCCAACTCCTTGAGAGAGAGAATGGTTGGAGAGAAAATGAAGGATTAACTCCCCAATTCCTGGCCTTAACAGAGCAGGAAACCATCTGGGTCGTTGGATCTTAATTAAAGAAAACGAACGGCTCAGATCCGTTCAAAAATATCCAGACCTGGGACGAACACGACTTGGCACACGACCGTGTCCCAGGCCGTGTGCCTCGCTCCAGGCACGATCGTCGAACTGAGGAAAGGCACACGGGCAAAGACACGCCCGTATCTCACCTGACACGCCCGTGTCGGGTTCCTCGACACGCCCGTATTCGGGGGCGTGTCCCGCATAACCGCCACGGCAACAGACACGACCCAAAAGAACACGGGTATGGACACGGGTAGGCACACTCCCGTGTCTAATGACATGCCCGTATCACTTAGCCGTGTTTCTAGCCGTGTCCTTCTCGGGATGAAAACAGCCAAAAACACCAGCCAGACACGGCCTTGGACACGCCCGTATCCTAGGTCGTGTACCCCTATACAGACACCAAAAATCCATTTTTTCGCGATCGACACAAATGCAATTTTCGGGGCGTTACAGTGTAAACTCCTCCTCTGAGTCCAGGGATGCTTTTAAGATGGATAAATGGGGGAGAGGAAGGGTGTAGCACCAATGACCATTATTGGCCATGAAGGTGAAAATTTTGGCCACCCATGGGTTCACTGAACTCGGCCATTTAGGGCTGATTATGGCCATTAATGGCTTTCTCTACCTTCTTTCTCTCTCTTCCTTATGGGAGAAATTAAATTCAGCCACTTTGGTGGCTGGCTATGATTATTAAACTCCTCAAAACTGATGAGGGAGAATGTATTCATCCATTGGAGAGGCCCTTGCTCTCCCTTGGCCATGAATGGCCTTTTTAAACCACTTTCTCCCTCCTCCATTAAAGGGTAAAAATGGAGTTTTCTCTCTTCTAATCATCAAGGCCGAATTTGATAATCTCTCTAGCCTAATGTCAGCCCACTAACTCATATTAATAATAAAAATGAGGTTAGCGCAAGTGGGGGAAGTGGATTTGAGCTTGGATTAGCCCATTTGGGCTAATTTGACCTAACACTAGAATAGAGTTGACCGTGGTCAACATGACCATTTGGGTTTACCCCAATGGGTCCTTGGTGACCCATTGGCCTCCCCTAAGGTGTAGGAAGACTTGGGTAGGGTTGGTGGGGCATCTTGGGGGTCACTTGACCCTTAGTTAGGGCATTTTGACCTTTTTGAAGCTAGGGTTGACTTGGGTCAACTTAGCCTCTTTGGTTGACCCCAATGGGTCTTTGGTGACCCATTGACCTCCCCTAAGATCTAGGAAGGGTTGGGTACGGTTGTCTTGCTACTTTGGAGGTCACATACCCTTAGGAAGGGTACTTTGACCAAATTAGGGGCTAGAGTTGACTTTGGTCAACATAGACTCTTGGGTTGACCCCAATGGGTCCTTGGTGACCCATTGACCTCACTTTAGGGTTAGGAGAGCATGGGTGGGGTCCACTTGGCTAGGGGAGTGTCAATTGACCCTTTGACTGCCTATAGTGGGTCCTTAGTGGCCCTATGGACCTCCCAAATTGTTTGGGAGTGTTGTGGTAGGGTCTTGGGGTCAAGGTGTAGCCCTAAGGTCAGACCTTAGGTCTAAATGTGAGGCTGATCTATAGGTAGACCAAGGTGATTTTCACCTTGTCCTTGTTCACTTGATCCCTTTGAGCTTCTGGTAGTTTTGTCATGACCTAGTCATGACAAAACAAAATCCTAGGGGTCTAGTTGTTTAAGGGATGCTATAAAAACAACTTGGGTTCCTAAGGAAAAATAAATTCTTATTTTACAAGAATGTGCCAGCAAAAGAGATAGCTCAATCTGGTACTTGGATAGTGGGTGTTCCAGACACATGAGTGGAATAAGAGGTAATTTAAGGTAATTTATCCCCATGAAGAATGGACCAAAGGTGATCTTTGGTGGAGCTGGCAAAGGAATAACCAAAGGTTATGGTAAGATCACAAATGGCTTAGTCACTCTCACCAAAGTAGCTTATGTGAAAGGGTTGTAACACAACCTTATAAGCATAAGACAACTTTGTGATCTTGGCTATGACATTTCATTCCACAAAGATAAGTGCCTAATAAAGAAGTCAAGTGACCAAGAGGTCATCTTAACAGGCACTAGATGTGGGAATGTGTATTATTTGAATTTTCTTTGTTTAAATTCAGACTCACCCCTTTGTCTTGTTGCAAATGAGAAAGCTCACACTATATCAAATGGCATAAGTGGCTAGCTCATTTGAACTACAAGGCTGTTGGGTACATTGGTTTAAATGTACCTGATTTGAAGAAGCCTCACCCAACTCAATGATATACATCAAAATGTATTTGATGTGTTTTGAGTTTACTTGTGCAGGTTAAGTATTTGCAGGAAAGATGAAGAAAGTTTCTAAGTACATATGTCGACACCCAGAGGGAAAGTGTCGACACTTAAGAAGACTTGTGTCGACACCCAGGTAAGCAGTGTCAACACTTGGAGTCATTTTATCGGCACCAGGGATGCAGAGTCGACACCAGACAGAAAGTGTCGACACAAGGAGCTGTGTCGACACTCAATGAAGAAAAGTGCAGTGAAGCAGTGTCGACACTTAGCAGTTGTGTCGACACCCAGAGAAACTGTGTCTACATCAGAAAGTGTTGACACTTGGAAGCTGTGTCGACACTCAGCAAAAGTCAGCAGAGTCTAAGTATAAGTGTCGACACCCAGAACAATGTGTCGACACACAACAGAAGAGTCAACACTTGAAGAAAGTGTCGATACAAGAAAGCATGTGTCGACACTCAGCTGAAGACTCAACACTTGAAGGAAGTGTCGACACAAGGAGCTGTATCGACACTTAGCAAAGTTCAAGAATATTCTAAGTACAAGTGTCGACACAAAGGAGATGTGTCGACACTTAGCAAAAGTCTCAACAGACGAAGAATGTGTCGAAACAAGGAGCTGTGTCGACACTCAGCAAGTATCAACACTGAAGACATGTGTCGACACCAAGAAGAAGTGTCGACACTTAACAAGTTCAACACCTTGTAGGCTAGTGTCGACACAAAGGAGTTGTGTCGACACTTAGAAGAATACAACAAAGTGCTGAAGAATAAAGTGTTGTGTCGACACTTAATATCAGTGTCGACACATGAAGAAGAAGCAGTGTCGAGATTTAACATTTACAACATAAGGAGTTGTGTCGACACCTTGTAGGCTAGTGTCTACACTTAGACAACTTGTGTCGACACTTAGTCTATAAGTGTCGACACTTAAAGACAGACAGTCTCGACACTTTTAGACAGTTACAGAATTTTCAAGAACTGACTGGATGACTTGACAGCTGCCATTCCAGCCGGTCTACTGCACCTGTCAGAGTTGTCAGAAATCAATTACGAACCGGACCAGCCAGTTACCATGAAGAAGTCCTATAAATAGGCTTACACTGTCTACAAAAATTAGAGGATTGAACACAAGTTCAAGTGATCATTAATAAGAAGAAGATCTAGCTATTCCTTGAAGAATCTAGTGAAGATCTAAGAAGTTTGAGAGAGAGAGCTCCATCCAAGAAGTTAGCCATTGGAACCAGGCTGAGAAGAAGGGTTCAGATTTATTCTGAATCTTAAGTAGCAGAGATCAAGGATCAACTGCAGAAGAGATCAATCTTATTGTGTTCTACTTTCAAGAAGCTTTGAAGAAAGCCAAGTCAGGTTGATTTCAGCTGAGTTCTTCCAAGAACTCATCAAGAAACTCACAACTCTTCTCTCTTTTCACTGAGTTGTAGAGATTATATTTTTGTATTCATATTTTTTTGTAGGATCCTTAAGGATCTGAGTTTGTAAGCCTGTAATTATAAAGTCTGAGTGTAGGGCTTGAGTGCCT
This sequence comes from Platanthera guangdongensis, assembly GCA_039583875.1. Lineage (NCBI taxonomy): Eukaryota > Viridiplantae > Streptophyta > Magnoliopsida > Asparagales > Orchidaceae > Platanthera > Platanthera guangdongensis. The sequence continues at coordinate 112,981,578 of CM077158.1, forward strand.
GAGTGTAGGAGAGTTGTATCTCTGAGTGTAGGCCTGTTGTGGCTGAGTGTAGGCCTTGGTGGCTGAGTGTAGGCCTTGGTGGCTGAGTGTAGGCTTTGTGAAGAAGCTGAGTTGTAGGGCCTTGGGCCTGAGCTGTAGGAACCTGTTTTGGGGTTCTGAGATAGTGGAGGAGTTTGGCCAAATCTAGTACACTACTAGATAGGCGAAGGGGGAAAGTGGATGTACCTAAACCTTGGGGAACCACTATAAATCTGTGTGTCTACTGTGTGCTTGTGGAATTCTGTGATTGCTGATTGTTTGCTGTGATAAAGTAGATATAATTCTGTGTTATAAGTTGAATTCTGCCTAAAAGTTAAAAAGATTTAAGTCACCTATTCACCCCACCCCCTCTAGGTGATTAGGTACAATATCTTTCAAGTGGTATCAGAGCCAGGTTTCTCAAAAAAGGACATAACTGTCTGAGTAGATCCAGTTGGCAGATTCAGTCTAAGTAAATTACAGAATCAAGAAAATCAAGAACCATGGGTTCCACTGAGAATCATAAGGAATTGGGATCCATGAAGCTACCCATATGTAGAAAAGAGATCTTTGGTATCTGGAAGGAAAGGGTGAGACTGTTTATGGAAGCCTCAGACCCTAGGATTTATATCACAGTGAAAGAAGGGTCATATGTGCCCGTGAAGGTTTCAGTCTTAGATGCAAATCAGAGAACACCTAAGGATTTCTCTGAAATGACAAAAGATGAGATTGTTCTAGCCAGAATGGACAAAAGGGCTCAGAACATCATTGTGAGTGCTATAGATGATGCTACTTTTCAGAATTTGATACACTACAAGACTTCCAAGGAGATGTGGGATACCTTGATAGTGTATATGGAGGGTTCTGAAGAAGTGAGGCAAGACAAAAAATCTTTGCTAAATCAAGAAGATGAACCTTCTACAAGACAGCAAGTAGAAGATAGTAGCTGCTGTCCAGGGGGAGTACTACATGTACCTAATGCAGATGAAGTTCAAGGAGTGCAACAAGATGAAGAAACTGAAGAAGTTCAACCTGAAGTCAGGATGCCTCCAGCCAATAGGCATTTAAGAGATCATCCAGCAGAACAAATCATTGGTGATCCAAGACAAGGGGTACAAACAAGGAGCAGAAATCTGAATGCAGTGCTCTTCTCCAGTTTTCTATCCCAAGTTGAACCAAAGAAGTTTGAAGAAGCCATCCTAGACCCTCATTGGATTGAGGCAATGTAAGAAGAGCTGAGTCAGTTCAAGAGGTGCAAGGTCTGGGAACTTGTTCCTAAACCTAAAGACCACAACATAATTGGGACCAAGTGGATCTATAGGAACAAGATGGATGAACATGGAGTCATCATTAAGAACAAAGCAAGATTGGTTTCTAAAGGATATAGGCAGGAAGAAGGTATTGACTTTGATCAAACCTTTGCTCCAGTAGCCAGACTGGAAGCCATAAGAATGTTCCTGGCCTATGCAACCTTTCAAGGATTTAAAGTTTACCAAATGGATGTAAAGTTAGCTTTTCTGAATGGTAATCTAAAAGAGGAAGTCTATGTGGAACAACCATCAGGTTTTGTTGATTCAACTCAACCTAATCATGTCTATAGACTTAGGAAAGCATTGTATGGGTTAAAGCAAGCCCCTAGGGCTTGGTATGAAACCCTGTCTAGTTTCCTCATTGAGAATAAGTTCACAAGGGGGAAAATAGACAAGACTCTATTCCTTAGGGAATCCAGAGGCAAAGTAATACTAGTCCAAATATATGTAGATGACATAATATTTGGGTCTACTGAAAGTAGTCTTTGCAAAAAGTTTGCAAAACTAATGCAAGGACAATTTGAGATGAGTAGTATAAGGGAACTTAAGTTCTTCTTAGGTCTCCAAGTTAGACAGACTGAGAATGGTTTATCCATATGTCAGTCTAAGTTCACCCTAGAACTCATAAGGAAGTATGGTATGGATTCATCCAGTACCATGAAGACTCCTATGGGGTCAAGTATGTCTCTTAGCAAGGATGATGCAGGGAAACCTGTAGATGAGTCTTTGTATAGAGGGATAGTTGGCTCCCTATTATATTTGACTACAAGTAGACCAGATATCATGTATGCTACATGTGTCTGTGCAAGGTATCAAGCATGCCCTAAGGAGTCTCATTTGACAGCAGTCAAAAGGATACTGAGATATCTAAAGGGCACTCCTTATCTAGGCCTCTAGTACCCTAGGAATGGAGATTTTGAACTAACAGGTTATTCAGATGCAGACTTTGCAGGATGCAAAGAAGACAGAAAAAGCACAACTGGAACCTGTCAATTCCTAGGTGGAAGACTGATTTCATGGAGTAGCCAAAAGCAAACAAGTGTGGCTATCTCCACTGCAGAGTCAGAATATGTGGCTACAGGAAGTTGCTGTGCTCAACTTCTATGGATACAACATCAGCTTGAGGACTATGGAATTCAGGTAAGTAGAACTCCACTCTTTTGTGATTCTACAAGTGCTATATCAATTGCAAATAATCCTGTTTCCCATAGTAGAACCAAACATATTGAAATAAAATATCATTTTCTTAGGGAACATGTAGAGAAAGAAGATATTTTACCGGAATATATTAGAACAGATAATCAACTAGCTGATATGTATACTAAGCCCTTAGAAGAAACTAAGTTCAATAGGTTTAAAATTGAACTAGGTATGATAAACTTAGAATAAGTTTATAGAAATGGCTAAATCAAAAGGTGTCGACACACAGAGATATCTGTGTCGACACAGAAAAGTGGTGTCGACACTTCAGGGAAAAGGTGTCGACACATAACCAAGTGTCGACACATATTATCTGTCGACTAAACTTGTGTCGACACAGTGTGTCGAGACATTATAAGTCTGTGTCGACACTTCTCAACAGTGTTGACACAATTTCAGTTAGCTGATCCGCCCCTTCATCTTCAAACTTAGAAAGGTATAAATAGGATTTTGCCTTTGTCTGTCGACACGCTTTCAAAAGTTTCGAGACTAAACTTGTGTGTCGACACCTCTCTTCTCTCCAGTCAAATTCTTCAAACCCTAATGGCACCAAAGCTCGAGGACAACATCAATGAAGGCTATGAACTGGTGCGAGACGCGTTTGGTGATGCAGACCCGGAGATCAAGACTGTGATAACCCTAGTCACAAACTCAGGGTTAGAATATCTTGTTTCAGAGCCGACTAAAATCTGGAAGAAAGAAGTCTTGGAATTTCTCAATGGAGCAACCCTAGACGACACTGGATTCAAGATCAAGTCCAGGGTTCATGGTGAAAAGATTAAAGTCTCACCAAAAAGTTTGAGGAAAGTACTACAGTTACCAAGAACTAAGGAAGAAGATGAAGTAACTGCTTCTAAGACCAGAGAAGCATTGACATGGTGTGGTCTGGATTCCAAATTGAAAATTGAATCAGTGTTTAATAGAAAGGGGATGAACAGCCAGGGTAAATTTCTTTCTGAAATTGTTGGCAAGGTAATCTTAAGTAAGCCTGGATAGCATGATAGGGTATCAGCCCATATGTTCAGCCTTATGACAAGGATAATCTTCACAGTGAACACATATTGGTCAGTTGTTGTCTTTGAAAAGATCAAGGAAAGCCTGCATAAATCCAATTTGGGTAGAATAATAAGTTTATACCTGGCTGGTAGTATACCAGAGGTTATGGGTCAAGCTGCTGGCAGTAAAATCAATCATATGAGAAAAATGTACATGATGATCTTCTCCAGATGGGACAGGGTTTTGTCTAAGGAGATACCAACCCCTGAGAAAATAACTCCTGAGAAAGTAACACCTCAAAAGAAGAAAAAGAAAGCTGCCCCAGTGGCTCAGGTTTCCACTAGCAACTCTGGTAGTGAAGAGCAAGTTGTCTTCACACCTGATGAGAATGAAGAAGGGACTGTTGAGAAGTCTCCAGCTCAACAAGATGCTGCAGAGAAGCAGGGGGAGCTACCACAAGCAAGCCCTTTACACCAGGATTCAGTCTAGGGGGAGCCACTAGTAGTGGAAGAGCCAACTCCACTGGAAAGTGAGCAAGCTACAAACATCATCCTTGAGGTAATCACTGAGCTTAATGCTTTAGATTTCCTTAAAGTGGATACTGTTTTATCTGATCCATTAAGTAATGTTAATCAGCAAACTCAGCTGGATAGCCAACTCCCAGATGTTGTCATGGAAGACACATCTGTTGAAGTTCAAGTTGTATCTGATCCAGTGGTAGATGAGCCAAGAATTTCTCCATCCCATTCTCCACAAGAATATACAATGGAAGATCTTTTCCTAAATCTGGATCAAACTGATTTTGACAAGGAATGTGCTGCTACTGAGGGGGAGACTGCTCCAGTTGAAGGGGAGCAAGTTGTAATTGTTAAAGAACCTGCAAGGCAAGAAACTGAGAAGGCACCAGAAGTGCAGAAGGAGTTACCTCCAAGCCCTAAGGAGAGGGTAGAAATAGCCAGCACCTCAGCTTCTGAAGATGAGGAGGCAACAAGGGCTAAGAAAAGGAAGTTTCAAGTTTTCAAAAGAAGAAGTCAGAGTTATAAGAAGGCATTGCAAACCATAGCACCACAACCAGCACTACAGCCAACTCCAAATGTAGATTACAGTGCTCTGATGGTTGCTATGCAAATTAAGCTGGATGAGCACAGACAAGCCATTGAGAAGTATGTGGATGAAGGGCAAAAATCATTACAGTTTGATTTGGCCCAGGAAATAAAGTCTATAAGATTTGAAATGAATCTTAATAAAAAGGGGATGACTGACTGCTTCCACAAGGGAGGGAATGCAGTAGTCTATTTAGCAACTCATCAAGAGAAAATAAAGGCTCAAGTAGATGACATTGCACTAAAGCAAGGCTATGTACTGGAAAATCAGATCAGGATGAATGATAACTTGACAGAATCTCACAATGCTATTATCACTGAGATGCAGAACATAGCTGCTGGACTAACTACTTCTACTGCTACTGCTAAGGCAGATTTTGATAAAGCACTGCAAGAGAGCTTAACTGATGTTACAACTGTAATTCAAGACTCTCAGAAGCTGATATCTGACAAACTCCAACAGTTAAAACCTTTCTACAAGGATGGAGTTAATTATCTTAATGCATAAATAAGATTTCAAAAGGATGATCTAAGAGATCACATGGTTAGAGAAGTCATAAAGGGGGAGAGGGTGTTAGTCAAAGCCATCTCTGATCATGCTAAATGGATTTCTAATTCTATCAGAGCTACTCTTAAATATCCTCCTCTTTGTGATGATGATAATGTTGCAGAATCTGGAATACATCCTGCATATCTAGGAGGGGAGCAACCTGAAGTGGCTCAAGTCATCTACCCTCCTCCAGATTTTGATATGATTCAAGCTGATATACAATCAATGTATAGCCCACCTGGGGGTCAGCCAAATGTCATCATAGAGAAAGTTATTTAGCCAGTCTCTGAAGCTATGCAAGAAGCTCTGCAGAAAGAAGATGAAGCCAGACTGTCTAAGAAGAGGTTCAGGGAGCAAGCTGAACTAAGACCAGACTTTGAGCAGTGGAGCCCCACTTCAAGAAACATTATCTTAACTGCATGGAAAGCTGCAAAAGATAATATACAAGACAGAAATAAATGGTTTTCTAAACTAGAATGGAGGAAACATGAGACAAGGCAAGAAGCAATAGTGCAATATAGAAGGAAGGCCAAGATGGGAAAGCTACCTCCTACTGCTCAGGAGCCTAGCAAGTACTTTCCCAAGCCATATCATTATTTTGAGAGGCAAAAGATTAAAGCAGAAGAGCTAAAGAAGAAGGAGCTGAAAGGGAAAAAGCCTGCTGAAACTGAAGTTGCTGAAGCACCTGTTCAAGCCAAAGTACAATCTGGAAAAGGAATTATGATTAAGGAGGCTGAACAAAAATAGAATAGAATTTTTCTCAGTTTATAATTGTAATATTTTGATTGTCAAACACTTTGTAAACTTTTGGAAAATGAATATATCAAGATATTGGAACAATGTGTTATATACTAAATCTATTGCATAATTGTTCTGTGATGATATCTGTGTATGCATGTTTGTTTAATACATGTTATGTTTCTTTCCTGATTACATAATCCTGCTTTACATCATGCTATGATTTTATTCTGTATGGTGTATATCATTGACTATGGGTTATGACTTCTCCAAATAGGGGGAGATTGTTGGGTACATTGGTTTAAATGTACCTGATTTGAAGAAGCCTCACCCAACTCAATGATATACATCAAAATGTATTTGATGTGTTTTGAGTTTACTTGTGCAGGTTAAGTATTTGCAGGAAAGATGAAGAAAGTTTCTAAGTCCATATGTCGACACCCAGAGGGAAAGTGTCGACACTTAAGAAGACTTGTGTCGACACCCAGGCAAGCAGTGTCGACAGTTGGAGTCATTGTGTCGACACCAGGGATACAGAGTCGACACCAGACAGAAAGTGTCGACACAAGGAGCTGTGTCGACACTCAATGAAGAAAAGTGCAGTGAAGCAGTGTCGACACTTAGCAGTTGTGTCGACACCCAGAGAAACTGTGTCTACATCAAAAAGTGTCGACACTTGGAAGCTGTGTCGACACTCAGCAAAAGTCAGCAGAGTCTAAGTATAAGTGTCGACACCCAGAACAATGTGTCGACATACAGCAGAAGAGTCAACACTTGAAGAAAGTGTCGACACAAGAAAGCATGTGTCGACACTCAGCTGAAGACTCAACACTTGAAGGAAGTGTCGACACAACGAGCTGTGTCGACACTTAGCAAAGTTCAAGAATATTCTAAGTACAAGTGTCGACACAAAGGAGATGTGTCGACACTCAGCAAAAGTCTCAACAGAAGAAGAATGTGTCGACACAAGGAGATGTGTCGACACTCAGCAAGTATCAACACTGAAGACATGTGTCGACACCAAGAAGAAGTGTCGACACTTAACAAGTTCAACACCTTGTAGGCTAGTGTCGACACTTAGAAGAATACAACAAAGTGCTGAAGAACAAAGTGTTGTGTCGACATTTAATATCATTGTCGAGATTTAAAATCTACAACACAAGGAGTTGTGTCGACACCTTGTAGGCTAGTGTCGACACTTAGACAACTTGTGTCGACACTTAGTCTATAAGTGTCGACACTTAAAGACAGACAGTCTCGACACTTTTAGACAGTTACAGAATTTTCAAGAACTGACTGGATGACTTGACAGCTGCCATTCCAGCCGGTCTACTGCACCTGTCAGAGTTGTCAGAAATCAGTTATGAACAGGACCAGCCGGTTACCATGAAGAAGGCCTATAAATAGGCTTACACTGTCTACAGAAATAAGAGGATTGAACACAAGTTCAAGTGATCATTAACAAGAAGAAGATCTAGCTGTTCCTTGAAGAATCTAGTGAAGATCTAAGAAGTTGGAGAGAGAGAGCTCCATCCAAGAAGTCAGCCATTGGAACCAGGCTGAGAAGAAGGGTTCAGATTTATTCTGAATCTTAAGTAGCAGAGATCAAGGATCAACTGTAGAAGAGATCAATCTTATTATGTTCTACTTTCAAGAAGCTTTGAAGAAAGCCAAGTCAGGTTGATTTCAGCTGAGTTCTTCCAAGAACTCATCAAGAAACTCACAACTCTTCTCTCTTTTCACTGAGTTGTAGAGATTACATTTTTGTATTCATATTTTTTTGTAGGATCCTTAGGGATCTGAGTTTGTAAGCCTGTAATTATAAAGGCTGAGTGTAGGGCTTGAGTGCCTGAGTGTAGGAGAGTTGTATCTCTGAGTGTAGGCCTGTTGTGGCTGAGTGTAGGCCTTGGTGGTTGAGTGTAGGCCTTGGTGGCTGAGTGTAGGCTTTGTGAAGAAGCTGAGTTGTAGGGCCTTGGGCCTGAGCTGTAGGAACCTGTTTTGGGGTTCTGAGATAGTGGAGGAGTTTGGCCAAATCTAGTACACTACTAGATAGGCGAAGGGGGAAAGTGGATGTACCCAAACCTTGGGGAACCACTATAAATCTGTGTGTCTACTGTATGCTTGTGGAATTCTGTGATTGCTGATTGTGTGTTGTGATAAAGTAGATATAATTCTGTGTTATAAGTTGAATTCTGCCTAAAAAGTTAAAAAGATTTAAGTCACCTATTCACCCCCCCTATAGGTGATTAGGTACAATATCTTTCAAAGGCCATAGGCAAAATTTTCAGTAAAGAGCTTGTTAGGAATGACCCTAACATTAAATGCTCTAAGGAGAGCATATGCTTAGCATGCCAAAAAGGCAAGCAAGCCAAAGCTTCATTCAAAAGTATTGAATGCAAAGACTCAATGAGGTTTTTGTACATCTTGCATATGGACTTGTTTGGTCCTATGTCAGTTCATAGTTTAGGAAGGAGAGTTTACACCTTTGTAATTATTGATGACTATTCCAGATTCACTTGTGTTTTCTTCTTAAGGAAAAAGTCTGAAACCCCTGATGTCCAAGAATTTTGTCAAACAAATACAGAATAAATTTAACAGCTCTGTGGTCAGAATTAGAAGTGATCATGGAACTGAGTTTCAATCTGATTATATGACAAAGGTTTGTGAAAAACTGGAGATTTAGCAAGAGTTTTCCTCACCAAGAACACCCCAGCAGAATGGCATTGCTAAGAGGAAGAATAGGACTCTCATTGAAGCTGAAAGAACCATGTTGAGTGATTATTCACTCCCAGAATACTTCTGGGCTGAAGCTACTAACACAACATGTCATGTTCTTAATAGAGCTTCAATCAATAGAAGATTGAATAAAACTCCTTATGAACTTATGAAGGGCAGAAAACCAAACTTAGCCTATTTCAAAATCTTTGGATGTAGATGTTATGTCCTAAATAATAGGAAAACATACATAACCAAGTTTGCTGAGAAGTCCTATGATGGCATATTTGTTGGTTATAGTGACCACAGTAAGGCCTATAGGGTCTACAACTTGAGGGATCAAGTTGTGGAGGAGTCTGTTCATATTGTATTTGATGAAAGTTCTATGTTTTACAATGATAAGCCAGGTTCATCAAGCAAAACAGGTGAAGACTTGAAGCTAAAGGAGCTGACTATAAAAGATATTGTTCCAGCAAGTCAAAATATGCAAGATGGAGTCTACATAGTTGAGGAAGTGCATGCACAGGAACAGTAAGGAGAGGAAACTTAGCATGATGTAGGTGGTCCAGGAGAAGACGTCACATTACCTATTGCTATCAGGCATCTAAGGGATCATCCAAGGGAATTAATCATAGGAGATGTCACACAGGGTGTGACCACAAGAAGCAAATATCAGAACACTGTGATGTACTCAAGTTTCCTGTCCCAAACAGAGCCAAAGAAATTTGAAAAATCTAATGTGGATCCATTTTTTATAGCTATAATGCAGGAAGAATTGAACTAGTTCAAGAGATGCAGTGTCTAGAAGTTGGTTCCCAAACAAGATGACTGTAACATCATATGAACCAAATGGATATATAGAAACAAACTGGATGAGAATGGTGTTATAGTCAGAAACAAAGCTAGACTGGTTGCAAAGGGATATAGATAAGAAGAGGGGACAAACTTTGATCAAACCTTTGCACAAATGGCTAGATTGGAGTCTATAAGACTCTTCCTAGCATATGCAGCCTACAAAAGTTTCAAAGTTTACCAAATGGATGTGAAGTCGCCTTCCTAAATGGTAACCTTAAAGAAAGAGTCAATGTTGAGCAACTCTCAGGTTTTGTTGATTCTACTAAACCTACTCATATTTATTTGCTATTAAGAGCTCTCTATGGTTTAAAACAATCCCCAAAGGCTTGGTATGAGACTCTGTCTAAGTTTCTCCTGGAGAATAAATTCTCAAGAGGGAAAATAGACAAAACACTATTCCTAAGGGAAGTCAAAGGCAAGACCATCTTAGTACAAATATATGTTGATGACATTATATTTGGATCAACTGATGTGTCACTTTGCACTAAGTTTGCCAAATTAATGCAAGGAGAGTTTGAGATGAGTAGCATGGGTGAACTTAAGTTTTTCTTGGGTCTCCAAGTTAAGCAAATTTTAGATGGACTTTTTATTAGTCAGTCTAAGTTCACCAAGGAGTTAATCAAGAAGTATGGCATGGAAACAACCACTTCAATGATAACTCCCATGGGGTCCAGTATATCTTTAGACAAGGATGGGGCTGGGAAAGTAGTTGCTATCACCTTGTATAGGGGCATAGTTGGATCACTTCTCTATCTAACAGCAAGTAGACCAGACATAATGTATGTCACTTGTGTTTGTGTCAGGTATCAAGCATGCCCTAAGGAATCTCACTATATAGAAGTTAAAAGAATATTGAGATATCTAAAGGGCACACCTAATCTTGGTCAATGGTATCCCAGGAATAGTGATTTTGAACTGACAGGCTTTCCAAATGCAGATTATGCAGCTATAAAGAAGACAGTAAAAGCACATCATGCTCATGTCAATTTCTTAGAATGAGGCTGGTGTCATGGAGCAGCAAAAAGCAAACATGTGTAGTAATATCCATAGCTGAATCTGAGTACATTTCAGCTGGTGGTTGTTGTGCATAATTGCTTTGGATTAAGCATGCATCAGTTACAAGATTACAACTTACAGCTAAGTAAAATTCCTTTATCATGTGATTCACCTAGTGTTATTTCTATTGCAAATAATCTTGTGTAACATAGTAGAATAAATCATATTGAAATTAGATATCATTTCAATAGAGAACATATATAAAATGAACATATTAGCTTAGAATTTGTTCCAACAAGTAAACAAACTGTTGATATTTTTACTAAGCCACTGGAAGAAGAGAAATTTAATTTCTTCAAATTTGAACTTGGAATGTTGAATCTTGAGTAAAACCATTATAACATAAGTATAAAACTGATTGGTCAATAATTAAGTCTACTCATTTAGATTTTAAGGGTAAACTTAGTAAGTGTCAAGAATCTTCACTTAAGAAAATCAAAATTTTGACAAGTCTTGAATTTACTATCCAGAAAATAAAATTTTGACTAAGTCAACATTTGTGTCAAGTCAGTTAGAAAAGTGTCGAGACACCAGAAGGTGCGTCGATACTATAGATAGTAATGTGTCGAGACACTAGATAGTGTGTCGACACTGCATAAATGCAAAGTGTTGAGACACCAAAATTACTATCGAGACATAAAAAAGTGTTGAGACCCTGAGGTATATGTGTAGAGAGACATAAAACCTTTGTCGACTTGGGTCGACATATCTCGACAGACTTGTTTTGTATTATGTCGAGACATCTCGAAAAACCTGTGTCGACACTCAAGACTGGTGTTGACACTAGGTCATTTCCTAAAACTTGGAACAGATTTAGCAGCGCACACCTTTTCAACTTCTGCGACATCTACTATAAATAGGGTGAGAAAGAAGTTGTCATCTACGCTTACCTAAAATCCTGAGAGATTGATCCCTGAGGGTCGAGACCTAGAACTCCTTTAGTCGACACATATTCTTCCTCAATTTCTCTCAATTCCAATGGCTCCCAAGATCGACGACAACATCAATGAAGGTTATGAACTCGTGCGCAACGGATTTATCTCTGCGTAAGATGAAATTAGGAACGTCATCGACCTAATCACTGAGGCAGGTATAGAATATCTACTCTCAGAACCATCCAAGATCTGGAAACGTGAAGTTTCAGGATTCTTCTCAAATGTTGTACTAGATTCAAAATCAGCAAAGATAAAGTCAAAGGTAAATGGAGTAAAGGTGAAAGTCACAACCAGGAAGCTGGCAAAGGTGTTCCAAATACCAAGAATTGATCAGGAAGATGTAATAGACTCCACCAAGACTGGTGAATGATTGGTTTGGTGTGGATTGGCTTCAGTCACTAAGGTTGCAGGCACCCAAAATAGGAAGGGTATAAATTCCCAAGGAAAATTCCTGTTTGAAATTATTGGGAAGGTGCTGCTGTGTAAAATAGGAGCACATGACAGGATATCAACACAAATGTTTGAGCTTATGATAAGAGTAATATTCAAACTCAAGACTTACTAGAGTAGAGTGGTCTTTGATAAGATAACAGAGAGTATCAATAAGCCCAACATGGCTAGAATTCTAAGCCCAACTTGTAATCAGGTGGAGGGGGAGAATCTACAAGAGATACATCAAGTTGAGGGGGAGAACCTCAATGAATTGCCTAATCTTTATATAGATATTGTACATACAATAATAATGGAATTAGTACAAGATCTTGAACAAGAAAAGACTGATAGAGAATATGAGGATACAGTCTTTAAGGAGACTGTGGAAGAAATTCTTTTGAATAAAGAATCTGACTTCGAGGGGAGATAGTTGCAACTCCAGGAACCAAGTTCCTGATGCTGAAATTCAGTAAGAAGATGTTAACTTAGAAAATATTAATGAAGAAGTTCAATAGTTGAGGGGGAGTTGCCAGATCCAGCCCCAAGTGTTAAAGGTGGTGAACAACAAAAGTCTGTTGAGATGGTAAGTTCTTCTGAGTCTAAAGAGGAAGAAGACACACTTTTGAAGAAAAGAAAATTAGCAAAACTGAAAAAGAAAAGTAGGATCTATAAAAGGATTATTCAGTCTGAACCAACTCCAACTCCTCCAATAGACTTAAGCTCACTGCTAGTTCAAATACATATTATGTTAGACCAACAGAGAACTAAACTTGAGAAATATGTAGATGAAAGGAATAAAGAACTACAGTTTAAACTGGCTCAGGATATTAAATCTATAAGATTTTAAATAAATCTTCTTAAGACAGACATGACAGATTACTTTCAGAGAGGAGCTCATGTTGTAGTTTAAATTGCTAAACAACGGCAAGAAGCAAAGAAGACTGAAGATGAAATGATTGTCAAACAAGGCTATGTCCTTGAGAATCAAAAAATCTTGGATGAAAATATGATTGTCATGCATATTGAAATATTGGTCAAGTTGACTGAGCAGACTATTGTTTTAGAAAACAAAATAGTTGCTGCCACAAAGGACATGGAAACTCAACTGACAACTCATTCAGCATCATTAATTAAGGATAACAGGGCTTCTGAGAAAGGTTTGGATAATAATTTACTGAAGGTAAAAAACACTGTAACCTCAGGAATCAATTAACTGGATGGACAAGTAAGGTTTCACAAGAATGATTTGAGAGATCATATGAAAATAGAAGTCATAAGGGGGAGAGGGTAATGATAAGGGCCAGTTCTGAGCATGCTACCTGGATATCAAACAACATCAGAGACATCTTAGGACATCCTCCCATAGGGTATGATAGAGATCAAACTGCTGAGTCTGGTTGTCAATCAACTCAATTTGAAGCTACTCATGCTGCTGAGCAATCCATGTACAATCCTCCTGCACAAATTCATTTTGAGGACATTCAAGCTGCTGTCCAAACCATGTACAATCGTCCACCACCAGTTCAAAATATTATATGTGAAGAGGTGGAGATGTCTGCTTCTGCTTTGCTGAAAGAGAAAGAAGCTCTACTATCAAAGAAAATGTTTAAATAACAAGCTGAAGCTAGGCCAGACTTTGAACAGTTGAGCCCAACCTCCAGATCAATTATCCTCACAACATGGAAAGTAGTTAATGCTAATGCTACTGATAGGGGAAAATGGTACAAAGAGCAAGAATGGGCTAAGCACTTAAAGCAGCAGGAAGTCATCCAAAAGTTCAGACATGATCTGAAGGCAGGGAAAATTCCTGATAATTTAGTTGAGCCCAGCAAATATTTATCCAAGACTTATCATTATTTTGAAAGACAAAGGCTCAAGGCAGAATAGTGCTCCAAATCCAAGATTGACAAAGGCAAAAAGATAGCTGATGACAAAGTACCTGAAGTTAAAGCAAAGATACAATCTGGAAAAGGCATAGTCATCAAAGAACCTGATGATTCTTAGAATATGTTCTCTAGGCATTATGTAACTTTACTTTTTGATCAGTGTAACAAATCAAACAAATGTAATCCTTGAACAAATTTATAATGAAAGTTTTGGCTGCACTATGTTCTTTATGTGTTATCAATTGTATCACTTCATATGTTGTTCAGCACTATTGAATTTATAACTTTATCATCATATTTTGGTATCATGTTATATATCATTGAATTGGGGTTATGACTTCTCCAAATAGGGGGAGATTGTTGGGTACATTGGACAAAATGTACTTGATTTGAAGAAGCCCTTTCAACTCAATGATATACACATATTTGTATTTGGTGTATATTTAAGTTTATGTTTGCAGGTTGTCTATTTCATATTGATTGGACAGGTAGATACAAGAAGCTGGCTAGATTTTGAAGAAAAATTGTCTAAGTACCAATAACATCGAGTGGAGTCAGCAAAGTGCTGAGTGAAGTCAGCACAGTCTACATTCAGCAACTTGTAGTGCAGAAAAATGGCTAAGTACAAAAGTTTCGACACACTTCAACTGTGTTGACACCATTGCAGAAGCTATGTCGAGACATGTCAGTTAACTCGACACATAGAAGATTCAAGACAACAGGGTCGAGATATGCCAGTTGTCTCGACATCCTGAATACTAAGTCAGCTTACTTGACACTATATACTGTCTCATGTAAATCACCATAAAGAAAGATATTCTTGACATCCAACCGAGACATCTCCCAGTGTCTGTTGATAGCCAAAGAAAAGAGAATGTGGATTGTAGTAAACTGAGCAACAGGAAAGAAGTTGTCAAAGAAATCCACACCATAGGTGTAAGTAAATTTTAAGCAACAAGTCGATCCTTGCAACGATCAATGGTACCATCAGGAAGAAACACGATCACAAAAACCCAGTGATAGTCAACCACATCATATCCTGGAGAGTTAGGGACAAGAAACCAAGTACCCATTCAATGAGATTTTTCATCTTCCCATCCATAGCGACTTTCCAATGAGGAATAACAATGGATTTTTATAGGTGTACAAGATGATATTGGCCAAGATAGTGTGAGCAAATCTCATGTAAGGAGATAGTAATGTATGAGAGACATCATCATGAATAGGATGTTGAGTGCATGTCCGAACACCTTTCTGAAGGGCAATTAGAAGATTATGGTCTGACCTGTCTACTGTATCAGATCCATCCAAAGGAAAAATTGCTAGCCCAGGAGCTGTCCGCAGTGGCTCATAGAGAGAAGAAGAAGTGAGAGTTGAAGTGTCCATAGAAAAAGAGCAAACCGCACTGTTAGAAAGAACAAACCACGCAGACTAACTGTGCAGAGCAGAAGAAAAAAGCTAACCATATGGTTAGAAAGAGACAGAAGGACGCGTAAACAAGGAAAATCACAGGAAGGCAAAAAGCAGAACATGTGAACAAAGTAGAAGCCGTGCAAACACATGAGGCCGCAAGAAAATAAGAAGTCGCAAGAGGAGCGACAAGCAAAAGGAGGGCGTGAAGGAGACCGCAAGCGGTTAGAAAGAGAAATCGTGAGCTCTACCAAGAAGCCGCACAATGAACTGCAGCATATGACCGATTAGCTCTGAAACCATATAAAAAGAGCTAAAAAGATAAATTTTATTGCTCCAAAAAGGTAAATAATATAAATGAATGCCCCCCTATTTATAGAAGATGGGGGAGAGAGGAGATTTTGACAAGCAATGTGAGACTAATTATAATCCACACAGACTATGTGGTTTGACTACATCAAAGCATAAGGCTATACAATGGAGAATAACTTTGCGGTTAGTTGTGGGATTCCACCAAACTGCAGGGGTGGATAGCAGCTAGACTGCAACTGCGCATTGCCATCAGACCGCAGTTGCGGGTTGCTACTAGACTGCAGCTGCAGGTTACCACCAGACCGCAGTTGCAGGTTGCCACCAGACCTCCGTTGCGGGTTGCCACCAGACCGCTGTTGTGGGTTGCCACTAGACCGCAGCTGCGGGTTTCCATCCATACTGTAACTCGAGTAGGCAAATCCTCCTGAACAGTACAGCAAGATGCTGGTCGACTACATCAGCTTGACAAACTGCCAAGAATGAACTGTGAATTTGTCAAACAGTCAGGCTTAGCTAAACTACCAATTTGCCAAGACAAGCTGCTGGAAAGACTACAACCTCTGTCCGCCAAGCCAAACTGCAAGGACTATATTTCCAGACTGCCCGATCTCCATAAGTTTCAACAAAGAGGATATGTTGGGGCAATAAAACAGCATTGTTACAATAAAGAAAAAAATCGTGAAACCAGAAACGACGCATTGTTCAAGCAAGCTAGTTTTTCTAAAGACTTTCAGAAGAATAGAGAGGAGTCAATCAACTGGACTCAGAGATAGTTCTTCTTCCTGCTGAAAAAGAAGATCAAAAAAGATATCTCAAAATCTGTTCTACGTAAAGATACATGCTATTTAGGGTCTCCTTCCTAAAACTTGATTTCACAGCAAAAGAAATAGAAGATGCTGAAGATTCAAGGTCTATTTAATTTATTCTTCTGTTGTAAACTTTACTTCAAATATTTCTATAGGATCTCTAAGGAGATATGAGCTTTAGGGTTGTACTCTCAGCCTGATTGTAGGACTTGGTGCAAGTCTGAGGCAGGAAACTGGCTGGGTTTCTGAGCTGTAAGAATTGGAGGACTCTGAGTTATATGGCTTCTATGCCGGAGTGCAAGACTTCTTGATAAGTCTGAGTATGTTGGATCCCTAGTTGGATTTGGGCTAGGTTCACTAACTAGGATGATTGACCCACCATGTATAGCCAGGGTCATATATGTGTCCTAGAGTTTAGGCTAAGTCCTTAGATTCAACCACACATGGACCATCCAACTGAAGACTTCAAAAGACTCAAGACTTAGAAGAAAATCAAGTTCAGAAAGTGAGTTCGACATTCGTCCAACTCAGCTCGACGAACTCAGAGTAAATTCCCTGAGTTGAGCTCGACGATATTCGAGCTCAGGTCGACGAACTCTAGAAGTTCAACTTCAACACATTATATCCAGAATAATTTCTCTGAACTCAGGTCGATGAATACAAGTTATCAGCTCGACAAACTTTGACCACAATATTGGCAAATTATTCACAGAATGTAGTTCTATGAACTCAGGTCGACAATCTTGGATCTCAGGTCGACAAACTTGGTTCTCAGGTCGACGAACAAACTTTATCTAGTCGACAAACATGATTTCTCAGCTCGACGAATTTTGATCTCAGGTCGACGAAATCTGTTCTCTGGTCGACGATTTCTGTGCAGATCAAGACTTAGTATTTCCCTCAATTTCTGTCCTTATTCATATTATCTAGCAATATTTTCCTGAGTAATTAATGCATATATTCTCTAAATATAGCCGTTACTGGCAGCATTGATTATGGTCTTCATCAGGATAATTTCTTGCTTAATTAATTGGGACAGTTGGGGAAATTCATTAATGAAAATATTCCCTCCAGCCGATTTTCATTCTCCAGGCCATAAGCAATTAATGCAGACAATTCAAAATTCAAAGGAGAATTCGACAGAGATATAGAAAAGGGATATTTCTTTTAGTCGATAAGCAGGATATAGAGAATATACAGAGAATACACATCATTCAATACACAGAGAAGATTTACAGAGATATACTCAAGATCATCTGCTTCTCTGTTCAAAAAATAGTGTGTTTTCTCCTTGACCTTACTGAAGAGGAAGAAGAACAACAAATACAAATCAAGAGTCTTCTTCAACTTCCACTCCAGGATTCTTCAAGGACAATAAACTTCTATCAGTCAGAAGTTCCTGGATCATTTTCAAGTCAAGGCTGAAGACTGAAGACCAACACCCTGTGCAAGACTCCAAGTGATATTGAAAGGAGTTCTTGACAACAGCAAATCCACTAGTCTTCTCTGTTGAATAGAGAAAGAGAAGACACCATTAATCTCCCCCCTTTGTATAAAGGGTTTATTAACTCCCTTCAAAAGTTTATTTTGGTTTTGAGCACCTAATCAAAAGCTCAAAGGTGGCAGTCACCTGATCAAAACCTACTAGTGGATTCCTACGAGGGTGGTCGAAGAGTGGATGTACCCAGGTTGGGGAACCACTATAAAATTTCTTGTGTTGTCTGGTTGCCCTTTTTCTTATTGTTCTTGCTGTGACTGTAATAGATTAGGCTAGTTGTGCTGTGTTAGATTAGATTGACTTAGATTTCTTTTGCTTTCTGTTAATATTGGTATATCTTATTTTCATTAATATGATAATATTTAAAACAGCAAAAAGATTTTATATTACTCTATTCACCCCCCCCCTCTAGAGTAAATCAGGTCTAACCCTATCTTTCAATTAGTATCAGAATGGGGTTCCTTTGGTTGTATGAGCTAACCCTTTAACCAAAAGATCCTTTGTTAGATCTGATCTTAAGTTTAGATTATTTCATAACATGGCACAGAACAAAGACTATGCAAGCACCAGACATCCAGTTTGCAATCTGAATAAGTTTGCAATTTGGAATGCAAGAATTAGGTTGTACATGAATTATACTGATGAGGACATCTACAATTCTATTTTGATAGGTCCTCCTCAACCAACAACATCTGCATCTACATCAAAATCAAGCACTCATGTTGTTCCACCACCTGAGTGGATAGATGCACAAAAAAGGCAAAGATTGCAGATGCAAAGGCCATGAATATCTTAGCCTAGACCATGTCAAATGACATATTCCAGAAGGTAGCTGAGTGCACATCTACAAAGGCAATCTGGGACTCACTCAACCAGATGGTTGTTGGTTCAGCAGATGAGAAAAAGGATAGAAGTTCAACACTTATCTCCCAGTATGAGAACTTCAAGAAGGATGAATCAGAATCTGTTAGTGACATGTACAACAGATTAAGTTCCATTATCAATGAATTGAAGACCTTGGACAAAGACATCTCTCTCACTGAGATCAATGACAAGATCCTCATGTACTTCCCAAGCTCATGGGATTCCAGGATTTGGACAATTAAGGAGGCCAGATGTTTGAATGAGATTTCCACAGAATCTCTCCTAGGAAAGCTCAAATCTTATGAGTTGTTGATCAAGTCCAGGGAAGCTGCAAAACAAAGGACTCCTCCACCAGCAAGAAAGGAACAGAATATATCTTTTAATGCTATAGAAGAACCAGAAGCTTCAACATCAAATGAAGAACTCCTAAGTCTCTTAGCCAAGAGATTCTACAAGATGGCTAGGAAGGACTTCAGGAGAAAATCATCCAGGCAGGATGACAAACTAGGTATGATAAAACACCACTAAAGAAATAGTGTGTTTTGGGTACAGTAAACCAACACACTTCATCTCAGAGTGTCCTGAAAATTAAAAGAAAGAAAGGTGAAGAGAGAAATACTCCAGAAGACAGCAATACAGCAGGCCTTCCTCCAGTAAGTACGAAAAGAAGGAGAAGGGCTTTGTTGTTGAAACCTGGAGTAGTATAGAAGATGAAACCACATCCTCTAGCTCCAGTGAAGAGGAAGAAGAGGCAAAGGCAAGGGAAGTCTGCCTCATGGCTATCAATGCCTCTTGCAGCCCATCAGATGCTGAAGAACAATCTGACAATGAAGAATCTGAATCTGAAGCTGATCAGGTACTATCTTCATTTGATTATAATTCTGATAATTTTAAAATTGAACTTAAATCCATGTGCATAGATTTAATAAATTCTGAAAAGGAAATTAAAATACTTAGGGAAAAGTTAATTGATCAAGAGAACCTTTTTTCAGAAAACACTAAATTAAAAGAAGAATTAACATTAGCTCAAGAGCAAATAATTTCATTAAAATCTGAGTTAGCTGAGCCTAGGAAACTAGAAGAATCCATAAATGGGAGAAGCATTAAGTTGATGGACATCACAAGAACAGTAAATGCCAGATTAAATTGCAAGCTGGGCTTAGGTGCATCATCAAGCCAACCCCCACTAATTCAGAAAAATATATTAACTACTCCAATAAAATTTGTTTCTGAAAAGGGAAAAGTAAAGAAAGAAACAATAATAATATTAAACAAACTAAGCTTAAATCAAAGAATAAGAAAAAGAAAAATCCCAATTATAATAATGTTCAACATATTTCGTCGAATGCAGATCGACGAAATGTGTACAGTTCGTCGAATTCCAGTCGATGAACTCTGAACACAGATTTCTATTATAATTATTCGTTGAACTACGATCGACGAAACCAGTATGGTTCGTCGACCAGAGATCGATGATTTTGGGGCTCAGAAAATGACTGCTCTCATTCTTTGAGTGGAGTTCGACGAACTTATCCCAATTCGTCGAACTCAGGTCGACGAACTCACCAGAATTCGTCGAACGCAGTTCAGTATAACAAAAATTCTAATTCTTATAAAACTTATAACCAACCAAGATCCACTATCAATCAATTTAATCAATGGATTATACCACCTAGAAGATATCACCCCTTAGGTTACAAATATCAACCTGAATATTCATTTATTTCAGTTTTAACTATGTAAAGAAAGAAGGACCCAAGGTAACATGGGTCAGGAATGGCTAATCTGTTTTATTGCAGGTGAAAGACTATCCTACCACAGAGCAACAGTGGTATTTAGATAGTGGCTGTTCTAAGAATATGACTGTAAATAAGGCCAACTTAACTGATTATAAGGCAAAGATAGGACCAAAAGTAATATTTGGTGACTCCAATTGTGGTCAGACTGAAGGCTATGGAAAAGTCAATATTGGAGCTGTTATCTTCAGAAATGTAGCTTATGTAAGTGGATTGAAGCATAACCTTATCTCCATAAGTCAATTATGTGATGAAAGGTATCAGGTATCATTCACTAACACTTCCTGTATTATTATTCCTTTAGAAAACAATGTAGTTTTGACTGGCACTAGAATAGGAAATATTTACTTGGTTAATTTTGAATCTGCCAAAACAGAAATCTGTTTAGTTAATTCAACTAGCAACAATAATGACCTTTGTCATAGGAGATTAGGTCATGTTAATCTGAAAAACATTGCTAAACTATCTAGGGACAACCTTGTCAGAGGACTGCTTTCTTGTCCCTAAAAGAAGGAAAGTCTTTGCAGGGCTTGTCAATGAGGCAAGCAAACTAAAAGTAGTTTTAAATCATTAAATAAAAGTGACTTATCTAGGATATTGTACTTACTACATATGGACCTTTTTGGCCCTATTGCAGTACAAAGTCTAGGAGGGAAATCTTATACTTTAGTTATTGTAGATGACTTCTCTAGATTCACTTGAGTTTTCTTTCTGAGATCTAAGTCTGATAACTTCAAGGTTTTTACAAATTTTCTCAAGAACATACAGATTGATACTCTACTCCAGTTGCATTGATCAAAAGTAATCATGGTACTGAGTTTGAGTCTCTTCTTATGCAAGAGTTTTGTAGGAAGAAAGGTATCAGGCACTGCTTCTCAGCACCTAGAACACCTCAACAAAATGGGATTGCTGAAAGGAAGAACAGAACACTAATTGAATCAGCAGGCACATTACTTGCAGATGCTTATATGCTCCTATCCTTTTGAGCAGAGGTTGTGAGCACAACAAATTATGTACTGAATAGAAGTCTTATACACAAACTTAAGAATAAGACTTCTTATGAGCTACTTAAAGGGAAGAAACCTAAAGTATACTATTTTAAAATATTGGGTTGCATATGCTATATTCATAACAATGATAAGAAATATATTAGAAAGTTGGAAGCTAAGGCTGCAGAGGGAATTTTTCTAGGATATTCCCAAGTCAGCAAAGCTTATAGGGTGTTTAATAAATCTACTTTAAAAATTTAGGAATTTGTTCATATAACTTTTGATGAAGCTAACATATCTTATAAGGAGAAAGAAATTTCTACCAACAACACATTGCAGGTACCTCACTTGTGTGAGAGATTGGATGATCTAAGCCTCACCCAAGATGTTCCAATACATCCCTCTCCATAAGTTAAAGAAGAAAGTTTAGAGGTGGCTGAAACCTATCCAACAGCTAATGAAATTCAACAAGAGGAATTTTCCCCCCAAGGTGTTACTCAACCAACTCCACCCACTGAATTTGTCACACTTAGGGATCACCCTGTATCTCAAGTGATTGGAGACATTTTAGTTGGTGTGCAGGCAAGACATCAACTCAACCAAGACTTGATGCATGCCTGCTTCATATCTCAAATGGAGCCCCAATCCATTAAAGATGTAGAGCAAGATCCCCATTGGATTGTTGCAATGCAAGAGTAGCTCAATCAATTTGAGAGATGCAGAGTTTGGGATTTAGTTCCAAGACCCAAAGACTAGCCAGTCATTGGAACTAAATGAGTATATAGGAATAAGCTTGATGCCCAAGGTGTCATCATAAGGAATAAAGCAAGGTTTGTTGCTCAAGGCTATAAGCAAGAGGAAGGAATTGATTATGACCAGACTTTTGCACCTGTTGCAAGGTTGGAAGTAATTAGGATCTTCCTTGCATATGCTGCCTACAAGAAATTCAAGGTTTATCAAATGGATGTCAAAAGTGCTTTTCTGAATGGAGAACTTAAAGAAAAAGTTTATGTTGAACAACCTCCAGGTTTCATCTCTCCAAATTATCCCTCATATGTCTTTAAATTGCATAAACCTCTCTATGGTCTAAAGCAAGCTCCAAGAGCTTGGTATGAAACCTTAGCTAGCTTTTTCATAGAGCATAGGTTTTCTAGGGGTATAGTAAATACGACATTATTCACTAGGCACCATAAAGATCAAATTTTGTTAGTATAAATTTATGTAGATGATATTATTTTTGGGTCTACAGATTTCAAACTATGCAAGAGGTTCTCTGACCTCATTCATTCAAAGTTTGAAATGAGTAGTATGGGTGAGCTCTCATACTTCCTTGGTCTCCAAGTGAAGCAACTACCTGATGGCATCTTCATATCCCAGGCTAAGTATGCTAAGGAGCTTATCAAAAAGTTTGGAATGGCTGATGCCTCAACAAAGAAAACACCCATGGCCACTAATGCTTTAATTGACTCTGCTGAACATAGCAAGCCTGTTGATCAGAAATTATATAGGGCCATTGTTGGGTCCCTGTTATACCTTACAACAAGCAGACCAGATATAATGTTTGCTACATGTCTTTGTGCTAGGTTCCAAGTGAACCCTAAAAAATCTCACCTAATTTTCTTAAAAAGGATTTTGAGATATATAAAGAGTTGTCCTAGTGTAGGACTTTGGTATCCCGCTGAGTTAGAGTTTGAGTTAACTGGATACTCAGATGTTGACTTTGCTGGATGTAGAGTAGATAGAAAATGCACCTTTGGAATATGCCAATTCCTTGGTGCTAGATTAGTCTCTTGTTTTGCAAAAAATAGTCATCTGTGTCTACATCAACTGCTGAAGCAGAATACATAGCGGCTGACAGTTGCTGTTCCCAGATGTTGTGGATTCAGAACCAACTTCTAGACTATGGGTTCAACTTAAATAATTCAACACTACTATGTGACAACACAAGTGCAATTTCCATTGCACAAAATCCAGTCCATCACATTAGGACTAAGCATATAGATATTAGGCACCATTTCATTAGAGAGTGTGTAGACAAAAAATAAAATTAATCTTGTCTATATCTACATTGATTTGCAAAGAGCAGATATCTTCACCAAACCTTTGGATGAGAGGAACCATTTGTTCTTCATAAATCAGTTTGGTATGATAAATGGAGAAGCATTAATTTAATTTCTGTCTATGGTCGACGAATTTTTCAAAGTTCGTTGAACGGAGATCAACGAACTGGGAAAAGTTCTAGAGAAATTAGTCGAACGGCGATTGACGAACTCTCTGTGAGTGAAGTTATTTTTGTCGATCGGAGATCGACGAATCTGCTTCAGAAAAGTTTCGTTGAACTGACCTCGACGAAATGTTTTCACATCTTCTGACTGAGATTGACGAATTCTTTTGACTATCAAATATTTCGTCGACCTCAGATCGAAGAATTTTAATTATTCGTCGAATGGAGTCTGCCGGTTCATATTCTGAAAACCTTATATCTAGGTTTTCTTTGACCTCCGTCCCGCGCTTTCAGTTCTCTTGCACTTGATCTTTTTGTTTTTGTTACAGACGAATTCATGGCAATTCCGGCGAGCACTCTTTCCGCAATGAAGTTGGTCATGGGTTTTGATATTGACTTCGACTCCTTTCAGCATTCTGACCAGATCTTTATGGAAATTCTGACATTATTTGAAGAACAAAATCTGAAGCAGTTCATGACTCACATAATCAAGATAGCTATGACAGAGATAAAGGAATGTGTATTTACATCTACAACATCAGAAGATACTATGACGGGAACAATATCTGGTAATAACATTTCCCTTTCCCCCACTGTACTAACAAAATTTTTTGGTTTACTGAATGGTGATGAAGAAATTGAAATGAATAATGAGGAATATGAGAATATGCTGATCAAAATGGGTCACTCTGGAGAGAACCCAAACAAATTATTAAAGAAGAATTTGTCTGCTGAGTATAAGTTCTTAGCAGATGTTGTTGGTAAAGTGCTGCTGGGCAAACTCACAGCACACGACTACATCACCAGGCACCAGTTCATGGTGATTGGTGCTCTGGTAGAGAAGAAAGTAGTAAACTGGGGCAAACTGCTATTTGACTTGATTAAAAAGAAGAATAATAAGAAAGAGGTCTGTTTTGGAAGGGTATTGGGGATATTTCTGCAAGAAAAGTCACCTGAACATCTGGTCTCCACGACAGTGTTCATAAATGCCTCTAAAAGGCTTACCTCTACCCTGTTTGGTACATGGGAGAGGAAGATCACCAAGCCATCCAAGGCTTCATCCTCCTCAAGAACTTTTGAGAGCACCAGGGCCGTGACAGCCGCTCTTCCACCACCAGAAGAAGTTCCTTCCACCACTACCATTCCTTCTCCTCCTCTACCTCAACAACAACAACAACATCAAATTCCTCTACCCACACCAACTCCATCACCAGTTCAATCTCCAGTTCATACTTCACCAACTCACCAACAACATCAACCCACACCAACATCAACCCCAGTTTCATCTCCTGAGCACATCACTCCACCTCAATCTCCACTTCCACCTCATTTAACCAACACACACACTGACACATTTATCTCATCCCACATCTTCAATCTAATGTTTCCTCCACCATCTCCACATCAGGAACCCATCTCCTCCCCCACAATAACAGTTCCCCTTTCTACAACTATAACTCCATCTATTCCCATCCCTCCACTCACCCAAACTGACATTCCCTCTACTATACCTGACTACACACATACAAATTTGTCCAGTACATTCTCTGTCTGTTCAAATTGTGGTCATCACACTCCATACTCCTCCACTGCTCCAGAATCTCTCTATCTCAACTTCTCTAACATTGCTAAAGACCTGCTAGCATTCATCTCTCCCACCCTTAATAAGCTTCTAACTAATGCTCTAGCTCCTCTTATTGCTTCCAGCACCTCACTTTCTACCAAAATTGCTTCTCTATCCCCTGTCCCTTTTTCTGGGGGACTGGCTTTAAGACCCCCTAAAACAAGTCAGGGGGAGATGCTCTGTGATGAAGAAGCCCCAGTGGTGATAGTAGTAGTAGAAGCAGCAGCAGACTCAGTAATGTCTGATGATTCTTCAGAAGAAGCGGCCACTCCCACTGAAATTATTGATTTAGTTGATTCTGATATAGATATGGATCTTTCAGTTTTGCTAGAAATAAAAACTGTTGGTGATTGAATTATCAATCCCACAGTTAATCTGAATTCTTTATTACATTCATTCAATCTTATTTACAGAAATAATCTACCCAGCTTTGATGTACAGCTATCCAAATCTATAGTTCCATATACTGCACCAATAAGCCCCACAGTTGCCAAGAAATTTAAGGCTAGTTTTGTAATAACAAAGACACCAGTTGTACCATCCCCTTCCAAGGATAGTTCTTCTTCAGAAGCTATTTCAGCTCCAACATACAAAATGGATGACAGTCCTCTGCCAGATCTGGATGAGATCAATATGGCAGATATAGAACAAGAAAATTTATTAGCTGCTGAAAAAGTTCTTGAAACAGTTGCTCCAGCTCTTCCAGAATCTCAAGCACAGCCTCAGGCTGAAAAGCTAATTTCCAAAGATCTTCTGAAGGCTATTAATGTCTTATATGATAATCCTCAAGGATCTTCTGATGATGAAGATGAGGATGATGATTCTAATGATAGCCTAATTGCTAAGAAGAAAATTTCCAAGAAGAGAAAGGCTGCTTCCATTGCTGCTCCCAAACCAAATCCTACACATGATACACCATATTATATCCTACAGAAAATCACTTCATATCCTGGGATGCCAGCTTGGATGTGGCTTTCAAAGAATGAATAGAAAGCTAGAAAGAAAAGATGGAGGTACTCTCCTCCCCATCCTCAAAGAAATTAGAGAGGTCCTCCTCCTCCTCCTCCTCCTCCTGCTAGTGCTTCAGGCAACACTCCTCAGAGGTCTACCTCTTATTCTCAAACCTACCATAGACATCAAGGTAGATCCTCAACATCTCAAGGAAGCAACCAGCAGAGGTATTCCTCCAGCAAGCAACATCGACAATAACAACATCAACAACAACAGCAGCAACAGCAAGCTCCTGAAATAGATAAAGCTGAAAATCCTAAAAGGCCAGAGTCTCCACCTATTCCCTTTGTGGATCCAGAAACTGAGACAACTTCTAGAATGGCCAGGTTCCAGGAACTTGTTGGACTATCAATGATCAATAAAGCTAAAGCTGAAGGAAGAGATCCATCCCAATACTATAAAATGTCTACCTACAGAAAAGAAGAGTTAAAAAGGTATGAAAAGGCTAATAAATTCTTTAATGTAGATGCTTACATCAATCTACATGCAGAGGCTATTATGCCCAGAGCTACCTCTCTTAATATAATTGGAGCTACTGACATGACTATGTCTAAAAGAGAAGCAGCTCATCCAAATAGATAAATCAAATTTACACAGCCTTCTGAGAAAGAGAAAGATGATAAGCAAAAGGAAAATCTAAAGAAGAAGAAATGATACATTTTGTTTAGTTTCTATTTGTCTGAACTATTTATTTATTTACTGTCACAAAGTTACTATGTAAATATCTGCTGAATGTTTCAATTTTCTGTCAGATACATTTTTCCTGCTTTGTGAATGTTTTTATTTCATTTGTATTAGTGACCTCACCCAAATAGGGGGAGATTGTTGGATCCCTAGTTGGATTTGGGCTAGGTTCACTAACTAGGATGATTGACCCACCATGTATATCCAGGGTCATGTCTGTGTCCTAGAGTTTAGGCTAAGTCGTTATATTCAACCACACATGGACCAGTTAACTGAAGCCTTCCGAAGACTCAAGACTTAGAAGAAAATCAAGTTCAAAAAGTGAGTACGACGTTCGTCGAACTCAGCTCGACGATAGTCGTGCTCCGCTCGACGAACTCAGAGTAAATTCTCTGAGTTGAGCTCGATGATATTCGAGCTTAGGTCGACGAACTCTAGAAGTTCGACTTCAACACATTATGTCTAGAATACTTTCTCTGAACTCAGGTCGACGAAGACAAGTTATCATCTCGACAAACTTTGACAACAGTATTGGCAAATTATTCATAGAATGCAGTTCTTTGAACTCAGGTCGACAATCTTGGATCTCAGGTTGACGAACTTGGTTCTCAGGTCGACGAACAAACTTTCTCTGGTCGACGAACATGATTTCTCAGCTCGATGAACTTTGATCTCAGGTCAATGAAATCTGTTCTCTGGTCGACGATTTCTGTGCAGATCTAGACTTAGTATTTCCCTCAATTTCTATCCTTATTCATATTATCTAGCAATATTTTCCTGAGTAATTAATGCATATATTCTCTGAATATAGCCATTACTGGCAGCATTGATTATGTTCTTTATCAGGATAATTTTTTGCTTAATTAATTAGGACAGTTGAGGAAATTCATTAATGAAAATATTCTCTCCAACCGATTTTCATTCTCTAGGCCGTCAGCAATTAATGCAGACAATTCAAAATTCAAAGGAGAATTCGACAGAGATATAGAAAAGGGATTTTTCTTTCAGTTGATAAGCAGGATATAGAGAATATACAGAGAATACACAACACTCAGTACACAGAGAAGATTTACAGAGACATACTCAAGATCATCTGCTTCTCTTTACAGAAAATAGTGTGTTTTCTCCTTGACCTTACTGAAGAGGAGGAATAACAACAAATACAAATCAAGAGTCATCTTCAACTTCCACTCTAGGATTCTTCAAGGACAACAAACTTCTATCAGTCAGAAGTTCCTGGATCATTTTCAAGTCAAGGCTGAAGACTGAAGACCTACACCCTGTGCAAGACTCCAAGTGATATTGAAAGGAGTTCTTGACATCATCAAATCCACTAGTCTTCTCTGTTGAATAGAGAAAGAGAAGACACCATCAATCTCTCTCCCCCTCTGTATAAAGGGTTTATTAACTCCCTTCAAAAGTTTTTTTGGTTTTAGAGCACCTGATCAAAAGCTCAAAGGTGGCAGTCACCTGATCAAAACCTGCTAGTGGATTCCTACCAGGGTGGTAGAAGAGTGAATGTACCTAGGTTGGGGAACCAAAATAAAATTTCTTGTGTTGTCTGGTTGCCCTTTTCTTGTTGTTCTTGCTGTGATTGTGATAGATTAGGCTAGATGTACTGTGTTAGAATAGATTGACTTAGATTGCTTTTGCTTTCTGTTAATCTTGGTATCTCTTATTTTCATTACTCTGATAATATTTAAAACAACAAAAAGATTTTAGATTACTCTATTCACCCCCTCCCTCTAGAGTAAGTCAGGTCTAACCCCATCTTTCAGAGTACATGGCCTTTATGCCTGAGGTAGGGTATTGGAGCAGACCTAATAGATCCTGAGGGATCTGTGTTATAAGCTCTAGGGAGCCGAGTTTTGTGGAGTTTATTGAGTCTAGCTCACTGCTAGATATGTGTTGGGGGTAAAATGGATGTACCTATACCTTGGGAACCACTATAGATATTTGTGTGCTTATTTGTGGTTATTAGTTGTTTCTTCTATTACTTATATCTGCTGAAATCTGAAAAGGAACCAATAAAATATAAGTCCACATATTCCCTCCTCTAGGTGATTTAGACTACCAACAACAACAACAAACTATCATAATAAGTAAATGCAACAATAATATATATACAATGTGAATATAAGATTTATCATAATTTTGACATAGTTTATAGAAAAATCGGTTCGATTTAGAGAGAAATTTGTTTGATTTTTAACATATATGATCGTAGTATAACACATTTGCTTGGTCTTGTACTATACAAGCGAACAACAAATAGCAACAAGCAAGCAGACCAAACAAACATCAATGCAAGCATCTTATATTATCCGTGAACTCCTTATCCTTTCCAGAGAGCATTTTGTTGGTCGGCTTACTCCAAAGATATTTGAACCATGCTATTGTACTGTGATTGATAAATGGTGGTGATTCAAAAAAATTTTAGGATT
This sequence comes from Platanthera guangdongensis, assembly GCA_039583875.1. NCBI lineage: Eukaryota > Viridiplantae > Streptophyta > Magnoliopsida > Asparagales > Orchidaceae > Platanthera > Platanthera guangdongensis. Next base: position 113,011,034 of record CM077158.1, read on the forward strand.
TTAGCTGTGCTTCACAAGATGTCGAAGAACCACCGAAGACACGTCACATAGTGTAAACTAATGAGTTCGACCATCTCATTTTCAACATACTCAAACATAGCAACTTTGTAATTTTTTCAATTTCGGCCGTCAAATAAGGTGTAACACTTGCACCAATTTTTGTAGTCTTCTCGGTACTTTCAACAAGGAAATATTTGAGTAGGAGAGAATGAAGGAGGGGTTGCACGACCCCAAAAAACCTATTTATTCACACATGTAAATTATTATGATTTTTTAGGGTGGTGTTAAGGGTGCACCTAAAATGTCTATATGCACACCATATATACAATTAAAACACAAAATATTTCTCCCAGAGTTAAATGTTATAGGCAGACCTCCAAATGACCTAGTCATTTCCATATCCCTCTACACACTACCGAAAGAACCCCCACTTCCTGTGCTTTTGCTTGACCATTTGGCCCTCCATTACCGTAAATTAAGCTCCACTACTCAAATCAGAATGATTCTCTTGCCTCTGCTCGTCGATTTTCTATTCCTTTCAAGCTCGTATGCATGTAGCATCACTGCTCTTATGCTCATCATTCCCTATTCACTCCAGTTTAGTCAAGTTCATTTGCATTTTAAACTGCACTGCAAACCCAGCACCTTTGCAGGTGATTCTTCATTCCTGATCTTCTTTCTCTCTATTTGAAGTGAAATGTTGTTACCACATGTTTGAAGAAAATTGTTGCAGTGATAATGAGTTCATTTCTTCTCTATTTGAAGTGAAAAGTGTTGAAGTGATATTTCTTTTCATCTCTATTTCTAGTGCAGGTTCAAAAACCATCCTTCCATCTCTCTATAGCCTAAATAAAACACCAGAGGAATAATTCCCAACCAAATATTTGACAACATCAAATCATTTGAAAATACATTAATAATGAAATCAACTTTACATCTTATGTAAGCCTGCAAAAAGATGTTGGAGCCATCGGTTCACATATCCTCAGTTTGACAATAACAAATCTCAGGTGGTATTTGATCACATCTTGTGTTTGGTATAGCGTGTAGGTTTACAGGTTCAAGTGAAGCGAGAAACTCTCCTCTGCAACTACCGTCGAGCGGTAGTAGTTACCGTCGGGCGATAGCCTGAATTAAATTAACATGGTGCTCGGGTTACTACCGCGCCGCGCTAGCTCTACCGCCCGCGCTAGCTCACTCAACGCTCGTCGAAGATGGAGGCATCGAGAGAGAGCAACCGCCGAGCGATAGCTTGATACTGCGCCATGCTAGATCACTCAATGTGCTTCGAGATGGAGGCATCGAGACAGAGCTACCACTGAGCGATAGCTTGATACTGCACTGTGCTATCTCACTCAACGATCATTGAGTTCGTCGAGACAACTAGGCTAATGACAGGCGTTAGCTTACTACCGCACCGCGCTAGCACAAAAAAGAGGAAAAATTTATTTTTGAATATTTTTTCCAAATTTGTAGGATAGCTGGCATCATCAAGCCCGTCAACCTACCCGAGTGCGATGATGAGAAGTTTCTACCTGAGTGCTACCACTATCACAAGCCTAGACACATAAAGAGGGAATGTCCAAGGCTCCAGAAGGAGGAAAAGGAGAAATAGAGCAGGCACAAGGGAAAGAAGAAGGTGTTAAAGGAGCTAACATGGGACGAGGATGGATCTGATGAGTCAAGCGCCTCCGACTCAAGTAGTGAAGATGAGGCAAATTTCTTCCTCATGGAGAGGAATCAGGATGAGTCCAGTGTCCCGAGCGACACTGAGGTAACCCCACCCTCTTATAATGAACATCTTGAAATTTATGAACATCTATGTGATAATTTAGATGGTGTTATACTTGAGAAAAAGTCCATTAGAAATGAAAACAAGAAAATTAAAAAGGACTTAGAAAATATAAAGAGTGAATTAATAAAATGTGGTAAAGAGAAGATTGAGTGTCCAGAGTGTCCTCACTTGATGGCAACGATTGAAGAGCTAAAAGTAAGTCTCTCCAAGGCATCGTTAAAAATGAACAATCTTAGTAATGAAAGGAATGTCTTGGAGAAAAGACTTCAAATATCTCTTGCTAAAATAGAAGAAGGAAAAAACAATTTGCTAATCGGTGTGTAATGCTAGTTACTAAAAACACCGCCCTAAAGGTGAGGATCCATGATCTTAACTATGTTATACAGAATTTGGCCTTGGGCAAAAATCTCTGAATATGTTGTTGGGTGCGCAGTATCATGGATCTGGAAAGTTTTGACTAGGATATGTAAGTCCAATGCTACCATCGAGTGGTAATCATTCTCAAGCTAAGCCTAAAATGAATTATAAAAAATCACAAAATGAGGTCAACAATTCTGAAAGGCTATCCCCCTCCTCAAGCACGAGCTCTAAGAACACAAAAAAGGCAGCATCCACTGCTTATACCTTGTGTGAAAACTGTCAAAGCTTTGGTCACACGTCAGGCTCATGTCTGAGGGAAGGTGCCAAGAAAACTATGCAAGTGTGGCTACTAAAGTCTTCTACATATCGTATGGGTGGGACAACTTGGTTAACCAGATCTTTACTCTCATCTTCTTTTTAGGTGTGTTGGCAGGCTAAGGACGAGGAGAACATGTGGTACTTGGACTCTGGGTATTCCAAGCATATGACAGGAGATAAAGACAAGTTCTTTAGCTCGGAGAAGAAGAAGGGGGCATAGTGACGTTCGGGGACAACAACAAAGGGCAATTTTTGGAATCGGCACTATAGGTAACAAAGCATTTTCAATTTCAAACGTATTGTTTGTATATGGACTTAAGTATAATTTAATTTCAATTAGTCAATTATGTGATAAAGGCCTGAATGTTGTATTTAAATCTTCGACAAATACTTGCATGATTATAGATGCTAAAACTAATAGTATTTTACTTACTACACATAGGATTTATAATGTTTATACTGTTAGTTTTGAAGACATATCCTCATCTGGATTGAAATGCTTAGTTACCAAGAATGAGAAATTAGATCTTTGGTATAGGAGATTAGGACACTCTGGAAGTAAACTAATTATCAAACTATCGAAACATAAATTTATTTGTGGACTCCCAAAATTAAGCGGTAGTTTTAACTCCTTATGCGCTCCATGTCAAAAAGAGAAATTTATTAAAATCTCATTCAAAAGCAAAAAATGACATTTCCACGTCTAGACCACTTGAACTCATTCACATTGATCTATTTGGTCCTCTTAGTACTTGTAGTGTAGGTGGAAAACGATACATGTTTGTTCTTATAAATGACTACTCTCGTTATTGTTGGAGGATTTTCCTTACAAGTAAATCTAACACATTTGTTGAATTCACTAATATATGCACAAGACATCAAAATGATAAGGAACTAAAAATAAAATTCATAAGGTCATATCACGGGGGAGAATTTGAGAATGAAAACTTCATGAACTATTGTAATAATTTAGGAAATAGACATGAATTCCCATCCCACGCACTCCTCAACAGAACGAGATAGTAGAGAGAAAGAATTGTACACTTCAAGAACTAGCACGCACAATGCTCGTCGAGTTCAGTTTGCCTCGATATTTTTGGACAGAAGCGGTTAACACAGCAAGTTATGTGATGAACCGAGTCATGCTTCGCCCCATTCTTAAGCTAACTCTGTATGAGAACTACTTCAATAATAAACCATCGGTATCATATTTTAGAGTCTTTGGTTTCCTGTGCTTCATTATAAACACTAAAGACCACTTAGGAAAACTTGACGATAAATCAGACCATGGCATCCTGTTAGGGTATTCTAGTACGAGTCGTGTTTATAGGGTCTATAAAAAGAGAACCTTATTTGTTGAAGAATCGACTAACGTACACTTTAACAAAAACACACCATCCGAAGAACCTATGCTAAATGAAGAGGAAGTTGATGATGATGTGCAGCTGGGAGATAATGGTGAGGAGAGAGACGTGGTGGTTGATGTTCCAACTCATATAAAAGGATTTAGGCCTCCAAGTACTCAAAACTTCTTAAAACAACATCCTCGAGAACTAGTAATAGGGGAGCCCTCACATGGAGTTAGAACTCGGTCGACCTTGCATGAATCGTTCTCGAACCTGTGCTTCTTATCTGAAATTGAACCCAAGAATATCTCAAAAGCTTTAAAGGATGAATCATGGTTTTTGGCTATGAATGAAGAACTAAATCAGTTCATGAGAAGTAAGGTCTAAGGATTAGTGGAGCATCTTGATAGCCATCCAGTTATCAATTTGAAATGAGTATTCAAAAATAAACTTGATAGTGATTCTAGGATAACTAGAAATAAGGCTAGATTGGTGGCACAAGATTACTCACAAATAGGGGGTGTGGATTTTGAGGAATCATTTGCACCCGTTGCACGCCTTGAATCCATTCGTATGTTTTTGGCGTTTGCAAGTTATAAACAAATTTAATTATATAAAATGGATATTAAGAGTGCATTCTTAAATGGATATATTAAGGAAGAGGTGTATGTCGAACAACCACCCAGGTTCAAGAACGCTGACTACTCAAATCACATATACAATTAGTGAAAGCCATGTATGGACTAAAGTAGGCACCCCATGCTTGGTATATAGGCTTGCAACTTTTCTCCTATAACATGGCTTTAGGATGGTAGTGCGGACACCACTCTTCTTGTGAAGCACAAGAATCTCGATCTAATTCTTTTACAAATTTATGTGGATGATTTCATTTTCGGGGCCACGAATGACAATTATGCAAAGAAATTGTCACTTTAATGCAGTCTGAATTTGAGATGAGCCTAGTTGGAGAGTTAACATATTTCTTAGGATTTCATATTTCTCAACGTAATGATGGAATTTTTATAAGTCAATCGAAATACATAAAAGACATCCTTGTGTGATTCGGCTTTGAGAACCTAAAACAAGTCAAAACTCCAATGAGTGCATCTCTAAAATTATGAAAGGATGAAAGTGGCATTTCAGTGGACCAAACTGTATTTAGAGGAATGATTGGATCGCTACTATACTTAAGTGCATCTAGGCCCAACATTACATTCACGGTGTATCTTTGTGCTAGGTATCAAGCCACTCCTAAAGAATCTCACTTCAAAGTTGTTAAACATATCTTTAGGTATCTTATTGGCACCCAAAATCTTGGTCTCTAGTACCCTCACACCACCAATTTCACACTCCATGGGTACTCTAACTCTGATTACGCTGGATTCTCACTTTATCACAAGAGCACAAGTGGTACCTACCACTTCCTAGGTACTGCACTTGTCTCATGGTCAAGTAGAAAACAAAACTCTGTTGCCCTCTCTACTATTGGAGCCGAGAATATTGTCTTAGTAAGTTGTTGCACGCAAGCACTTTGGATGTCACAAACGTTAGAGGACATTGGCATAGTCTTTAGGAATGTTAACCTTAGGTGTGACAATAAGAGTGTCATAGACTTGACAAATAATCCAGTACATCACTCACATTTCAAATATATTGGCATTCGTCATCATTTCATCCGAGATCACATTAAGAAAGAGAACATGAGAGTAAGCTTCATTGGAACTGGCGATCAACTAGCTTATATCTTCACAAAACCCCTCCCCGATGCTCGCTTTTCGCTACTTCGACTTGAGTTGTGCATTTTGGATCTCTATACCTAGTCATGCTACATCACCAACTGTCATTGTTTTTTTTCATTTTTCTTGACTTCTGTGAGTTACCGCCACGCGGCAGCCCTTGCGTCGGCGGTAGGTTTTTTGTTGGTTGTTTCTGCTTCTGTTTGTTTCTGTTCTTTCATTCGTTATCTTTAAAAAACAAATTTTTTTTTTAAAATATCCCACAAAAATCTAAAAAATATGTCTTATTCTTCATTTGTTTTGTTGTTCACTTTGTTTATGAAAGAGAGGGTTAGACCTGATATACTCTACAGGGAGGTGAATAGAGTATCTTTAAATCTTTTCCAGTTTATAAAAACTTCAGAGTAAAGCAATTAATAAATACTAAAATTTGCTGTAAGTAAAAGAGCAACCTAAGATAAGTCTAACTATCACAGGCACAACAAAACTAACTAACACAGGCACAGCAAGAACAAAAAGGAAAGAGGGCAACCGGACAACACAAGAACTTTTATAGTGGTTCCCCAACCTGGGTGCATCCACTCTTCTACCACCCTGGTAGGAATCCACTAACAGTTTTGATCAGGTGACTGCCACCAATGAGCTTTTGATCAGGTGCTCAAAAACCGACCCAAGTCTTTTGATCAGGTGACTTGCAACCAAGGAATAACTTTTGAAGGGAGTTAAAAAACCCTTTATACAGTGAGGGGGTGAGAGAGTTATGGTGTCTTCTCTTTCTCAAATACAACTGAGAAGAGTAGTGGTCCTTTGATGTTATCAATGCTCCACCTGAGTTATTGAGTTGTTTAGGAAGATTGGAGCTTTGCTTCAGGGTGAGTAGGTCTTCTATCTTTAGCCTTGATCAGAAGAGATCCAGGAACTTCTTGACTGATAAAGATTTGTTGTCCTTGAAGAATCCTGGAATGAAGAATGAAGAAGACTCTTGATTTGGATGGATGTTCTTCTTCTTCTTCAGTAGTGTCAAGATTGTTTTCAATACAGAGAAGTATTAGAATGATGTTGCTATTAATCTTCTCTGTAGGCCTTGTATTATTTATCTAGTCTTGGCTATCTTATTCTTTGCCTCTATTGCTTGCCGTGTTCTTATTGTGTATGCAGAAGAAGGAAGAAAATCACTTTTATATTCTCAATGGAATTTCTCATTTGAATTTTTGAATTCCTTCCTGCATTGATTGCTGACGGCCTGGAGAATGTAATACGGCTGGATAGAATATCTGCATTAATTGGATTTCCCCAACTGTCCCATTGAAAAGCTGCAAGTAATAATACTGATGAATGCCATAATCAATGCTGCTTCTAACAGTAATATTCAGAGAATATTAAGCATTGATTATTCAGGAATTACTATAATAAAATAAGGACAGAGGGAAGGAAAAATCCAAGTCTAGATCTGCACAGAAATCGTCGAGCAAAGAACAGATTTCGTCGACCTGAGTCCAGAGTTCGTCGAGCTGAGAAGTCATGTTTGTCGACCAGATAATTGTTTTTCGTCGACCTGAGATCCAAGATCATCGACCAGAGAACTGCTAACTGCAAACTGCCAATTCTATGCTCTAAGATCGTCGAGCTGATAACATAGATTCATCGACTGGAGTTCAGAGAAATGATTCTGGACTTGGAATGTTGAAGTTGAGCATCCAGAAATCGTCGACCTGAGAACCAAGTTCGTCGAGCTTAACGCAGAGAATTGTCTCTGAGTTCGTCAAGCTGAGAACGACTTTCGTCGAGTTGAGTTCGACGAACGTCGAACTCACTTTCCTGAAACTGGTTTTTCTCTAAATCTTGAGTATTCTGCAGTCTCTTGTTGGTTGGTCCATGTAATGTTGACTCTAAGCACATGGCCTAAACTCTAGGACACAGACATGGCCCTGGCTATACAAGATGGGTCAATTACCCTAGATTAGTGAACCTATCCCAAATCCAACTAAGGATCCAACAGTTTACTTTTTGTTAAATCAAAAAATCAATATATATATATATAACTCAAAAAACAAACCTGTGGATCGTTCACTCCTAGGACACATATGACTAGAACATAGAGCATACCGATTAAGTATAATGTTTGATTTAGAATGGTTAATCCCTGTGAACATTAACTTCTTAAGTCACGATGTGTCAAATCTATAGGTGCTTTGCTACTGAGTGCGACTAGACATGTTAGTGTATGTTGAATATGCCTCTAGGTATATGTGAGGATTTAGATAGCTTAATGAATTTACACTGTTCACACATCCCTAGACGGAGCACTCTCGTAGAAATTATACACTTACATGTTATAATTGTGATATTGTGTCTACCACGTTAGAAATAACTTTAATAATAAATGTCATGATATATATATATATATATATATATATATATATATATATATATATATATATATATATATATATATATATATATGTTTATATAAAGATTAGAACTTGGGCCAAATTTTTAATGATCATGTCTTGTGTATACAAGTTAAAGTGCATGTATCTATGTGGGTAGATTTCGGTTGATTCGGGGTCCTTGAACTGAATGCAATAATAATGATAGTGCAAATTTTTTATAAAACAATGCATGTTATCATCTAATATGTCAAGGATACCCCCCAAGCACTACTCAATCCTCCTGATAAGTCTTTATGAGCAATGTTAGGGTGAGCACCTTGGTTAAAAGAATCATTTTGATATTGTGTAAAGACTAAACCTTAAGCTTAGTGCCCATTGTTCTAGTCTTGGTATGAATTAGATAGATACATGACGAGATTTTTCACTTTACTTCTCCTGTGATAGCATAGTGAATTACTGAGATAAAACATGTAATGAAGGTTCTTTCTACATGATGTTTTCTCTTTTGATGTTACACGTTCACATGTCATTGCTCTATCTAACGCTTCCATGCATAAGAATTGGACTGAAACTGCACTATATTTCTACTGCATATAGGTACTAGTACAAGATTTCGATTCTTGACGCGTACAATGTTCCACTGTGTTAATTCTATGAATCTCTAAACATTGTATTCCAAATCATTGTGTACTTAGTTTCACCTATGTTGTCCAATTTGTTTTTTACTCTAAAAACTTATTTAATTTGTTTTTGTGTATGCACATCAGTTTGACATGTTTTCTTTATATTCTCTGATTTGTGTTTGGTCATCCCTATTGTATTTTGCCTCTCGATTCACTTTTTATAATGTCCATTGTTTGCTCTCTTTATCACGCTCATCATATACTGCATTATTTCTCATACATGCATATGATCTCTTTTGGTCTAGCCCACCCCCTTTCGATAATATCAAAGGGGGAGAATGAATGTTCATGAGTTATGGGTTAAGGAAGCTCACATGTAGGGTGAGCTTGGTAGACTATGTGCACGTAGATAGGGGGAGCGCGTAGAACACACATATAGGGGGGAGCGCGTGTGTAGGGGGAAGTTACATATAACCTGAAAACCTGATCTTTAAAGATTATCTCTTATATATGATGTATCCTGCATCTAATTTTATATATCTCATGAAAGGAATTTGATATTTTAAAAATGGGGAGTTTGTTGGAGCCATCAGTTCACATATCCTCAGTACAATATCAAATCTTAGGTTGTATTTGATCACATCTTGTGTTTGGTATAGCGTCTAGGTTTACAGGTTCAAGCGAAGCGAGAAACTCTCCTCTGTAACTACCGCCGCGCGGTAGCAGCTACCGCCGCATGGTAGCAGCTACCGTCGCACGGTAGACTGAATTAAATTGACATGACGCACGGGTTGCTACGGCATCACGCTAGCCCTACCGCCCACACTAGATCACTCAACACTCATCGAAGACAGAGGCATTGAGACAGAGCTACCGCCAAGCAATAGCTTGATACCACGTCGCGCTAGATCACTCAACGTGCGTCGAGATAAAGCTATCGTCAAACGATAACTTGATGTCGTGTTGCGCTATTTCACTCAATGATCGTCGAGTTCATCGAGAAGATTGGGCTAACTCCACGCGTGTAACATCTCGACTGTTATTAGGCCACCAGGACCCTAGTGGGCCCAATAAAAGTGACCCGAACCCCTACCTATGACCTGGTAGGAGGTAACCCTAAGCGGAAAATGGAGCTAGAGAACTCCGATTTGAGTTCTATCAGTACCTGCGGCCTCGTATAGTTAATGTGAGTGCACCCCAAAGTCATATGGTGGATATGACCATTCCTCCTAAAACGTCGCGAAGACAAGATTTTTAATATTGGTTTAGAGAACTCTGGTTTTAGTTCTGTCAGTTCTGGTGGTCTCGTATAGTCAATACGAGCACGTCGGAACTCGTTAAGTCGCAATCCAAGGTCTAACAACGAATATAGACATTTTGACCATTTAACACACCGCAATGCGCCGATTTTGGACTTTCGCCAAACGGACTCTGATTTAACCCCAGTCAGTGGCATTGGACTCGTATGGTCAATACGAACCAGCAAAAGTCATCTCGGGTAATTTTGATGACGAGTGGTCAACTCGTGGTCAAATTGAGCACAATCATGCACCGAAAAGCGTGCGCACACCAATTATTGCACGACACCCCAACCTTGACCCGACCCCAATGACTTGGACCCACTTTAACTTTGACCAACAAGGGGGACCCATCCTACGGTTGACTTAGTCAAACCCCCCTAAAAATCCATTTTTTGGATTTTTCTCCAAAGAGGAGCCCACCTCCTCTCATGGTGTAATTAGCATGTTGTCACCCTCATCCATTTTGGGCCCCCCAACCAGCAAGCCCATCCTTGTGGCAAGAGGAGGCCACCAATCCCCCACCCCACTTCTCCCTCTCTTCCACGACTTTGAAAGCCCATCCATAAGAGGGAATTTCATTTCCCCACATATGGGAAATTCCTTGAGCCTCTATCTGTCCTTGGACAGCGGACAACTAGAGGGTGGAGATTAATCCCTCCCTAAGAAGGGATTAATCCCACAACGGGTAGAGGAGGAAAGACCCACTCCTTTAGCCTATATAAACCCCCCCCCCTCCCATGTTATCCTCCTCACAGCTCAGTGAGCATCTCCCCCACGTCTGCCCCTCTATCGAAGCTTAGGTCGCCCGAAAAATCCAACCCGAGCCCACACCCTCCTCCACCTTGCATGGCTGACCAAGCCGGCCCCTCCGGAGCTCCCCCAACATAGGTGGATACTCTTCCCCTCCCTCTTCCATATCCCACTAACATGTTGCATGCACCTCCCAGCGGCCGGAGCACCGTCGGCGCCACCCGAGCCAAGTTCCAGGCTGGGTAATGGCCATGAGCAGAGAATCGTTCCCCAGCATCGGTGATGGCACTGGGAGAGTGTTAGGACACCGAGAATAGAGATTCCTAATAATGTAGGATGGTGGTGCCACCGTAAATCATCGCTCCTACAGCACCCGAAAACAGAGCAAATCTCTGTATTATTTTCCTACGGCGGCGGCCGGCGGCGCCAGGACGCCGAGATCCTGCCGGAGAGGATCCATGCCCACGGCATGCTAGCTGGGGGTGGTTGCATAACTAGGATCAGTACCAAAAAGGTTGGGTGGCGCGGCGGCGCTAGGAGTAGAGCCACCGCCACCCGGCTCTCGGGATGGTAATTTTAGGCTGTGGCCGGTGGCGGCAGGCAGTCGAACCACCTCCCAGAGGTTCTCCGGCCCCCAGTGAGTTGATCGGGAGCAGCACCGATAGCTGGTAGCTACCGGCCGATGGTGGTGAAGGCCACCACCCCCCCCCCCCCCAAACACACACACCACCAGGAGGAGCAGGCAACGTTCAATATCCACGGTGAGATCGGACGGCCCAAGATTTCTGGATTCCTACCCCACCTTAGCATCAACGGCCCCCACAGTGGATCCATGCCCAATCCACTGTGGGGACAGAAGAATGATTGGTGCAGTCTGGCTCAATCTCAGCCCCAGGATCGGGTTTAATATGGCTATCTCCAGACCTCTTTTATTTACAGAAACTTGAGAAATTTCCTAAAAACAATCTTTGCCTCTGGGAGAAAAGTGGCCAACATGAAAAGTGCTCCCCTTGATGAGGCTTTCCTGCACAAAAATTTTGGAATTTTTGAAAATGATTTGGTATTTTTAAATGTCTAAACAAAATTTATTTTGTCAAAATAAAGGCCCAAAATGGCTCGAAAAATTGTGAAAATTTTTCAAGGCTTATTTTATACCCCATTAGAGGTTGTGTTAAAATTTAGGGGCATGGTGATAAGAATTGATATTTTTCCAAAATTTTGGGATCCTAAGGTCGCGTTCGAAATTTATTTTACTCTTTTCCCTCAGAAATGAAAATTGGAGCTCGGGACCACCCTCCCAAATTTGAATACTAAATTCAAATTACCTCATTGACGAGAATGGTTGAGGCAAGTGGTCAAGCTCTGAGCGTTTCGAGATTTCGTGAAACCGCTGAGGGCCTCGACCCTCGTGTAGTTTGGGGCATACTCGAAAAGTACAGTACGAGTCGTGAGTTGCTAATTATTCTCGACAAATAATAAAAGGGTAACTCCTAAAAAGCCTTTGATCCGGTTAAAGCAGTAAACTAAAAAGTCGCAACCAAATTATCGGATCTTAATAATGGGTATAACCAAAGAAAATCTTGAAAACTAAAAAGGGACTGAATACACCTCCTATGAACAGAGATGGAACTGAAGCCTCCTGAATGGAGTGATTGAACTACTAACCATTTTCTTTATGATTATTCAAGTCTTACACTGGTCATGTTCCTTTATTTATTTCACTTCATTACTTTCAATTCAGTTCTACTTCAGTCTCGCATTGGTCAAGTTCAATCCAGTAGTTTCAATTCAGTTCTATTCGAGTCCCGTACTAGTCAAGTTTAACTCAGTACTTTCAATTCAGTTCTACTCTGGTCCCACACTGGTCAAGTTCAATTCATAACTTTCAATTTAATTCTACTCCAGTCTCATACTGGTCAGGTTCAATTCAGTACTTTCATTTCAGTACTACTCTAGTTTCGTACTGGTCACATTTCATTCCAGCACTCTAATTATGCAGCTTATATTATCACCAGCTTTATTTGCAACATTTTTATTACTGCAATTTACTATTATAAGCATGGGTCTTGCTCTAACAAATAGCCATCTAATAAGGTTGAGCCTTAGTTGGGGATATCTGGAGTTGAGGTATTCCTCTAGGTTTAGCCCCAAATAAAGTGCCCTCATGCTTCTTGTCAAAAGTTGAGCTGAGCATTACTGCCCGAAGATTGAATTGCTTGCGGTGAATCATGGTGGGTCAATACCTTCCACAGACCGTTCGTATCGGTGCGGGAAGGTCGATAACTCAAGGAAACAGGGAGATGGGTACCACAGGTGACCGACCGTTATGTTTTTTCTGTTGGGTTTTCCTCCACAGGTCGACCAAAATATTATATTGCTGGATGTTGCTCACATCTAATAGTACACAAGGATGTATGTTGGGGCCTGGGGCTGTGCAGTACGACCACCCCCAAAAGTGGCAGGACTGGCCACTGTCACCGACAACCACATTAGTGAGGCCCGTGGGGCTCTCTACCCTGCTTGAACAAAAGCGGTCCATACTATGTCGACATAGGATATGTGTGCGTGGTTGTGAACGCTTGTGATAGGATACAGGTTGTGAATACCAGATGTACTAATGTACTAGTAGAGCCCTTATTATAACTGATGTTATTATTGTTGTCATTCCAATTATATTATGTTGCATGTCCTTTATTGTTGCTGCTAGCTTAAAATATGATATGTTACACTAACTTCCTCTTACTTCAGCTATTATTGGGTGGGTGTGTGCTCGTACCTGGGATATGGATTCGAGGAGGAGATTTGTTTCCACTTAGCCCTGTGACTAACAGTTATTTAAATAACCATTCATAAGAAACGGAGCACCTTAGTGGCCCCCTACTACAGGAGAATGAGCCAGCAATTAGGACTACTCGAGCAGAAGTACCACTAGCGTCTTCAGAGTTTCAAGACGTGAGTACCAGCAAGCAGGATAGGGAGAAAAAGTGAGGAGTTATATGTTGAACTTGTACAGCATGCAGGCTCATATAAGAACTTAGGTTATGGCCCTAGTACTCATGTAAATATATATGATGTTATATATATATAATAGTATTTTCCTGTTAATGCTTTCGTAAATCTCTGATGTGTTGTGAATGTTGTGATTATAGTAGAGCAAGACGGCCAACTAGTTCTTAGATAGGGTGGATCGTTACACCTAAGGAGTACTGAGTGAACGTCTTGGGCAAGTAGTACACCCTCCAGCCCTACCTGGACAAAGGTTGTGGGGTACTACAAATGGATCAAAGCGATCATGATTCGTCCTTGTGGAGCAGTCTCAGGATCCCTTCATCCCTCGCTTCGTTCCTTGGTTCGGGATGAACCTTGCAGCGGAAGCCTAGTGGACCCTAGTATAGAGGCTTAGGGATTCAAGACTACGATAATATGCCCGTACACTGTTGTTTCTGCTTCGTCGGTCATTTTTGCAAATTTTCCCTACTTTTGCAAAGTATTGACACTTTTTACTCTTAATTCTCCAAATACCGGAGTACAGTAACGGGGTGTCCTCTTCCAGAGGATTTGTTCCCGCCACCCTACCTCCAGACCCGGTCTCCCCTGCTGTTGTACCATTTTCTGAGACTGACTTGGGGCAGACATTGACAGCGATCCTGGCCACCTTCCGGACAGCCTTATCACACCCACCACGAGAGATGATGGCACCTACCGATTTGCTAAATACTTTTCGAGGACTGAGGCCTCCCACTTTCAGAGGTATAGATATTGCCATCCAGGCAGAGGAGTGGGTGGCACGTGTGGAGGAGTTGCTAGTAGGCATGATGTGCCCAGCAGTAGCTGCAGTCTCTCTAGTAGTGACCTTGTTAGAAGGATACACTAGGGACTGGTGGAGAGCGGCCAGCCGCTCAACTTTTAGAGGATGGACATTGAGCGATATCCTATAGCGAGAGTTCTCGGAGGCTCTACTGGAGTTCTTTATTACAGATTTAGACCGAGCCATTTTACAGGAGAGGTTCCCTCACATCCGACAGGGTGACCGGATGGTGTCTGAGTACGAGAGAGAGTTCATACACCTAGCACGCTTTGCCGGGAACTTCGCTGCCTCCGACAGGGATAGAGCTTCCCATTTCTACCGAGGCTAATGAGATGACATGAGGCAGTATTTGATTATGATTTCTCAGTCTACCTTCCACACCATAGCTACTCACGCGGCGGCGTTAGAGTTAGACTAGAGGATGGTAGCCCGACAGCATAGAGGACAGGTCGAGATCCCTAGAGGTCAGAGACAAGACAGAGGAGCTGCTCCCCACTGACAGCATAGAGATCGCAGGCAGAGACACTGTAGACTGCCTTATAGGTCCCCACCAGCACCTCCAGTACCACAGTAGGAAATCAGACCAGCTCCAGCACCATAGCCCACGCCAATAGTCCGACGTGACGTTCCCTTGGCGGGGAACTACTTCTTGTATCAGTAGTCAGGTCATATAAGGGCCTTCTGCCCACAAGCAGCAGGAAGGCCAGGACTAGGAGCTGTGCTGGGTGGGAAACCTGCACGGGGACAGGGCCAGAGAGGTCATAGAGGCAGGGCTGGCAGGAGAGGCCAACAGGGCTGAGCAGCGCCCTTGGATGCCTATGCACTAGATCTACAGCACGGACCAGTCCCCTGATGTAGTAATAGATATATATGTTAGACGATAGAGATATATTAGATGCTCCTACTTATGTTGTATTGGATATATATGTTAAATTCAACAAAACCGCAGAGGCCTCCTCGGATACCCTGTTGAAACTCAACAAACTGGAGGAGAACACCCCACTTATATTGTTGAAAGTTTTCCCGGATTGTGGAGTTAGCAGGGGTTATCTCAACAATGCAGTAACAACCAGCAACACAGGCAGCACAAGCTTCTTATTGATTAAGAGCAAACTTCTTTACAAGGCGAGAAAAACATGGCGAGACATGCTTCACCAAAACCCAAACCAGGAGAGCAGAGACAGTTACAAAGACAAGAAACAAAAAACAAGCCGCGCGGACTCAACTACCAAGCTGTCGGTCTACTGCTGTGAAGTCCGCTCAGTCCGCCAGGTCGCCAGACCGTAACCCAAGCCGCACGGACTACCCCTTATTCCAATGCTTAGCTCTTCACCGCCGATCTGCAGGCCGCCTGACCACGAGGTCGCCTAGCCGCCAGACCACACAAGCTGCGTCACCGAATGGAACAGTCCTCCTGAAGCAGGCGACTTCCTGAACCCCGAACCGAGTTTCCAAAGAGGAGACCGCCTGGTCGCTATCCGCGACCTGCTGTTTACCGCCTGTTGCTTAATCGCAGAGTCCGCACTGTCCCTGACCGCAATCAGAGCCAAGTCCTGGCTTTTCAGCTCTATCCGCACAACTTCGGTTCAGGTTGCATACTCCTGATGTGACATGGGTCCTATTTATAGGCACGATGATGAGTATGGTCACCGCCCTAGCCGATAGGAACAACGCTAAATCCCGCAGCAAGAACAAATGTGTCCGCCAGCCCGCGGACACACATTCCAGTTCACCGCTCCTGTGCAGATAGCTAGTCCGCCCCAGCTTCTCCAAGGCCAGACTCCAATATCCAGCCCGCCTTGCCATCAGAGGCCAAGCCAGGACCACCACAGCCGGACTCCACAACAGCTATGTCCGCCAATCCGCGGACACAGCAGCAGTCCGCATAACTCGAGCCCGCAGCCTCGCCATCAAGGCACCTGCCGGACTCAGCGGACACTCGGCTTCCGTCCGCACTTCCCGAGTCCATTGCCTCAATCTCCAAGGCACCGCCGGACTCAGCGGACATGCCGATTCAGTCTGCTTTCGCAGCAAACTCCAGTCCGTATTCCAGAGTTCATAACCTCATAACGCTAAACCGAACTCAGCGGACTCCAGCTCCAGTCCGCACGCTCTTGCCCAGGCAATCCTCCAGTCCGCATATCCCCAAGCTAGTAAACAAGGCAACAACACTTCTACTAGGCTTGGCGGACTGAGAAAGCAGCCCGCGCTCCACTGCGCGATCTCCCCAGACTGAGCCATCGTGGACTTGGTTCAAATCACACCAAGTCCAGTCCACTGGCCACGAGGGCCAGTCCGCACTTACTGGCGGACAATGGATCTAGCCCGCCATACCGGGCGACCTCCAACTTCTGTCCGCACTGACCAGCGGTCTCCGCGGCTTCCACTTGCCGCTTCACTAGAGCAAGACCAAGGCAACTGCCAAACCGGTCTGCCGAGCTCCAGTTCATCAGTCCGCTTCATGTCGGACTCTGCGGATAGGATTTCTATCCGCTAGATTACTTCCTGGGAACCAACTGCCTGCTGAGTAATCCCCGGCCTGACAGACCGCCGCTGTTGTCCGCGTAGTCCGCGCGAACAGACCGCCCAGGCCGCCACAGAGCAAACCGCCTGCAACATCCCTGCCGACTTAGCAGTCCGCAAACCCTATCCGCGTAGTCCGCGCGGATAGGTTGCCCAAGCCTTCCATTCACCCACTTTCACTTCACAAGTTTCAACACTCCCCCTTGAAGTGAGAAGTGGTGAATAACTCCAGCAGCTCCCATAACCTTGCACCTGGTCCTTCCGATAGCATCTACGAAGAGATGTCCAAGACATAGTCATCGCCCCGCATATCATGGACCATGAGGGAGCCCTCCAGCATCTCCCAAAAGGAGCCATGCTTCCCTCTGCCTTCTTCAGCTTCAGCCTCCACTCATGCATCATAGGAGTATCACCAACTTCCTTGGGCACAACAGCCCAAGCCTTATTACCTCTGAGAGAAGTCACCTCTTCAGCCTTGGTGTCAACCACCTCCTTGATTCTAGTGGGGTCATCACAGCCAGAAGTACCTTGCTCGACTTGAGGGCTAACAAGGAAACACGGGACCAAGTCCGTCGTGTTCCCTTCGCTATATCGAGCTGGTGGCTTACTGATCCTCTTCGATCTCCGAAGAACCTGATCATGGCTAACCACCTCCGCTGCTTCTGAACCAGCTCTGTTCCCGTGCAAACCCGGAACAATGCATCCCTTATTTCCTGAACAAGACGCCTCCTCACTGGAACCAAGAGCACCTGGAGCAACGCTCCCCCTGCTACCTGAACCAGAAGACTCCCCTCTTGAACAAGAACTACCTGGAACATCGCTCCCCTTGCTTCCTGAAACGGAAGCCTCCGCCTTCGAGCCAGAAGATCCTGGAGCATCGCTCCCCCTTCTTCCCGAGTCTGATGACTTTGCCCCGGAGCTAGAACAACCTGGAACACCTGGTGACTCAGGTAACTCCACTTCCTTAGCAGCAGCCTCCTTCAGCCCATCATCTGACCTGCTTATCTCTATCTCCACATGAGAGCTACTCCAAAACGGCGTCAACTCATCGAAGAAAATGTCTCTCGACACTATGAGTTTCTTCGTCGCAGGATCCATACACCTCCATCTTCTTCTCTGCTCATCATACCCAACAAAGACTAGCTTTGTCTTGAGAGCACCCGGAGAGTGTATATAGCAGATAGATCCAAACACCCGAAGGTGCTTCACTGAGGGCTTCACTCCGAACATCAGCTCATAAGGAGTCTTCACTATGATCAGACTAAGAGGCATCCGGTTGATGACATGAGCAGCACATGCCATCCCTTCCGCCCAAAGGGCCTTTGGAGCGTCTTTACTCTGAAGCCAACACTTGCAGGTCTCCGTTAACCAACGGATCATCCGAGCTGTAATACTACCTTGTTGTGAAGTATGCCACAAGAAAGCTCCTTCCGGATCCCTTACTTCCTGCAAAAGTGTGAAAACTCGGTTGAGCCAAACTCACCACCGATACTTGTCCTCAACACCTTGATCCTCCGGCCAAGCTGGCCTTCCACAAGCTTCTTGAACTCCACAAACAAGCGTACCATGTTGGACTTCTTCTTCATGAAGTATACCCATGTATACCTAGAGTAGTCATCAACCAATATCAGCATGAACCTGCTGCCTCCAAGACTGGCCGTGACGGTCGGTCCCACCAGAGCACAATGGACAACCGCCAATGGTGCTTTACATCTGGATTGTGCATTATCAACCATGAAGTGATAGGCTCCACTTTCCTGACATCCCGCACACCCCCGACCATCGTCATAGGATGACAATCTAGGCAAGCCTCTTACGAGTCTTCTTTCCGCCATTGCTTTCAGCTTGTCCATCCCTACATGCCCCAGTCTTTCATGCCAGATAGCAGCACTATCACTGGCATTCCTCCGATCAGATCCAGAACTTGTTGATACCCCAACAAAGTTCTTCTCCTTCCTACCTACCTGAGCAACGTTTGCCGAGAGCAAGGTAACCTTGCACTCCTTCCGAAGATGACCATGCTGCTTGCATTTATAGCACCGTGGTCCTTCCTTCCTCTTCGTATCACGCCTAGGAGAAACACTCCATTCTTCCTGATATGAAGTAGAGGGACCATCTTCAGCAGCAACCTTCACCTTCTTCCTGAACAACCCATCAAGGGAAGTCCAAACCTCCGCAGCTGACCGACATCCACTGATGTGGTCCAAGAGCTCCGATGAGATCACCTGCTTGAGAATAGACTCTGCTTTTGCATTTGTCTCCTTCCAAGCTCTCATCGCCTCAGCATTGCCAGCAGTATCCTCTTGTCTTCCTGCTCCGCATACAACCTCCCAAAGGTCCTCGCCAAGAAGAAAGCTCTTCATATAGGACGTCCACCTTTCAAAGTTCGTCTCTGTAATGAGATCAATTCCAAGACAGCTTGCATCCTCCACTGTCGTGGTTCTACCACTGGTTTCCTCTACAGAAGAGCAACTACTTCCGTTGAGTACTGCTTGACCACTCCAACAACCTCCCTCTGATACCATGTTAAATTCAACAAAACCGCAGAGGCCTCCTCGGATACCCTGTTGAAACTCAACAAACCAGAGGAGAACACCCCACTTATATTGTTGAAAGTTTTCCCGGATTGTGGAGTTAGCAGGGGTTATCTCAACAATGCAGTAACAACCAGCAACACATGCAGCACAAGCTTCTTATTGATCAAGAGCAAACTTCTTTATAAGGCGATAAAAACATGGCGAGACATGCTTCACCAAAACCCAAACCAGGAGAGCAGAGACAGTTACAAAGACAAGAAACAAAAAACAAGCCGCGCGGACTCAACTACCAAGCCGCCGGTCTACTACTGTGAAGTCCGCTCAGTCCGCCAGGTCACCAGACCACAACCCAAGCCGCGCGGACTACCCCTTATTCCAATGCTTAGCTCTTCACCGCCGATCTGCAGGCCACCTGACCACGAGGTCGCCTAGCCGCCAGACCGCACAAGCTGCGTCACTGAATGGAACAGTCCGCCTGAAGCATGCGACTTCCTGAACCCTGAACCGAGTTGCCAAAGAGGAGACCGCCTGGTTGCTATCCGCGACCTGCTATTTACCGCCTGTTGCTTAATCGCAAAGTCCGCACTGTCCCTGACCGCAATCAGAGCCAAGTCTTGGCTTTCCAGCGCTATCCGCACAATTTCGGTTCAGGTTGCATACTCCTGATGTGACATGGGTCCTATTTATAGGCACGATGATGAGTATGGTCACCGCCCTAGCCGATAGGAACACCGCCACATCCCGCAGCAAGAACAAATGTGTCCGCCAGCCCGCGGACACACATTCCAGTTCGCCGCTCCTGTGCAGATAGTTAGTCCACCCCAGCTTCTCCAAGGTCGGACTCCAATATCCAGCCCGCCTTGCCGTCAGAGGCCAAGCCAGGACCACGACAGCCGGACTCCACAACAGCTATGTCCGACAATCCGCGGACATAGCAGCAGTCTGCATAACCCGAGCCCGCAGCCTCGCCATCAAGGCACCTGCCGGACTCAGCGGACACTCAGCTTCCGTCCGCACTTCCCGAGTCCATTGCCTCAATCTCCAAGGCATCGCCGGACTCAGCGGACACGCCGATTCAGTCTGCTTTCACAGCAAACTCCAGTCCGTATTCCAGAGTTCATAACCTCATAAGGCTAAACCAAACTCAGCGGACTCCAGCTCCAGTCCGCACGCTCTTGCCCAGGCAATCCTCCAGTCCGCATATCCCCAAGCTAGTAAACAAGGCAATAGCACTTCTACTAGGCTTGGCAGACTGAGAAAGCAGCCCGCGCTCCACTGCGCGATCTCCCCGGACTGAGCCATCCTGGACTTGGTTCAGATCACACCAAGTCCAGTCCACTGGCCACGAGGGCCAGTCCGCACTTACTGGCGGACACTGGATCTAGCCCGCCATACCGGGCGACCTCCAGCTTCTGTCCGCACTGACCAGCGGTCTCCGCGGCTTCCACTTGCCGCTTCACTAGAGCAAGACCAAGGCAACTGCCAAGCCGGTCTGCCGAGCTCCAGTTCATCAATCCGCTTCATGCCGGACTCCGCAGATAGGATTTCTATCCGCCCGGTTACTTCCTGGGAACCAACTGCCTGCTGAGTAATCCCCGGCATGACAGACCGCCGCTGCTGTCCGCGTAGTCCGCGCGAACAGACCGCCCAGGCCGCCACAGAGCAAACCGCCTGCAACATCCCTGCCGACTTAGCAGTCCGCAAACCCTGTCCGCATAGTCCGCGCGGATAGGTTGCCCAAGCCTTCCATTCACCCACTTTCACTTCACAAGTTTCAACAATATATGTATACCTACATCTTGTATATTAATATATGATATATATATATTCCCTATATTGTCAGAAATTCTGTTGGTAGTGTAACAACCCAAATTTCAGAATGGGAAAATTTTGGGTGACACGTCCTAGGACACAGGCGTGTCCCAGGGCGTGTCCTGCTCGGGTGCGGAGACGTCGCGAGTTCGGCAAAAATATGTTTGACGAAGTGTTCGGGAGGTACACGCCCCGCAATACGGGCGTGACCTAGGGCGTGTCCCCCCTAGTCGACACTCGAGTGCTTTGGTCGACAAGCGTGGTCAACAGAGGAAACACGCCATACTACACAGGCGTGTACCATCTTATACGGGCGTGTCGGAGGGCGTGTTCCCCCCTTTTGGTTGACGAAATGAGCTCAACAATCGTCGAGTGCAATAACACGCCCTGCGACATGGGTGTGTCTGGGCCGACATGGGCATGTACCCTGCTCGTGACCTGTTTCGGGATAAGGCGGTTTGTGCACCGCTTAGAGTACACAGCCTATGACACGAGCGTATCACATAATAGTCATCCTTGGAGTAGGATGAAGATGGCTTTATTCTCCATTTCTTCTTCTTCATGAACCTTTGAAACTGCCTTGTGAAGGCAGCAAAGTCTTCATCAGAGTTGTGTCTGTCTGAAGTGTTGATGTCAGTATTTTCAGATTCAACTTCAGCCATTCTCTTGGGAGGAGAAGGTGACTTTCTCCTGCCCTTTCTTGTGGCTTCAGCCTTAAAAGCAACTGAATTCTCTCTGTATTCAGACTTATTGCTTTTCTCCTCCTCCTTTCTGGCAGTGAGTTGCATCTCATAGGATAACAGTTTTCCAAATAAGGTTGGTGGAGGTGTATCTGCAAGCCTGACCACCTCTCTGATGGCACATATTTTAGTATCCCAATCCTTGGTTAAAGATCTGAGAAACTTGTCATTTAATTCATAAGTGCTGAAGACTCTTCCATAAGTCATTAACTCATTAATAATTCTGAATAATTTCTTATACCATTCAGCTATGCTGTCTGTCTTAGCTTGTCTAAAGCTTTCATACTCTTGATTTAACATATACTTTCTGTCCTCTCTCACTTCTTCTATTCCCTCCATGTAGACAATCAAGGTGTCCCACA
This sequence comes from Platanthera guangdongensis, assembly GCA_039583875.1. Taxonomy (NCBI): domain Eukaryota; kingdom Viridiplantae; phylum Streptophyta; class Magnoliopsida; order Asparagales; family Orchidaceae; genus Platanthera; species Platanthera guangdongensis. Next base: position 113,033,438 of record CM077158.1, read on the forward strand.
TCTCCTTGGAGGTTTTGCAATGGACCAGATTCTGGAAGGTAGAGTCATCTATGACACTCACAATTATGTTCTGTGCCCTCTTATCTAAGGCTGCTAGGATGATCTCTTCCTTAGTCATTTCTGAATAACTTTTAGGAGTCTTGAGATTAGCATCAAGAATTGATATGTTCATAGGAATAAATGACCCTTGTGCAATGAGATGTAAATTATTGGATCAGATGCTTCCATGAACAGTCTGACCCTTTCTTTCCATATGCCAAAATTTTCTTTCCTACAGATAGGAAGTTTCATAGATCCAAATTCCTTCTGATTCTCACTTGAACCCATTCTGTCTAACTGATAACTGCCTTATAGATCAACTCAGACTGTTAAGTCCAATCTTAAGTAACCTGGCTCTGATACCACTTGAAAGAATTGTTTTCAAGATACCTTAAACACCTAGGGGGGTGCATAGGTTCAATTCTTTTTTACTTAGGCAGATAAAATTATAACATTGTTAGATCACTTATACAATATTTATCACAGCACAGTTCACAACACAGATTTAAACAAAACAGCAACACAGAAGACACGCAGATTTATAGTGGTTCCCCAAGTGATGGGTACATCCACTTTCCCCCTTTGCCTATCTAGCAGTGTGTTGAAGTTGGTGACCGGGTGGTCTGGCGGTCTGTCTTGGCGGGTTGAAGACCGCGCGGTCTGGCGGTTTGTCTCAGCCGGCTTGGAGACTGGGCGGTCTGGCGGTCTACCCTGGCAATCTCTCTTTCTTTCTGATGGTAGCCGTGCGGTTAGCCCTTCTGTCTAACCGCGCGACTTGTGCGGTTTGTTTTGTATAGTCCGCTTAGTCCTGTAAATTTTTAGTCCCACATCTCTTATTTGTATTCTCTCATCTCTCCTCCATTCTATATAAGGGAGGGCATACCTTTGTAATAGATACCTTTTTCGAATAATAAAGTTTCAGTTGAAAACCATTTCGGTTTGTTTTCTGCTCTGTTTCTAACATGGTATCAGAGGACTCGATCTATTCCTCCTGATTGTGTGCGCTCTCTGCTTTCGCGGCTTGATTCCCCGTCTGTCCGCGCGACCTGTCTGCGCGGCTTGCCCCTTCTTTTTCGCGACCTGTTTTCGCGATCTCCTCTATTCGCCGCGCTCTACTTCTTGTTGCCTTCTACCCGCTCCAGCTTGCTAGTTGCCCCGGACTCATCTTTCGCCGCGTGACTTGTTCTCCTCTGTTCGCCCGACTTTTTCAAGCTGTGCGACTTCTTTCCCTCTGCTTTGCTCTGCTTCTTGGTAGAGGCCTTCCTAGCTGCACGACCTGTTTTCTCTTCGCCCGGCTTGGTGCTCTTTTCTCTTCTTCACTTCACCATTCGGCTTCTTTCTCTTCTCGCGGCTTGTTCTTATCGTCGCGGTTTGCTCCTCTCTTGCTTCCATGGCTTTCCCCTCCTCCAGCATGTCCACCTCCGTGGTCACCTCTTCTGGTGGTGCTCACGTTGTTACTCGCGGCAGATGGCTAATCGACTCTGGTGCAACAAATCATATGACAGGCAATCCTCAATATTTCTCTCTTCTTGAAACACATGCTCAGTTGCCCCCGGTCCTTGTTGCTGATGGATCTCCCTCCCCGGTCCATGGGATGGGCATGGTTCAAGTCACTCCATCTCTCTGCCTGGCTGATACCCTCTATGTGCCCAAATTTCCGTGCAATTTATTATCAGTTACTTCTTTATGCAAGCAACTACGGTGTTCTGTCATATTCACCCCTACCTCTTGTGCTTTTCAGGATCCGGACTCCCAACGGACGATTGCTACCGGGACTGAGAGTGGTGGCCTCTACTTCCTCAACAACGTTTCTGCTCTATCCGCCTTCTCCTCCTCCTCTACAGATCTTCTCCAATGGCATCTTCGCCTTGGACATGCTCCTCCCCGAATTCTACGCCAGCTCCTGCCGCACCTCCCTCCTCATCATCCTCCTCTAAACTGTGATGCATGTCAACTTGGCAAACATCACCGCTCATCCTTCCCACCAACGCAAAGTCGGGGCTCTTCCCGTCCGTTCGACCTCGTTCACTCTGACATATGGGATCCCGCTCATAACCTCACCATCGGTCGGGGTAGTTCATATTTTGTCACCTTCATTGATGATTTCTCTCGATGTACGTGGGTGTATCTTCTCAAAGATCGCTCCGAGTTGTTCTCTGTTTGTACCTCATTTTATTCTATGGTTAAGACTCAGTTTGATACGTCTATTAAAATCCTTCGTTCTAACAATGCTAAGGAGTATCTTAGCTAAGACTTCTCCTCTTTTTGTATTCACCATGGTGTTATTCGTCAAACAAGCTGTGTCTACACCTCACAACAAAATGGGGTGGCGGAACGCAAAAACCGTCACCTCCTTGATGTCGCTCGCACTATGATGACTCAAATGCATGTTCCTCGCTCCTATTAGGGCTATGTTGTTCTCCTCTCCTGCTATCTCATCAATCGCCTTCCCTCTACAGTTCTCCACGGTGCTACCCCCTTCTCCATTCTTTATCCGGACAAGGATCCCTTTCCTCTTCCTCTGCACATCTTTGGGTGCACCGCCTTTGTGCACTCTCCCGCTGCCACTCGTGATAAACTCTCACCACGTGCCAGTAAATGTGTCTTTCTGGGGTACTCTCCCACTCAGAAAGGTTATTGTTGCTTTGACCCCGTTTCCCGCAAGCAATTTGTCTCTGCGGATGTCACCTTCTTTGCCAATGCATCTTACTTCCTCCCGCTTCCTCCTCTCCTCCTCCTGATCCTGCTTCTCATACCAACCCATCCATTCCCTCTGCTCCCACTGATGTTCCGCCATCTCCACCCACTCCACCATCTTCCCCATCCACATCATCTCCACCCTCTACTCCGCTTTCTCCCTCCACTCCGCTGCCATCTCTCTCTACTCCCGGGCCAGCTCTCTCCACCACGGATACTCCGGATACTGAGGCACCTGCTGACCTGGATCTCCCGATTGCTCTTCACAAAGGGGTTCGGGCATGTACCCAACACCCGCTTGTTGCAGTTGTCTCCTACGATCATCTTAGCCCTTCTCGCAGAGCTTTTGCACTGGCTATCTCGGCCACTGCCACCCCACGTTCCTACCAGGAGGCCCTTACTATTCCTCATTGGAAAGTTGCCATGGATGAGGAGATTGCTACTCCCACTGAACGGGGTACCTCGACCCGTATTTCTCCTCCTTTCGGCACAGATGTTGTTGGTTATCGCTGGGTCTTCGTGGTGAAATTTCTCCCGGATGGCAGTGTGGATCATTATAAGGCTCGCCTGGTTGCCAAGGGTTTTACCCAAACTTATGGCATTGATTACTTTGACACTTTCTCTCCCGTAGCTCGTCTCAGCACTATTCGAGTTCTTCTCTATGTGGCTTTCAACAGGGATTGGCCCATCTCGCAGCTAGATGTTAAGAATGCCTTCCTCTATGGTGATCTGCAGGAAGATGTTTACATGGAGCAACCTCCTGGGTATGTTGCTCAGGGGGAGACACGGGTATGCCGGCTAAAGAAGGCTATCTATGGCCTTAAGCAGAGTCCTCGTGCCTGGTTTGACAAGTTCAGTGACATTGTTGCGGCCATTGGTTTTACAAGAAGCTCAGCAGATCACTCCTTGTTTGTTCGGAAAACCGCCTCTGGTCTTGTTGTTCTTGCGGTTTATGTTGATGACATTCTTCTTACGGGCGATGACCAGGATGGGGTATTGATGACCAAGAAACACCTTCGTCAACATCTGGTAACAAAGGATATGGGCTCCCCGAAATACTTTCTGGGGATTGAAATCTCTAGAAAGCCCAACTCCATGGTCCTTTTCCAACGGAAGTATGCTCTTGATCTTTTAAAGGAGGCAGGACTGACTGGTGCTAAACCTGCACATTGTTCTATGGCTGCTGGAGAAGACAAAACTTGGACAGATGACTCGCCTCTTCTCTCCGATCTTACGAGATACCGGCGTTTGGTGGGCAAGCTCATATATCTCACGGTAACAAGACCCGACATCTCTTATGCTTTTGGCAAGGTGAGCCAGTTCATGCAAGCTCCGAGGGAGTGTCATCTACAATCTGCTCTGAGGATATTAGAGTATATTAAAGCTGCTCCAGGGAAAGGACTCCTATTTCAGAAGAATGGTCACCTAAGGGTTGAAGCTTACTCTGATTCAAGCTATGCGGATGACAAAGGGGACCGCAAATCGACATCAAGTTTCTGCACGTTTGTTGGAGGCAATCTTGTGAGTTGGAAGAGTAAGAAACAGTCTGTAGTTTCCAGGTCTAGTGTAGAGGCGGAATATCGCAGCATGGAATCGACTACATGTGAGTTGAAGTGGTTGCGGGCTCTCATGCTTGACTTAGGATAGGTTTACAACTATCCTCTTCCTATGTTCTGTGACAATAAGGCCGCGATATACATTTCCAAAAATCCGGTCTTTCATGAGAGAACAAAACACATAGAAGTCGACTGTCATTTTATTCGGGAAGAAATATTGAAGAAACAGATTTGCACTCCATTTATCACTTCCGACAACGAGTTGGCAGATGTCTTCACCAAGCCGGTGTCTGCTTCCTTTTTCCACATCTGCGACAAGCTGGGCATGATCGATATATATGCTCCATCTTGAGGGGGAGTGTTGAAGTTGGTGACCGGGCGGTCTGGCGGTCTGTCTTGGCGGGTTGAAGACCGCGCGGTCTGGCGGTTTGTCTCAGCCGGCTTGGAGACCGGGCGGTCTGGCGGTCTACCCTGGCAATCTCTCTTTCTCTCTGATGGTAGCCTTACGGTTAGCCCTTCTGTCTAACCGCGCAGCTTGTGCGGTTTGTTTTGTATAGTCCGCTTAGTCCTGTAAATTTTTAGTCCCACATCTCTTATTTGTATTCTCTCATCTCTCCTCTATTCTATATAAGGGAGGGCATACCTTTGTAATAGATACCTTTTTCGGATAATAAAGTTTCAGTTGAAAACCATTTCGGTTTGTTTTCTGTTCGGTTTCTAACACAGTGTACTAGATTCGGCCTAACTCCCTTCTTTCTTCTCAGATCCTCAGATCTTACAACTCAGAACCATGACAGGTTCCTACAGCTCACACTTCACCAAGTGCTACAACTCAGATTCTTCCAGAGAATCCTACCTCAGAGTGAGTCCACACTCCTACAACTCAGGCAATCCAGCCCTACCTCAGCCTCTTTCACCAGGCCTACAACTCAGAGAAATTAATCCCCTATCTCAGGCACTCAGCCCTACCTTAGCCTTTATAGATTTAGGCTTACAACTCAGAGAAATGATTCCCCCACCTCAGGCACTCAGCCCTACCTTAGCCTTTATAAATTTAGGCTTACAGCTCAGAGAGATAACTCTCATACACTCAGATCTATAAAAGATCCTACAGAGAAATTGATTAAAAAGTAAATAGAACCTTCACCCAGGTAGAGAGAGAAAGGGTTGAAGGTTTCTTAGTCAGTTCTTGATAGATCTGACTTCTTTAGATCCAACCTGTCTTAGCTTCTTCAAAGCTTTTTGAATTTGAACAAAGTAAGGTTGATCTTCTTAGAGATGATCTTCAATCATCTTCCTTCTTCTATTCCGATGTGTCTCTGAATTCTTCTTGCAGACTTGTTCAGGATCTGCCCTTAGAGACTTGTTGATTTCTGGATGAAGACTTCTCTTCTTCTTAGTTGTTGGTTGTCTCTTCTTCTTCATTGCCATTTGTTGATAGAATAGGTCCTTATATAGACCCCATCTGAGGTTACCGGCTGATCCGGTTCCTAATGGCCTTCTGACAGCTCTAACAGATGAAGTGCTTTGTTGGTTATGACAACTGTCAAGTCTCCAGTCATGACATCTGAAACTTCATTGAACTTTAACTCAGCAGCAAAGTGTTGAGACAATACTTCAAATGTGTCGACACAAATGGATTATGTGTCGACACAATCCTTAGTGATGTCGACACAACTCACATAATGTCGACACAGCTCTTCTTTTTCTTCTTGATACAACTTCTATGGAATGTGTCGACACAAGTCCTGTGTGTCGACACAACAGCTTCTAGTCTCGACAAAGTTGATGTCGACAGAATTTTGGAGTGTGTCGACACAAGTCCTGTGTGTCGACAAAAGTGTTGTCGATAGAATTCAAGAATTTGTCGACACAAGTCCTTCTTGTCGACACAGTTGTTGTCGACAGATTTTCTGTGTGTCGATACAAGTCTTGTGTGTCGACACAATCTGACTCCTGGTGTTGTAACAACTCTTCACAAGTGTCGACACAATTTTTGTCAAGTGTCGACACTTGTACTTAGAAACTTTTTCTGCATTTCCTTAACCTGCACATTGAAACTCAACAAAACATCAAATACACATTGATGAATATCATTGAGTTAGGTGAGGCTTCTCCAAATCTGGTACACATTTTCGAATGTACCCAATAAGCCACACATTGATTCCACCACTGCATCGCTAACCCTAACACCAACCTAAGGGAACCATAAGCCATATCACAAGGTCACCAATTGACTAGAGTTGACCCAAGTCAACCCTAGTCTTAATTTGGTCAAACCCACACCTAAAGGCCCAAATAGTCCAAGTGGGGCACCACCATGGCCCAACCCAAGTTGGGTGGTGTCATAGGGCCCATGACCTTCAGGTGGGGTCAACCCACTCATCATGTTGACCAAGTCAACCCTAAAGTCAACATAGTCAACTTGAAGCCTAAATTGGGGAAAGAATGAACCAAGCCCACTCCCCATGGGCTAGGCCCATTAGTCAAGGATCATGACCAGCCCAAGAGGCCAAGGACTGCCCCTACCCCTCTAAATTAGGAGAGAGGACACATGCATGGGGTAAAATTGGAATTTTGGGGGAAAAAGTGGAGAGATAAGAGAGGGAGAAAGGAAATGGTGGCCATGTGGCCCTCCTTCTCCATGCACAAGCAGCTGGCTGAGCTTCTCAGAGATATTCCTGCAAAGTGGAAGGATTTGGGGACATCTAGTGGCCAGGAGGAGATTCCAAAGCTTGGACGGCCACCCCCCCCCCCCCTTAACTTCAACTTCTCCCACAGCCACCCCCAGCCAAAAGCAAGCCCACCATCACCTTCATTGAGCTCAGGCTAGTGTAAATCGACATTTGGAGCACTGATTTTGCTGGAGAAATTAGGAAACGGGAAGGACTCGCCAGAGCAAGCTCGGCCATGGCTCACCGCCGCCAAACTCGCTGCCAAGCCTCAATTCTGGTTCGTTTCACCTCACCTCTCACCGTACTAGAATTCTAGATCGAATAGGAGAGACATCAGGCTCAATTGAGCCCGATACCATGTGAGTAGAGAGCAAAAATCTGAGCTTTTTCTTGTTGCTCGGGATCGCCGGAGGAGCCGCCTCTGGCAGCCTCACAGTCGGGAAACGGCAGCCACCACCTCAACGAAGGTAGTGGCAAAAATCGTCGGCGGTGGCCCCGGCCCAGGTGGCCGGATATCACTAGCAAACATGGTCCAGGAAGAAGAAATCGTAGTCATTGGACACCTGGGGACGATGAACGGATGTCGTCCATCTAACTTGATATGATTAATGAATTATATTATTGTGAACAGTAAATTAAAATGTTACATTTTTATACAGTCCTTGCATGCTAAAAATAGGCCTCTTAAATTCACATTCAAATCCAGACATCAAAATAAAAATTGTAGGCCTAAGTATTACCTTCAATTTGCCACCCTAAACTTGAGATTTGGAGCAGTAGGGCTCCCTGTAGGACCAATCTACTAGGACTGGTCCTAGGCTAGGACAGAACTTTAATTGAATGTCCATGCCAAACCAGCAGTCCACATGACCCAAAACATTTGGGTATGTGCTTGATTAGGTCAAACTTAGACCCTGTAAAAATATGAGAATTTTTGGAAGAAAGTTTCCTATAGTTTTTGTGAAAATACATATAATTAAATTAATTGAATATTTGGAGAAATACAACTCCAAATGGCCCCAAATTTTGGAACATGAAAAGTCTATCAAATCTTGGTCAAGGGATTATTAGGGTGAAATATACCTTCAACAGAAGTAATGGGATTTTTGGGATCAAAAATCCCATTATTTGCAATTTTGAGTATTAGGTCATTTAAGGATAGAAATTTTGAAAATAGGGTTATTGATGAGTTAAAATTCTAAAATTTTGTTAAGAACTCAAGGGAGTCATATTTAACTCCTGGAAAATTTTATGGGTCTGTTAGATGTTTATATTTTGGAATTATGTAGAATTTACAATTTTTGACCCTTTATGGAAATTATTTAAAAATGATGGAAATTACAGTAGGAATATTATGGAAAAATTCTTGGTGACTTAATTATATGTTTGTGACCTTGTGTAATTTTCTTAATATTTTTGGATGCTTTTATAGATTTAAAATCTCATAAATGGCATTTTTATTATATTTGACATTTGAGTTTTGGTGAACCAAACTACTGTTTAGGACCATAATTTTTTTGTATTTGGTATTATTTCAACAATTTACATCTGCAATAAGTTTCTTAGAATTTTTAGAAATATATTTAATATACTTCATTTGTAAAGTGGCCAATTCATCAATTTAACTTAAAATGAAAATTAAATGGAAATATAAATGGGAAAATTTCAAATTTGGAAACCAGTAATAATTAGCCTAGATGATCATCAAGAAAATTTATTAGACCAGGGGGATCATTTGATATAGTACTTCTTATATAAAGTGACATAAGCCACTTAATTAAAGGATTTAATTTAGGGTCGTATGATTTAGAAGAAAAAAATAGTGAAAACTCCACATAATCAATATCATATATCATACCATTCCATGATAAATGGTTAGAGTCACTTTGGCCAAGAAATTGGAAGTCATACTTTATGGGTGGTAGTAGGTCATGGGTTGCGTCTAGCTCAAATAGTATATATTACTAGGACCGCAGGGCGATAAGAATAAACATTCAGATGGTAATTATTTTGGGAGAATAAACCCTGGTTGGTCTACTATAGGTCATTTCTTGGTTACGAGCGATGGAGCGCAAGTCCTAGGATAGTAATTATAACAAAGGCCGGCGGAAGACCGTCGCCCTTCTATTAACATCTTAAGTCACTAGGATCACTCTAGAGTAATAATGAGAGTGGAATATGGACAAGGGGTAGACACTAATAAGAGTAAATATCCTTGAGAAAGAGAGCTTTGGAATTCAACCCATCGTAGTTCCTAGTGCCCTCGAGAGCCCTTCACCGGGCATGCCTTGGGCAGTCCCGGGATTAACCCTAAACTACTAGGTGTAACTAACACTAGACAAGAGTAGTCTAATAGGTTAAGGCATTGTGGTTCATTCTCACCCGTGATGGGTTTGAGGGATTTGAATAAACGCACAAATACACAATCTCACATGTGATGGGTTGGAGGGTTTCAGGACGGTTTGGTCCCGCGAGCTGGAGGCTCGGGTTGGAATATCTTGCATGTGCATAAACTTGTGGCAGATCATGCGGTACTGGGCCAATCATCACATCGATGGCATTACGGTGGCTCTGGTAAGGTGTGATGGTTTGAGGGGCTAGTGGATTGTTTTACGCTGCGGTCTGGACGACGATCCCCGAAAACGCACACTCGAACAAAAAGACTGGTGGGTAGCCAACAAATAGTACGCAGAGACTCTAGAGTGCACCTAGGACGTGTATAGAGGCGTATGGGAGGTCTAGGCCTGGTAGTGTGATACCCTCCTAGGAGTGGAGACACCCACTCCACTGCTGCCGTAGCTACAACGGTGGTACCAGAGAGTGATGCTAGCTCCGAAAAGTGGGAACTAAAGGTCTGTGATCACAGAGTTGTGTGTGTGAGTTGCACTTGTATGAATCATAAAACGCATGCATGTCATACATTTGTAACTAGGTCATACACACCATGGATCCTTATCATATAAATTAGTATGTGCTCTTTTATACGATAAGTTATATTTCTGGAATCCTTAACTTATATGTTTGTATGGGCATTAATATAAGTTAAGGTACTTCTGTGATAGTAGTAGTAGTTTATTTTACTTACTGTCTTTACTCATCTTACTTCCAGTACTGTTTATTTACTGCACATAATTGTTCTTGTTCAGTTCTTTTACTTCCTGCACTATATATATAGAACTGCTAGAATAGAGATATTGATGTATATCTACTTGTTAGTATAGTTCCATTGTCACCTGCTTCCTTGTTTTACCCCTTGTTGTCCTCCTCTTCGTCCTCCTGCCCGGTGCCTAGGAGTGGCGGGGCGAGGTGTGGAGAAAACGACATAGTATTTTAGACTAACGGTCGGTGTGACTAATCATTTTAGGAGCTCGAGGAGATGAGCACCAGCAGGACGAGGTGGCATGACGTGAGGAGCTGATAACACAACCATATACTACTACTGCTACCCGACATCAGGTGGGACGAGTCTTCTGAGGATAGTGTAGCTTCCGCTTGTTGTCATTTATGAGAGAGATATTTGTCATCATGTACTGGGCATAAGCCCCTTTTTCTATATTTTATATAACTCATGCTGGACTGATGTACTCTATTTATTATGAGATATTACTGTGACTTGTGGACTAGTGGTTGCTTTATATACTGCTTTTACTTTTTACTCTCTTTTGGCCAACAGGTTATGTGATCGTTCTAGCTGGCAGAATCGGCGTGTTGCGGTGTCGACTAACCCGTGTGTTAGTGCCACCGTAAGACGGCGGTTCTGGGCTTAAGACCAGGTTAACTCCTTGGTAAGGGGGAGAGGTCTTACAGATGGTACACCTGTCAGTATAACGTCCTGACCATTTGTGTTCTGCAGTCACACCTCTCGCGTTGAACAATTTATTAGCGCCTTGTGCTCGACTAGCCAGTCCATTACCAGTATAATATAAAATCCGGTTATTTCCAAGATTGTCGCATAGAACTCAAATTCAATATCCCCTAGTACAACCTGGAATGAGCATTTCTCCATTGACGTCATATCTAATCCATCCGGTAGATAGATTCGTATCGACAGTCCGGACGAGCGAACAACATTCTCCTCAGTCACAATAAAATCATTGGATACAAAGGAGTGCGTTGCTCCAGTATCGAAGAGGGTATTGGCGGGGTGTCATACCTGTAACAACCCCATCCATTTACATAGTATATACTAGAAGGTCCGGTCGGGGCCTCACAACATATACCATAAAACAGGCAGTGAAGTTACCGTATGATACCAGAGTAGCGCAGCGCACCCTAACACATGACATTCTAGTGGAAGCCTAAACACTAAACTTGAACTCCACACCTGAATGTCCAACATATAGAAACTCCATATAACATAGGAATGTTTTACATATACAAACAGTTGGCCTTATGGCCTTACAGGGCTTTCACAACAGTGGCCTCAACATTGGCGCGCAGGCCGACCACGTATAAATAAAACAAAGCATTTAAAAGTTTAGCCTTCGAGGGCTAGCAGCAGCAGCAGCAGCAAATGTAGCAGAGACTTCAGCCCTTATGCATCCTGCTAGGCTCTCCAACACATGCATAGGGACAACCCACCCAACATGGAAAACAGAGGCAATGGTCAGCATTCAGCTGACCAAATTATAACGACCCTACCCTTTTCTCGGGCAGTGGTATTCTTTCTTGCAGGCATAGCATTTCACAAGCATATATATATCTCATATAATATGCTTTCACGCACACATTCCATCACAACTATCAGCCACTCGGCACAATGATCCGTGCACTCAGGGCACATTCTTGGTGTACCGGTAAACCAGGGTCACACCACCGTATCAGGGTCACAACCCAACGGTAAAATATTGAGCATTTCACTCCATGACGTGCATCAAGAGTTCTAGTCATAATGCACCGGGATTGGCCCGTAGCCCCCCATTGTGTCATGGCGCGTAGGCCTACGACTCTTGATATGCGCTCCAACATACCGCACTTTTAGGTCTCACGTCAGACGGACATAGCGCAGTTCGGATCATCCACCCCCGTTGCTCAAATCGCCTTGCCATCACTGAGCATAGCGTACTCGCGGCTATATCAAAGGCGCGGGTCGGTTTCACCGATCCTGTTCTGGCATTCAAGCCTGGGTGCTTTTGTGGGCGCACCAATACTTACTCTTACACCCATTTCATCTCACACATCAGGGGGTCTTTCCTGAGCACACCAGTACTTCATGCTACTCTCTTCATAGGTATGACCCGCAATTATCACAAATGTCAAGGGAATTTCCATGGCTTACCACACCAGTACTTCCTGCTACTTCCCTTCACAGGTCCACCCATGAACATCAAGCAGTACGAAGGGTATTTCCTGGACCTCCAATCCAGTACTTCCTGCTACTTCCTTTCACAGGTACAACCCAATCGCACAGGCATCACAAGCGTCACAAGGGTATTTTCCTGGACTACCACTGTAAGACCCCCCCCCTCCCCGGATTCCAAAACACGGCACGAAGGGGGAGTCTTATGCCCGGAACAGCCGCCTTGCGGTAGCATTAGCACCCGGGCTAACTTGTACCACAAGACGCCTATTCCGCCGGCTACAACCATATCAATATAAATGCCAACCCAACCAAATAAATAAGCAAGAGAAGTCAAAATCCACACTAAGTATATAATGTCCAAAAACATGAAATAATGAGAAGCTAAACATGCTTCTACAAAATATCAGAGTACACCTAATCATTGCCCAAACGGGCTACATCAGAGTAATCAAAATACTAACATCAGTAACCGACGGTATCGACGGCACCGTCACATCAGGCCCTGTCGTCCTGGCCTGGCTGTCCTGCTGCATAGTCTGCGGCTGCTCTACCTGCGGCGTGACCTCTTAAAAAAGGAAGACGTAGCAACCGTTAGTCGAAACGACTAAGTGGTTTCACATCCGCTCCCCCGGCGACTCCTTGGCACCGGGCGGAGAAAAGGAACAAGAGTATAGTATATAACAAGTATGCAAGTAAAGGAGTATAAGCAGGTGGCAAGGTACATGAATATAATGTATAATCTAGCAGTTCTACAAGCTATCATCATGTAACAACAGGTATAAGGAAATCTACAGCAGGAAAGTAACTTAACTTATAAGAATGCCCATACAAACTTATAAGTTAAGGATCGGGTTACATAAAGTAACTCATCGTATAGGCGTGCCCATACAAACTTATACGATGAGGATCTTGTTATGCAATGTTATGAAATGCTATGAATGCTATGCAGTGACTCACCCATGCACACCCATGCAATTGCTATGTCGACACAGACTCTAGTTCCCACTTTTCGAGCAGGTAGCTAACCTCTCAGGCATCAGCCGCCGTGGCCAGGCGGTGACAGTAGAACGGGCACTTCTACTACTAGGCGGGTATCACACTACTTCACCTAGGCCTCCGTACGCCTCAACGCTAAGAACACAACAGCGGAGCCCACGCGTACTATGGCCCAGCGGGGTCTTGGGTAGATGTGCACCATGAACACAGCCCGAACTGGCCTTACGTGACCCGGAAGGGGCCTCGGAAGAAAGCACGAGGACACAGCCCAACCGTTCACATGGCCGGAGGGGCCTCGGGACGTGAACACCGAGGACACAGCCCAAACCGACCAAGCCTAACTGCCAACTCCCGTCGGTGTGACGACTGGCGAGCCCGTAGACCTGCCACACTATCCTTAACCCAGGATTACAACACCGCGTGTCGACTCACACCACATGCAAATACCACATCAACATAACATGGAAGGGGCCTCGGAAGTAAACACGAGGACACAGCCCAACCATCCATCCACACCTTATCTCAACACAACCAAAACAAGTGACGGTCAACATCGCACTTACATCCCTTCACAGTACTACCCGTAGAGAGACGACTCTCTAAGTATTGGACTACAAGACTCATTATATTAATCGAACATGTCCATGATCATAATCTATTCATCTATATGACTTTTCAAATGATGACAGTCTAATATAACATGATGCGCATATAAAGATCTATCTCACTTTTCATTTGATAATGTCATAATATAAACATGAAGTGCGCAATTATCAATCTTTCAATTCCGACCAATTCGGTTCGTTTAAATAATATTGTTTCTCAATTTGATAATATGAAATCTGCAACAAATGATTAATCATTCAACCAAGCCAAGTGTCTTGCATTATTAATTCTACCGAATCAAAATCCATTTTCCATTAAGTCCAGAATTTAGGTGCAGGCTGAATCTGGATAGCAACTTCGACTGAAGATTCCCGAAGCTACAGGAATCTGGTGAAGACGTGTAACCCCACGATGAAAAGGTCTTTCCGAGGTCTACAACTCTCGTATTCAGACCTCAACCCAGATTCGACATTATCCTATTTGAAATCGGACTTGAAGTCTGCTGCGTACAGAGCACAGTTTCTGCATACAGGATTTATTGAACACCATTTTCGTTTAGACTTTCCTGTGGCTACAGAATTCGCCAGAAGTCGTGTAACCATTCGTTGGAAAGGTATTTTCAAGGGCTTCAACTTTTGTGTTTAGCCGAAAGCCCAGATCTGGAAATGACACACTTAAAAATGGCCAAGAAGTTCGCTGCGCGCAGAATACAGATTCTGCGCGCGTCTTAAGGCGGCATGAACGACATCCGTTCATCTTCCTCCTCAATGCGATCATCCCAAATCATTCCAGAATTTCCTCCACCCTTATTCATCCTCATGAGGCCAATACTCTTCACGAAACCATCCTCCATCATCACATAGAAGAAGAGAGTGGTTGAAGAGATCTAAAATCTAGAACACAAGTCCTAGCATGGCCAAACCTAGAAGACTTCTTCTCTCCATCAAGACTCTTTTGAGCCGATGTCTCTCCTAGGAAAATAACTATAGATCTAGCACCAAGGGAGAGAGTAGGAAACTCACATTGGCTCCAGCGGTACCATCATTTCCGGCCATGGATCTCGTAATTCTCCTTGGCGGCATCTTCTCTTTCACGGTGATGGCGGATCTCCTTCGGTAGAACTTGCTCCAGTAGTTTTCCCTCTCACCAGGAGTTCTCACAGGAAATAGGGGAAGAAATGAGAATGAAAACGGCTAGGGTTTTCTCTCCCCCTTATATATAAAATGTGACACGGGTAGGGACACGGCCGTGTCCGTACCCGTGTCCTGCTTCCGTGAAACAGCAATGGCGGTTTCCATGTTGGTTCAATGCTTGACACGGGTTGGGACACGCCCGTGTCCCGACCCGTGTCCACATGACACGGCCGTGTGCCTGGCCGTGCCCTTGGCCATGTCCTTCTCGGGTTGCATCTCGACACGTCTCGTCGAGCTCAACTCGACGCACACGGGTAGGGACACGCCCGTGTCTCTACCCGTGTCATATAGTGTCTACACAGTTCGACGATCTCGGCACGCCTCATCGAGCTCAACTCGACGCACACGGGTATGGACACGCCCGTGTCACTACCCGTGTCACTTGGTGTCGACACAGCTCGTCAGTCTCGACACGGCCTGTCGAGTTGAACTCGGCACACACGGGTAGTGACACGCCCGTATCACTACCCGTGTCACCTGGTGTCGACACAACTCGTCATTCTCGACACAGCTCGTCGAGCTCAACTCGACGCACACGGGTAGGGACACGCCCGTGTCACTACCCGTGTCACTGCCCGTGTCTCTCTGCACTGGTTCCTCCACTTCTCCACCAGTGCAGTCCAATTCCCTGCATTTCTCGGGACCCAAGTCAACTCTCCTGACTCAAAAAACACACTCACTAGGGGCCTAGAGCGATTCGGGACGTTACAAATCCTATAAACAAAATAAAAGATTTCGTCCCCGAAATCAGGCTTAGGCTGTGGGGAGAAAAGCTTAACAGGAAATTTAACATATGTTTTTAAATAAGATTACCTTGGGCAAACAACTCCGGGTAGCATTGCTGCATCAAATCCATTGGCTCCCATGTGTACTCCTCCTTCCCATGATTCAACCATAGCACCTTCACTAAGGGGACACTTTTGCGGCGTAATGTTCTTGTCTCGCTGTCCACAATCCGCACCGGCTCTAGTCGCACAGATCTATCTGACGCCACTGTACAATCGGTAGTAGGAATATATTGGTCGGGCCGTAGCAGTCCTTTTCGAAGCGACGATACATGAAACACGTCGTGGAGATTCTCTAGTTCTGGTGGTAACTCCAACCGATAGGCCAACGGGCCAATCCTTTCCAATATAGTATAAGGCCCTACATACCTTGGGCTGAGCTTTTTCACTCCACGCACCCGCGACACTCCATGCATCGGCCGAATCTTGAGGAACACTTTTTCGCCCACTTGGAACTCCACCATCCTGTGCTTTTTATTGTAATATTTTGCCTGACGACTTTGAGCCTCCAACATGCGGTCCCGTATCAATCTGACCGCCACATCAGTATCATCTATATATTCATTTCCCAATGCCTTCGGATCTTCATCCTGCACCCAAGACAAGGGGGACCTACACCTTCTTCCGTAAAGGGCTTCATGGGGCGCCATACCGATGCTCGCTTGATGACTATTGTTGTAGGAGAATTCCACCAGGGGCAAGAGTCTTTCCCACGGCTCTCCTCTATCCAACACACATAACCTTAATAAATCCTCCAGTGTTCTGATGGTCCGCTCTGACTGCCCATAGGTCTGAGGGTGAAATGCGGTACTAAAGGTTAGGCGTGAGCCCAAATACGCATGTACCGCCTTCCACTCATTGGATGTAAACCGACCATCCCGATCCGAAACAATTGTCTTGGGCACGCCATGATACCGTACAAATTGCTCCACAAAAAGGCGTACCAAAACATCCACGTGTGCTTCCTTCTTCATTGGAATGAACCGGGCCACCTTTGTCAGTCGATCCACAATAACCCACACCGAATCATTCCCGGAGCGTGAGCGAGGTAGCCCATGGACAAAGTCCATGGAGATATCCTCAAACTTCCATTCGGGGATGGGCAATGACTGCAACAAACCACCGGGACTCCTGCATTCAGCCTTCACTCTTTGGCAAGCTTCGCAATGTGTAACATAGTAGCGAACATCCCTCTTCATTCCCGGCCAACACATGGTCTTCCGCAATCCGGCGTACATCTTAGCAATACCCGGGTGCACTGAATATTGAGAGGAATGTGCCTCTCTCAATATAACCTCCCGAATTTTGCCGCCCTTGGGAATATAAAGTCGGCCACGAAAATAAACGAGGCCGTCTTTTAGTGTGTACTCATCGGTGGTCCCATCTTCAATTGCCTTGATTGTCGGGGCCAAGGCCGCATCCAATCCTTGCTCCACCCGAATCCGGTCTCGGATATCACAAACTATGCTCATGTTGGCTAAATACTCCGCATGCTCTGCCGAAGGAGCCTTGAATACTAGAGTAATTTCCATCTCTTCGACTATCCGAGCCAACTCCATACTCATCAACCGAGACTCTGGGCTAGAGCCTGGCGCTTTCCTACTCAAGGCATCGGCTACAGAGTTCGCTTTCCCGGGGTGGTAGTTCATGGTGAACTCATAGTCGCATAGAAATTCCAACCACCGTCGTTGTCTCATGTTCAACTCCTTCTGAGTGTGGACATACTTCAAGTTCTTGTGATCGGAAAAGATCTCGTAGTGCACGCCATATAGGTAATGCCTCCAGACCTTTAAAGCGAACACCACTGCTCCCAGCTCCAAATCATGAACTGGGTAATTGATTTCATGTTTCTTTAACTGCCTTGAAGCATACGCGATCACGTGACCGTGCTGCATCAGCACCGCACCCATCCCTTGATATGATGCGTCAGTGTAAACCTGAAATCCTTCCTTCCCCGATGGAAGTGCAAGGATGGGGGCGGAGGTAAGCCTATCTTTCAATTCTTGAAATGCCGCTTCACATTGAGGTGTCCACTCAAATGGCACACCCTTCTTCGTCAAGGAGGTAAGAGGAAGGGAAATCTTGGAAAATCCTTTCACGAACTTGCGGTAGTAGCCAGCAAGTCCAAGAAAGCTTCGTACATCGGCCGCCGACTTCAAAGGCGACCACTCCTTCACGGCCCGCACCTTTGCTGGATCCACTGCTAACCCTGCTCCACTGATCACATGCCCCAAGAAGGCAACCTCCTTAAGCCAGAATTCACACTTGTTAAACTTGGCATACAAGGCGTGCTCCTTCAATTTCTTCAAAACCAAGGTCAGGTGCTCGACATGCTCCTCCTCCGTCTTTGAGTAGACCAAGATGTCGTCGATGAAAACAATGACGAAGATGTCCAAGTATGGTTCAAACACCTTGTTCATTAGACTCATGAAGGCCGAAGGTGCATTTGTGAGCCCAAATGGCATTACTGTGAACTCATACAAACCATATCTCGAACTGAAGGCTGTTTTCTGAATATCCCCCTCATGTATCCTCAACTGATAGTATCCAGAGCGCAAGTCTAGTTTAGAGAACCAATGTGCTCCCACTAATTGATCGAACAACTCGTCGATCCGCGGTAGCGGATAAGTGTTCCGCACTGTCAACCAATTAAGTTCCCGATAATCTATGCACAATCGCAGGGTTCCATCCTTCTTCTTCACGAACAGCACAGGGGCTCCCCATGGTGATGAACTGGGGTGAACGAACCCTGAATCCACTAGTTCCTGTAGTTGAACTCTAAATTCTGCTAGTTCTTTCGGGGCCATTCTGTACGGAGCCTTAGATACAGGCTTGGCACCTGGTAATAGATTAATCTGGAAATCGACCTCTCTATGCGGGGGCAATCCTGGCAGCTTTTCAGGAAATACCTCGGTAAAATTCCGCACTACCCGTACATCCTTTAATTCCAACGCTGCTTCCTTCAACTCGAACCAGATCATAAGACCTCATCCCCCTTCATATGAGCCTTTACAGCCTAAATAGAAGATAATATCATACGTGGTGCGAAGCCAATACCTTGGAAGATGACGTCAGAGTCTCCATGCCTCAAATAGATCCGCTTCTCCGCGCAGTCGATCCTCGCAAAGTGCCAGTTCAGCCATGCCATGCCCAAAATGATGTCGAACTCCGGCATTCTCAGAACCGTAGCCGGTGTATCAAAGGCTTTCCCATCAATAAATAACTCCAACTCGCACTTAGCGGTCGCGATCATCTCCGAGCCGTCCGGAAGGCGTACACGTCGGGCTATGCCAGTGAAGTACTGTACATCCCCCACGTCTTTTATGAAATCCTCGGACACAAAGGAGTGTGAGGCACCAGGTATCGAACAGCGCATAGGTCGTCTTCCCGCCAATAATCACGATGCCTAAGTGCCAACAACCAAAACTTATTGCTAGTGTCTAATAAGTTCTAATCAAATCATGTTAGGTCATGCAAATATGTGAATTAATTAAATCATACCTGCAATCACATCTTGGGGGTTTCGTTCCTGCGCCATGTCAAGCGCGTACACTTGATCCCTAGCAGGGCCGGGATTACCTCTTGGCGGTCCTCGTCCTCGACCACGCATATATCCCCGCCCCCGAAAAGCTGCTGGAGGGAGAGCGGGAGGGAGAGCAGGAGGGACGTTCCCAAATAACTGCGGGCAGAAACGTCGGATGTGGCCCGGCTGGTTGCATTCGAAGCACACCAGACCACGACGCCCTTCAGGTTGTTGAAATTGTCGAGGCTGTGGGGGTGGAGGCAACGCAGGCGGCTGCAGAACTGGATGCTCCACCCTATAGTTTCGGTGGACACGCCCTCCACCTCTTTGGTGTCCTCTTCCTCCTCTAAAGTCTCGCCTCCTTCTATTCCATGGGCCGGCTTCCATCGCGTCCTCCGCAGGCCTCTTAATACATCCCATGTGGTCCGCCTCCAATCTTTTTTCCATATCGATGATCTCCGCCAAGCTACCATCTGCTATAAACAAAAGGGACTGCCTTAGGGAATCTCGCAGCCCTTTGTAGAAGCGCTTGGCATAGCCTCTGTCATCCAACTCGTAAGAATCCGCAAACCTTGCGAGATGCTGGAATTCCCGCTGGTATTCCGTAACCGTCTTTGATCCCTGCTTTAATAGAAGGAACCTCTGCTCAAGCTCATCTCGGGCCGACGTAGGGATAAAGTGCTCCAGGAAAACACCCGAGAATTCACTCCAACTTATCTCTGTGTAGATCCAGCCTTGAAAGGTAGATCCCATGAGGGACTTCCACTACCTCTTCGCATGGAAGTCCAAGACGGATACTGCCAATGTCACTGCCATGTTGGCCGGGCAACGAATACCAGCCAACAACTCCTGTATCGTGTCTAGCCATTCCTCTGTGCGTACGGCTGACTCCACCCCAAGGTAGACGGGAGGGGAGAGAGCCCAGAAGGTGCTCAGCAAGTTGGAGCTCGGGGCATGTTGTTGCACCGGAGCCTGCTGTGCCTTAAAAGCATCAAGAATGGCGGTGAGCGTCTGCCCCAACTCAGGCTGTTGCAACTGAGTGGGTATGGGAGGGGTAGGAGTACCCCCCATCGGATCAACATGTAGTGGAACCTACACGTACACGACAAATTTGTGGTCAGGTTGGCTAAACTCAAGGTCAAAGTTGGACAAACTTAATGTGAATTACATATGGGCACACCACTGCTTCCGCTAAGTCAGTTTGTCCCCAAACCGACTAACCAAACGGGGGTGGGACCATTATTGAATGACTTCCTTAGTTGAGGATCGTGGCAAACTGATACCATTTGTAAGACCCCCCCCTCCCCGGATTCCAAAACACGGCACGAAGGGGGAGTCTTATGCCCGGAACAGCCGCCTTGCAGTAGCATTAGCAGCCGGGCTAACATGTACCACAAGACGCCTATTCCGCCGGCTACAACCATATCAATATAAATGCCAACCCAACCAAATAACTAAGCAAGAGAAGTCAAAATCCACACTAAGTATATAATGTCCAAAAACATGAAATAATGAGAAGCTAAACATGCTTCTACAAAATATTAGAGTACAACTAATCATTGCCCAAACGGGCTACATCAGAGTAATCAAAATACTAACATCAATAACCGACGGTATCGACGGCACCGTCACATCAGGCCCTGTCGTCCTGGCCTGGCTGTCCTGCTGCGTAGTCTACGGCTGCTCTACCTGCGGCGTGACCTCCTAAAAAAGGAAGACGTAGCAACCGTTAGTCGAAACGACTAAGTGGTTTCACATCCGCTCCCCCGGCGACTCCTCGACACCGGGCGGAGAAAAGGAACAAGAGTATAGTATATAACAAGTATGCAAGTAAAGGAGTATAAGCAGGTGGCAAGGTACATGAATATAATGTATAATCTAGCAGTTCTACAAGCTATCATCATGTAACAACAGGTGTAAGGAAATCTACAGCAAGAAAGTAACTTAACTTATAAGAATGCCCATACAAACTTATAAGTTAAGGATCGGGTTACATAAAGTAACTCATCGTATAGGAGTGCCCATACAAACTTATACGATGAGGATCTTGTTATGCAATGTTATGAAATGCTATGAATGCTATGCAGTGACTCACCCATGCACACCCATGCAATTGCTATGTCGACACAGACTCTAGTTCCCACTTTTCGAGCAGGTAGCTAACCTCTCAGGCATCAGCCGCCGTGGCCAGGCGGTGACAGTAGAACGGGCACTTTTACTACTAGGCGGGTATCACACTACTTCACCTAGGCCTCTGTACGCCTCAACGCTAAGAACACAATAGCGGAGCCCACGCGTACTATGGCCCAGCGGGGTCTTGGGTAGATGTGCACCAAGAACACAGCCCGAACTGGCCTTGCGTGACCCGGAAGGGGCCTCGGAAGAAAGCACGAGGACATAGCCCAACCGTTCACATGGTCGGAGGGGCCTCGGGACGTGAACACCGAGGACACAGCCCAAACCGACCAAGCCTAACTGCCAACTCCCGTCGGTGTGACGACTGGCGAGCCCGTAGACCTGCCACACTATCCTTAACCCAGGATTACGACACCGCGTGTCGACTCACACCACATGCAAATACCACATCAACATAACATGGAAGGGGCCTCAGAAGTAAACATGAGGACACAGCCCAACCATCCATCCACACCTTATCTCAACACAACCAAAACAAGTGACGGTCAACATTGCACTTACATCCCTTCACAGTACTACTCGTAGAGAGACGACTCTGTAAGTATTTGAAAGATATGGTACCTAAACACCTAGAGGGGGGGGGGGGTGAATAGGTGACCTAAACCTTTTTCCCTTTTGTTTGGCAGCACAACAGTTTTTCACAGATTATTACAGTTAACAGCAATTACAGAAATCACACAGAAAAGCCACAACACAGCACAGCACAGCAGACACACTAATTTTATAGTGGTTCCCCAATCTTTGGGTACATCCACTTTCCCCCTTCGCCTATCTAGCAGTGTACTAGATTCGGCCAAACTTCTCCACTAACTCAGAACCAAACTAGGTTCCTACCTCAGGCCCAAAGCCTTACACTCAGCCAAAAGGCCTACACTCAGCCACCCAGGCCTACACTCAGCCAATTAAAGGCCTACACTCAGAGTTCTTCAACTCCTACACTCAGGCACCAAGCCCTACCCTCAGCCTTTATAAAATAGGCTTACAATCACTCAGATCCAATGGATCTTACAAGTTTAAAATAGAAATTACAAATGCTAACTCTACAACTCAGAAAGGATGAGAGGAGTTGAGAGTTTCTTGAAGAGTTCTTGGAAGAACTCAGCTTGATCCAAACTGACTTAGCTTTCTTCAAAGCTTCTTGAGTAGAACTGAATTAGTCTGAATCTTCTGCAGTTGATCCTTGATCTCTGCTTCTTGAAATCCAGATGACTCTGAATTGTTCTTCTCAGCCTTAGTTCCAAAGACTGAATCCTTGGTTGGAGCTCTCTCTCTCCAACTACTTAGATCTGCAGTTGGACTGCCTGATCTTCTTGTGTTGATCCTCTATGTATCACTTCTTGATTTAATCTGATCAACCCCTTCAGTTATTCTCACAACATGTAATGATAATGAACAACCTTCTATCTCTGTTCTTCTGTAAACTATGGGTGCCTATTTATAGGCTTCCTTCATGGTAACCGGCTGATCCGGTTTATAACAGACTTTTGACTTCTCTGACAGTTGCTATAGACCGGCTGGATTGGCAGCTGTCATGTCAACCAGTTACTTCTTGAAATTCTCTAACTGTCAGTTAGTGTCGAGACTTTCTGTTCTTAAGTGTCGACACTTATAGACCAAGTGTCGACACATGTTGTGTAAGTGTCGACACAAGTCTACAAGGTGTCGACACAATTCCTTTGTATGTCTCGACACAGTTTCTTCTGCATGTGTCGACACTGAAATTGAGTGTCGACACAAGTACTTGTACTTCATCCTTTAACTGTATTCTTCTAAGTGTCGACACATCTCCTTTGTGTCGACACATCTTCATGTGTTGAAACTGTCAAGTGTCGACACTGATTCTTGGTGTCGACACAAGTCTTCATTCTTGATTCTTCAGCTGAGTGTCGACACATTCCCTTAGTGTCGACACTTATACTTAGAATATTTTACAAATTTTCTGTTCTTTGCTAAGTGTCGACACAGCTCCTTGTGTCGACACTTTCTTCAAGTGTAGAGTCTTCAACTAAGTGTCGACACATTGTGCTGAGTGTCGACACTTTCTTCAAGTGTTGACTCTTCTGATTTTGTGTCGACACATTGTGCTGAGTGTCGACACATTCTTCAAATACTGAGTCTTTAGCTAAGTGTCGACACATTGTGTTGAGTGTCGACACTTTCTTCCAGTGCTGAGTCTTCTGCATAGTGTCGACACACTGTGTTGAGTGTCGACACTTGTACTTGGAATCTGTAGACTTCTGCTGAGTGTCGACACTCACTTCAAGTGTCGACACTTTCTGGTGTAGACACAGCTCTTCTGGGTGTCGACACTTCTGCTAAGTGTCGACACAGCTTTTCTGCATTCTTCTACACTGAGTGTCGACACAGCTCCAAGTGTCGACACTTTCTGACTGGTGTCGACTCTTCTTCCCAGGTGTCGACACAATGACTCCAAGTGTCGACACTGCATGTCTGGGTGTCGACACAAGCTTTCTCAAGTGTCGACACTTTGCCTCTGGGTGTCGACACATGGACTTAGAAATTTTCAGCTCCAGTCCAGTGTATATCTAACCTGCACAAGTAACTCAAACAAACATCAAATACATTCTGATGTATATCATTGAGTTAGGTGAGGCTTCTTCAAATCAGGTACATTTGACCAATGTACCCAACAATCTCCCCCTATTTGGAGAAGTCATAACCCTTAGTCAATGATATACACCACTCATAATTTACAATTACAAAATGATGTAAAACATATAAATGACAACAGGGTAAACTTGAACATGTAATAAAGCACACATGTATACTTATAAAAACATTGCAGAACAATTAAGAAATACACATATTTCAGAACATTCATACTATATTTAATATACTGTTCCAATAATGTTCCTTATACATTTTCAATGAAGTATTACAATGTTTTTCACTTAATCAGATTACAACAAGCATCAAGTTAATTCCTAATCTAGTGCTGATCAGGTTCTTTAATAACAATGCCTTTTCCAGCTTTAACTTGAGCTTTCACAGCAGCAGCAGCAGCAGGCTCAGCTTCAGCAGTCTTCTTCCCTTTAGAGTCCTTCTTCTTCTGTTCTTCAGCCTTGATCTTTTGTCTTTCAAAATAATGATAGGGCTTAGGAAAGTACTTGCTAGGCTCCACAGCTGTTGGAGGTAGCTTTCCTAACTTAGCCTTCCTTCTAAATTGGACAATTGCTTCCTGCCTACTCTCATGCTTTCTCCATTCAGCCTCTGAGAACCACTTGTTCCTCTCATGGGCATTGTCCTTGGCAGCTTTCCAGGCTGTGAGAATTATGTTCCTAGAAGTAGGGCTCCATTGTTCAAAATCTGGCTTTTGCTCAGCAATTTCCCTAAACTTCTTCTTTGACAGCCTAGTTTCTTCTTCTTTGTCCAAAGCCTCTTGCATTGCAGCTGTGATAGGTTGAACAACCTTTTCCAGAATAATATTAGGCTTGCCAGCAGGTGGACTATACATTGTGCTAATATCTGCATGAATCATTTCAAAGTCTGGAGGTGGATAGATTACATCAGCCACTGCTTGTTGCTCACCTCCAAGATATGCTCCTTGAATACCAGATTCACCTACTTCATTGTCATCACACAGGGGAGGATATCCAAGTGTAGCCCTTATAGAATTTGAAATCCATTTTGCATGCTCAGAACTGGCTTTGACTAACACTCTCTCCCCCTTTATGACTTCTTGGGCCACATGATCTCTCACATCATCTTTCTGAAATCTGATTTGGCTATCCAAATACCTTATGCCCTCTTTAAAGAAAGGTCTAAGCTTTGTAAGCTGTTCTGAGATGACCTTCTGTGAGTCTTTTATTGCAGTCTGTACAGCAGCAATCTCTGCTTGAAATATCTTATCAAAATCAGCTTGGCAGCAGCAGTGGAGGTTGATGGTTCATCAGACTTTTCTTGATTTCAGTGACTATTGCATTGTGAGATGCAGTCAGATTATCATTCATCTCAACTGATTCTCCAGCACATAGCCTTGCTTGAGTGCTATATCATCCACTTTCTCTTTAATTGTTTCTTGATGTTTAGCCAGATATACCACAGCATTAGCACCCTTGGTAAAACAATCAGTCATCTCCTTTTTATTAAGGTTCATTTCAAACCTTATTGACTTGATTTCCTGTCCCAGATCAGATTGTAGAGCTTTGTGTCCTTCATCAACATAAGTTTCCAAGGCCTTCCTTTGTTCATCCATCTTGATTTGCAAGGCAAGCAATAGAGCACTGTAATCAGTGGATGGAGCTTGTTGAACTAAGGAATGCTTGAGCAACTGTTTGTAGAGCCTTCTTATAGCTCTGGCTCCTTCTCTTAAATACAAAGAACTTCTTTTTCTGAGCTTGCTCAGCTTCATCATCTTCAGATTCAGATGTACTTGCTATATCCACCCTATCCTTAGGGCTGGATGGTTTTTCAGTATGCACATCTTGTGCCTTCTCAGTATCTAGCCTTATAGGCTCTTCTTGAATATCCAAAGTCTCCCCCTCAGCAACAGCATCCTTCACTGCATCAGCAGCAGTTCTTTTCCATATCAAAATCTTCTTGATCTAAGTTCAAAAAGAGATCTTCCATGGTATATTCTGCTGGAGACTGTGCAGGAGATGTACTTGGTTCTTCAACCACTGATCAGGTACCACAACAGATGTGTCTGGAAGAACAACATCTGGTTCTTGGTGTGCTGGCTGATATTTGCTGATGGTCATCAGACAAATCAGAATTTATTATAGAAAAATTGAAAGTTTAAGGTCAACAAGTACCTCTTGAATGAGGAGGGTGGCTTGTTCACTCTCCAGTGTAGATGGTTCTGCTACACCTGGAAGCTCCCCCTGGAATGTCAGCTGCCTCCTGAGGAGCAGGTGTCTTCTCTGCAGTCACATCAACTGGACTTTCAGGAGTGAAGACCACATGTTCTTCACTGCCTGAGCTGCTGGAGGACTCTTGAGGCACAGCAGCTGTCTTCCTCTTCTTCCTGGGAGGAGAGTCTCTCTTAGAAGCTTGTTTCTCAGGGGTGGCCAAGTCCTTTGACACCAGCACCCTTTCCCATCTTGAGAATATCCTGGAGTCCATTCTCCTCATATGATTGATCTTTGTTCCTGCTGCAGAGCTCATTACCTCTGGAATTGATCCAGCCAGGTAGAGACTTATTATCCTGCCCAGATTGGGCTTCTTCAGGCTTTCTTTTACTTTCTCATAAACCACCATTGACCAATCTGTCTTCAGAGTGAAGATGATTCTGGTCATGATTTCAAACATGGAGGCAGACACCCTGTCATGCCCTCCTGGTTTGCTCAGGATTACCTTGCCCACTACTTCAGACAAGAACTTGCCTTGATTGTTCATCCCCTTCCTGTTGAAGACTGATCCCACCTTCATCTTTGGATCCAGTCCACACCAAGTAAGAGCTTCCCTGGTCTTAGAAGCAGTTACTTCCTCTTCTTCTTGAATCTTAGGTAGCTGAAGTACCTTTCTTAAAGACTTGGGTGATAGTTTGACCTTGGTGCCATGCACCCTTGACTTAATCCTGAAGCCTGAGTCATCTATGGACGCGCCAGAAAGGAATTCAATGACTTCCTTCTTCCAGATTTTCGTTGGTTCTGAAACCAAGAACTCCAATCCTGAATTGGCAATTAGGGTTATCACTGATTTGAATTCCTGATCGCTGTCGTCGAATGCGCCTCGCACGAGCTCATAGCCCTCGTTGACGTTCTCTTCCAGCTTGGGAGCCATTAGGGTTTGAAGATTTAGTCTTGAGAAGAGAGAAATGTCGACACAAGAGTTTAGGTCTCGAAACTTTGAAAGCGTGTCGACAAGCAAAGACAGAACCCTATTTATACCTTTCTTGTTTGAAGACGAACAGGCGGGATGAATTTCTAATGATGTGTCGACACTGTCAATAAGTGTCGACACTGACTTATAATGTCTCGACACTCATGTGTCGACACAAATTTAGTCAACAGATTTTATGTGTCGACACTTGGTTAAGTGTCGACACCACTATACTCGACATGTGTCGAGACTTTACTTAGAAAAATTCTGAGTAAAACTTAAGTGTCGACACTTTATTGGATGTGTCGACACCTACTCGACATGTGTCGACACTAACATTCTGAAGTGTCGACACTAACTTCCTAGATGTGTCGACACCATTTTCCTGAAGTGTCGACACTTACTATTCTGTGTCGACATAGACTTGTCTATGTGTCGACACCTTTTTACTTAGCCAATTTTTGTTCTGTATACTTAGTCTAAGTTTATCATACCTAGTTCAATTTTGAACCTATTAAACTTAGCTTCTTCTAAGGGCTTAGTGAACATATCAGCTATCTGATTATCTGTTTTAACATATTCAAGTGCAATATCATTTCTTTCTACATGCTCCCTAAGAAAGTGATATTTAATCTCAATATGTTTAGTTCTACTATGTGATACAGGATTATTAGCTATGGAAATAGCACTAGTAGAATCACAATAAAGTGGAGTTCTACTTACCTGACATCCATAGTCTTCTAGCTGATGTTGAATCCACAGAAGTTGAGCACAGCAACTTCCTGCAGCTACATATTCTGACTCAGCTGTGGAGATGGCCACACTGGTTTGCTTCTTACTACTCCATGAAATGAGTCTTCCACCTAGGAATTGACAGGATCCAGTAGTGCTCTTTCTATCTTCTTTGCATCCTGCAAAGTCTGCATCTGAATAACCTGTTAGATCAAAATCTCCATTCCTAGGGTACCAGAGGCCTAGATAAGGTGTGCCCTTTAGATATCTCAAGATTCTCTTGACTGCAGTCAAGTGAGACTCTTTAGGGCAGGCTTGATACCTGGCACAAACACATGTAGCATACATAATGTCAGGCCTACTTGCAGTCAAGTAAAGTAGGGAGCCAACTATCCCTCTATACAAGGTTTCATCCACAGGTTTCCCTGCATCATCCTTGCTTAGAGACATACTTGACCCCATAGGAGTCTTCATGGTACTGGAGGAATCCATACCATATTTCCTTATGAGTTCTAGGGTGAACTTAGACTGACATATGGATAATCCACTTTCAGTCTGTTTAACTTGGAGACCCAAGAAAAACTTCAGCTCTCCCATACTACTCATTTCAAATTGACTCTGCATAAGCTTTGCAAACTTTTTGCAAAGGCTACTTTCAGTAGACCCAAATATAATGTCATCTACATATATTTGGACAAGTATTACTTTGCCTCTAGATTCCCTAAGGAATAGAGTCTTATCTATTTTCCCCCTTGTGAACTTGTTCTCAATGAGGAAACTAGATAGGGTTTCATACCAAGCTCTAGGAGCTTGCTTTAACCCATACAATGCTTTCCTAAGTCTATAGACATAATGTGGAAGAGTAGGATCAACAAAACCTGAAGGCTGCTCCACATATACTTCTTCTTTTAAATTACCATTAAGGAATGCTGACTTCACATCCATTTGGTATACTTTGAATCCTTGGTAGGTTGCATAGGCCAAGAACATCCTGATGGCTTCCAGTCTGG
Source organism: Platanthera guangdongensis (assembly GCA_039583875.1). Lineage (NCBI taxonomy): Eukaryota > Viridiplantae > Streptophyta > Magnoliopsida > Asparagales > Orchidaceae > Platanthera > Platanthera guangdongensis. The sequence continues at coordinate 113,062,532 of CM077158.1, forward strand.
CTACTGGAGCAAAGGTTTGATCAAAATCAATACCTTCTTCTTGCCTATATCCTTTTGCAACCAATCTTGCCTTATTCTTAATGATGACTCCTTGTTCATCTAACTTGTTTCTGTAGATCCACTTTGTTCCTATCACATTGTGATCTTTAGGCTTAGGAACTAAGTCCCAAACCTTGCACCTCTTGAACTGGTTTAGCTCTTCCTGCATAGCTTCAGTCCACTGTGGATCTTGTATTGCTTCTTCAAATTTCTTTGGTTCTATTTGAGACAGAAAACTTGAATATACTGCAGCATTCTGATTTCTGCTCCTTGTCTGAACACCTTGTCTTGGATCTCCAATGATCAGCTCCACTGGATGATCTCTTAGATGCCTGTTGGCTGGAGGCATCCTTACTTCTGGTTGTACTTCTTCAGCATCTTCATTATGCTGAGTTCCTTGTACTTCTTCAGCTCCTGGTACATGTAGTTCTCCCCCTGGACATAAGCCATCTTCTTCTACTTGCTGTCTTGCAGCAGGTACATCTTCCATGGTTAGCTTGTCCATCTTCTTAGAAAGACCTGAGGGGCTGCACACACTACTAGACAACTCATTGTTAATTAGTTGTGTCTCATCAAAAACTACATGCACAGACTCCTCTACAACTTGTGTAGTCAAGTTGTAGACTCTATAAGACTTACTATTACTGCTGTACCCAACAAACACTCCCTCTTGGGATTTGGCAGCAAACTTAGTTAAGTAAGTCTTCCCATTGTTAAGTATGAAGCATTTACAACCAAAAATCCTGAAATAGGATAGATTTGGTTTCCTGCCTTTCACTACTTCATAGGGGGTCTTGTTTAACCTTTTAGTGATGGTAGCCCTATTTATCACATGGCATGCAGTGTTTACTGCTTCAGCCCAGAAATATTCTGGCAGTGATGAATCACTTAATAGAGTTCTACCAGCCTCTATCAAGGTTCTATTTTTCCTTTCAGCAATGCCATTTTGCTGAGGTGTTCTAGGTGAAGAGAATTCTTGAAATATCCCATAGTCTTCACATAATTTTGTCATGCTTTCAGATTGAAACTCTGTACCATGGTCACTTCTAATTTTGACCACTGTACAGTTCAATTCATTCTGAATTTGCTTAACAAAACTGTGGAAGACACTAGGTGTTTCAGATTTCTGCTTTAAGAAGAACACCCAGGAAAACCTTGAGTAGTCATCAACAACTACAAAGGTGTAGACCTTCCTACCTAAGCTGTGAACTGGCATTGGACCAAATAGATCCATATGCAAGAGGTATAAACACCTCACAGCATCCTTGTTGTCAATGCTTCTAAAGGTGGATTTAGTCTGCTTGCCCTTTTGACAAGCTGAGCAAATGCCATCTTTGACACACTTAACTTGAGGACCATTCCTCACTAACTCTTTACTAAAGAGTTTGCCAATAGTCTTGTAATTAAGATGAGCAAGCCTCTTGTGCCACTTGACACATTGAGAGACTGTCTCATCAGCTACAAGACAAACTGGAGAACTATTGTTCTCAACCATAATGTCTAAACAATAGACATTTCTCTTCCTATAACCTGTCAAAATGATCTTTTGATCACTTGACCTCTTGATATGACAACCATTTTTAACAAATGAGATGTCATACCCTACATCACTTAATTGACTTATACTAATGAGGTTATGTTTCAAACCTTTAACATAAGCCACTTGAGTAATGGTAACAAGGTTAGAAGAAATGTTACCAAACCCTTTGATGATTCCTTTTTCAGAACCACCAAAGGTCACCTTTGGACCATTTTTGATTGGGATGTAGTCCTTCAGTAGTCCCCTAGTTCCAGTCATGTGTCTGGAACATCCACTATCCAAGTACCATGTAGGGGTATGGCCACTTGGATTCTCCTGCAAAACAAATTAATGAACCTTAGAACCCAAAGTAAACTTGGGTCCTTGGTGATTGTTAGTTTGCAAATTGACATAGCTACCTGCTGTCTTTCCAACAGGTAACTTGCTACTCAACTTGGCACTGGCATTGTGCCAACAATCCAAAGCAAAGTGGCCAACCTTGCCACAGCACCAACATTCAAATTTGTTGTACCTTTGCTTAGGTTCTGACTTAGCTGTCTTAACTACAGCAGTCTTGTTGAATGTTGGGGCTTTGCCCTTGGACTTGGACTGATCCTGAACAGTCCTAGCTGGAATTAACAAAACCCAGTCCAGTCTTTCCTTTATGATGAACAAAATCATCAATCAAGGGTAGCACTGATTTAGGTTTTGAATACCTAGCTGCTAGCTCTTTCTCCTTCTGAAGATTAATCTCCAGTTTCTTAATTTGATCATTCTTAAATGTAATAGTACCCATCTGAATCACAGTAATGTGTTTCAGCCTGGCCACTTCATTCAGTTTTTGATCATAATTCTTCTCATAATCTATTGCAGCTGCCTTGAGATCAGCAATTTCCTTGGCCAAATTTTTGGCTAGGGTCTTGCTTTTCTTATAGGCTTGCAATAGTACTTGATATTCATCTAGGAGTTGATGAATATCTCCCTCAGACTCAGATATATTCTCATCACTTGATGAAGAATAATCTGACTCTGAACTAGAACTGGAATCAGAACTTTGAGTTAGACCTTGTACCTGACTGGGTCCTGGCTGCTCCAGGTTTTTGGTACTTTCAGTCAAAGCCATCAGTCCTTGGCTTTGACAGTCTTCTTGCTCATAGATAGATTCCATGATCTGCATAAACTCTTCTTCTTCCTCAGCAAATAGCCCAATATAGGCTTCAGCATCTGTCTCAGTGTCTGAAGAAGACATATCTGAAAGAGTCTTCTCATTCTTTGCAACAAAGGACTTTTCCTTCTTTCCTTTGAAGTGAGTTTTCTTTTTGTCACTGGATTCCTTCCTTCTTTCAGGACAGTCTGCAATAACATGGCCCTGTCTATTGCAGCAGTAACAAATTATCTTGGATCCAGTTGCCTTACTAGTCTTGGTCCTTTTCTTGTCCTTCTTTGAAGGCTTCTTTTCCTGATACTGAACCTCTTTCCCTTTGGAAGATGAAGGTCTAGACCTCCACTGTTTCTTCTTAAGGAACTTCTGAAAATGTCTGGTGAATGCAGCAAAGTCTTCATCACTTTCACTGCTTGTAGATTTTGTACTTTCTGACTCTTCAGATTCTGATTCAACTACCTCAGGAGGAGGAGTTGATGACTTGGTCCTGCTCTTTCTGGGTACATCTGACTTAAAGGCAACAGTCTTTTCTCTGTATTCAGTCCTTGTTGACTTTTCTTCTTCTTTTCTCACTGACAATTGCATCTCATAAGATAACAACTTGCCAAAAAGTGTGGGAGGAGGAATTTCTCCCAACTTTGCCATTTCTCTGATGGCACAGATCTTGGTGTCCCAGTCTTTGGTGAGGGACCTTAAGAATTTATCATTCAACTCATAGTTTGTGAACTCTCTTCCATATGACATGAGTTCATTTACAATTCTGTAAAATTTCTTGTAGCATTCAGTGATGCTATCTCCTCTTCCTTGCCTAAAACTCTCATATTCTTGATTAAGCAAGGACTTCCTATCTTGCCTTACTTCTTCAGAACCTTCCATGTAGACAATGAGGGTATCCCACATTTCTTTTGCAGTTTTACAGTGAATAAGGTTCTGGAAGGTGGCATCATCAATTGCACTAACTATGATGTTCTGTGCCCTTTTGTCCATAGTTGCTAGGACAATCTCATCCTTGGTCATTTCAGAGAAATCCTTTGGAGTCCTCTGATTTGCATCCAATACTGAAATCTTCATGGGCACATATGGCCCTTCTTTGACTGTGATGTATATTCTAGGGTCAGAGGCCTCCATAAAAAGCCTAACCCTCTCTTTCCAGATCCCAAAGATCTCTTTTCTGCATATAGGTAGTTTCATTGAACCCAACTCCTTATGATTCTCTGAAGAACCCATGTTCTTGATTTTCTTGAAACTGTTTCCTGTTTTCTGACTTATACTGAATTTGCCAAACTGGATCTCCTCAGACAGTTAGTCCTGATTTTGAGGAACCTGGCTCTGATACCACTTGAAAGATATGGTACCTAAACACCTAGAGGGGGGGGGGGTGAATAGGTGACCTAAACCTTTTTAACTTTTGTTTGGCAGCACAACAGTTTTTCACAGATTATTACAGTTAACAGCAATTACAGAAATCACACAGAAAAGCCACAACACAGCACAGCACAGCAGACACACTAATTTTATAGTGGTTCCCCAATCTTTGGGTACATCCACTTTCCCCCTTCGCCTATCTAGCAGTGTACTAGATTCGGCCAAACTTCTCCACTAACTCAGAACCAAACTAGGTTCCTACCTCAGGCCCAAAGCCTTACACTCAGCCAAAAGGCCTACACTCAGCCACCCAGGCCTACACTCAGCCAATTAAAGGCCTACACTCAGAGTTCTTCAACTCCTACACTCAGGCACCAAGCCCTACCCTCAGCCTTTATAAAATAGGCTTACAATCACTCAGATCCAATGGATCTTACAAGTTTAAAATAGAAATTACAAATGCTAACTCTACAACTCAGAAAGGATGAGAGGAGTTGAGAGTTTCTTGAAGAGTTCTTGGAAGAACTCAGCTTGATCCAAACTGACTTAGCTTTCTTCAAAGCTTCTTGAGTAGAACTGAATTAGTCTGAATCTTCTGCAGTTGATCCTTGATCTCTGCTTCTTGAAATCCAGATGACTCTGAATTGTTCTTCTCAGCCTTAGTTCCAAAGACTGAATCCTTGGTTGGAGCTCTCTCTCTCCAACTACTTAGATCTGCAGTTGGACTGCCTGATCTTCTTGTGTTGATCCTCTATGTATCACTTCTTGATTTAATCTGATCAACCCCTTCAGTTATTCTCACAACATGTAATGATAATGAACAACCTTCTATCTCTGTTCTTCTGTAAACTATGGGTGCCTATTTATAGGCTTCCTTCATGGTAACCGGCTGATCCGGTTTATAACAGACTTTTGACTTCTCTGACAGTTGCTGTAGACCGGCTGGATTGGCAGCTGTCATGTCAACCAGTCACTTCTTGAAATTCTCTAACTGTCAGTTAGTGTCGAGACTTTCTGTTCTTAAGTGTCGACACTTATAGACCAAGTGTCGACACATGTTGTGTAAGTGTCGACACAAGTCTACAAGGTGTCGACACAATTCCTTGTATGTCTCGACACAGTTTCTTCTGCATGTGTCGACACTGAAATTGAGTGTCGACACAAGTACTTGTACTTCATCCTTTAACTGTATTTTTCTAAGTGTCGACACATCTCCTTTGTGTCGACACATCTTCATGTGTTGAAACTGTCAAGTGTCGACACTGATTCTTGGTGTCGACACAAGTCTTCATTCTTGATTCTTCAGCTGAGTGTCGACACATTCCCTTAGTGTCGACACTTATACTTAGAATATTTTACAAATTTTCTGTTCTTTGCTAAGTGTCGACACAGCTCCTTGTGTCGACACTTTCTTCAAGTGTAGAGTCTTCAACTAAGTGTCGACACATTGTGCTGAGTGTCGACACTTTCTTCAAGTGTTGACTCTTCTGATTTTGTGTCGACACATTGTGCTGAGTGTCGACACATTCTTCAAATACTGAGTCTTTAGCTAAGTGTCGACACATTGTGTTGAGTGTCGACACTTTCTTCCAGTGCTGAGTCTTCTGCATAGTGTCGACACACTGTGTTGAGTGTCGACACTTGTACTTGGAATCTGTAGACTTCTGCTGAGTGTCGACACTCACTTCAAGTGTCGACACTTTCTGGTGTAGACACAGCTCTTCTGGGTGTCGACACTTCTGCTAAGTGTCGACACAGCTTTTCTGCATTCTTCTACACTGAGTGTCGACACAGCTCCAAGTGTCGACACTTTCTGACTGGTGTCGACTCTTCTTCCCAGGTGTCGACACAATGACTCCAAGTGTCGACACTGCATGTCTGGGTGTCGACACAAGCTTTCTCAAGTGTCGACACTTTGCCTCTGGGTGTCGACACATGGACTTAGAAATTTTCAGCTCCAGTCCAGTGTATATCTAACCTGCACAAGTAACTCAAACAAACATCAAATACATTCTGATGTATATCATTGAGTTAGGTGAGGCTTCTTCAAATCAGGTACATTTGACCAATGTACCCAACAGTATTGGACTACAAGACTCATTATATTAATCGAACATGTCCATGATCATAATCTTTTCATCTATATGACTTTTCAAATGATTACAGTCTAATATAACATGATGCGCATATAAAGATCTATCTCACTTTTCATTTGATAATGTCATAATATAAACATGAAGTGCGCAATTATCAATATTTCAATTCCGACCAATTCGGTTCGTTTAAATAATATTGTTTCTCAATTTGATAATATGAAATCTGCAACAAATGATTAATCATTCAACCAAGCAAAGTGTCTTGCATTATTAATTCTACCGAATCAAAATCCATTTTCCATTAAGTCCAGAATTTAGGTGCAGGATGAATCTGGACAGCAACTTCGACCGAAGATTCCTGAAGCTACAGGAATCCGGTGAAGACGTGTAACCCCACGATGGAAAGGTATTTCCGAGGTATACAACTCTCGTATTCAGACCTCAACCCAGATTCGATATTATCCTATTTGAAATCGGACTTGAAGTCCGCTGCGTACAGAACACAGTTTCTGCATACAGGATTTATTGAACACCATTTTCGTTTAGACTTTCCCGTGGCTACAGAATTCGCCAGAAGTCGTGTAACCATTCGTTGGAAAGGTATTTTCCAGGGCTTCAACTTTTGTGTTTAGCCGAAAGCCCAGATCTGGACATGGCACACTTAAAAATGGCCACGAACTTCGCTGCGCGCAGAATACAGATTCTGCGCGCGTCTTAAGGCGGCATGAACGACATCGGTTCATCTTCCTCCTCAATGCGATCATCCCAAATCATTCCAGAATTTCCTCCACCCTTATTCATCCTCATGAGGCCAATACTCTTCACAAAACCATCCTCCATCATCACATAGAAGAAGAGAGTGGTTGAAGAGATCTAAAATCTAGAACACAAGTCCTAGCATGGCCAAACCTAGAAGACTTCTTCTCTCCATCAAGACTCTTTTGAACCGATGTCTCTCCTCGGAAAATAACTATAGATCTAGCATCAAGGGAGAGGGTAGGAAACTCACATTGGCTCCAGCGGTACCATCATTTCCGGCCATGGATCTCGTAATTCTCCTTGGCGGCATCTTCTCTTTCACGGTGATGGCGGATCTCCTTCGGTAGAACTTGCTCCAGCAGTTTTCCCTCTCAGCAGGAGTTCTCACAGGAAATAGGGGAAGAAATGAGAATGAAAATGGCTAGGGTTTTCTCTCCCCCTTATATATAAAATGTGACACGGGTAGGGACACGGCCGTGTCCGTACCCGTGTCCTGCTTCCGTGAAACGGCAATGGCGGTTTCCATGTTGGTTCAATGCTTGACACGGGTTGGGACACGCCCGTGTCCCAACCCGTGTCCACATGACACGGCCGTGTGCCTGGCCGTGCCCTTGGCCGTGTCCTTCTCGGGTTGCATCTCGACACGTCTCGTCGAGCTCAACTCGACGCACACGGGTAGGGACACGCCCGTGTCTCTACCCGTGTCACATAGTGTCGACACAGTTCGACGATCTCGGCATGCCTTGTCGAGCTCAACTCGACGCACACGGGTATGGACACGCCCGTGTCACTACCCGTGTCACTTGGTGTCGACACAGCTCGTCAGTCTCGACACGGCCTGTCGAGTGGAACTCGGCACACACGGGTAGTGATACGCCCGTGTCACTACCCGTGTCACCTGGTGTCGACACAACTCGTCATTCTCGACACGGCTCGTCGAGCTCAACTCGACGCACACGGGTAGGGACACGCCCGTGTCACTACCCGTGTCACTTCCCGTGTCTCTCTGCACTGGTTCCTCCACTTCTCCACCAGTGCAGTCCAATTCCCTGCATTTCTCGGGACCCAAGTCAACTCTCCTGACTCAAAAAACACACTCACTAGGGGCCTAGAGCGATTTGGGACGTTACAACCACTCCAGTACTTCCTGCTACTGCCTTTCACAGGGTTAACCCACCGACTCCTAAACTACACGTTTATCACAGAGTCTTCTCTGGTTCGTATATGCAACATCACCAATCCAGACCAACCTGTCCAGATGGGCTTCACACAGCATGCTTATTCCGTACTCCATTTTCGGATCTATATGCCAAATTGGGGATTCCATGAATCAACCCAAAAGACTCCCACAACAAGCCACCCTCTGGTGGGGGAATCAGATGCACATGCCAAAAAGGAAGCCTTCACATGGCTAGGAAGAAAGGTCGTTACCCTTGAATACTGCTTCGGTGCCATGAGCTCCTAGCTTGCTAGAAAGAACAGCAACAGATTTTCCTCCGCAAAGATGGCCTTAGATCTCTGCTTAACACTCTCAAGCTCTACCAGCGATTAGCTCCACTTCCTTCTCCTCCTTCTTCCACTCCCTTTCTCTTTCTAAGTTTTAGAAATATGAAGGCATAAACATAATGAGAATTCTTTCTCAGTTTTCGGCCTTAAGGAAGCAGGGAGGACTCTCAGCAGTTCGATCCCAGCTAAAGAAAATGGACGGCCACGAAAAAGCCTAAAAATCACTTCTCGGGTCCGACACACCCGTCTAAGCGGTGCATAAACCGCCTTATCCCGAAACAGGTCACGACCAGGGTACACGCCTGTGTCGGCCCAGACACGCCCGTGTCGCAGGGCGTGTTATTGTACTCGATGATCGTCGAGCTCATTTAGTCGACCAAAAGGGTGGAACACGCCCTCCGACACGCCCGTGTCGGATGGTACACGCCCGTGTAGTATGGTGTGCTTCCTCTGTCGACCACGCTTGTTGACCAAAGCACTCGAGTGTCGACCAGGGGGGCACGCCCTAGGTCACACCCGTATCGCAGGGCGTGTACCTCCCGAACACTTCGTCGAACACATTTTCATCGAACTCGCGACGTCTCCTCACCCGCACAGGACACGCACTGGGACACGCCCGTGTCCCAGGCTGTGTCACCTAAAATTTTCCCATTCTGAAATTTGGGTTGTTACAACCCTCCCCTCCTACAAGAAATTTCGTCCTCGAAATTCGCACAAAGGAAGGAAACCGGCAAGCAAAATGTTATACCATCCAAATTTTATGTTACAATAAAATTTGCATTATACAACCATTTTACAGAAACAGCTCGGGAAATTCAGCTCGTATGGTTTGCTCTCGTTCCCATATTAGCTCCTCACGACCGCAATTATCCCACCGGACTTTGACCATCCCGACCGTCTTGTTCTGCAACTGTTTCTCAGCTCGATCCTCGATTTGAATGGGCCTAACCTTCGTCGTTAGCCCATACTCTACCGGCACACGATCATCCTTAATCACCTGAGCTGGATCTTTCACGGCTTTCCGCAACACCGAGATGTGAAACACATCATGCAATCCACTCAAGTCTGCCGATAGAGCTAGCCGATATGCAGCCTCCCTGACTCGCTCTACCACTTCAAATGGACCAAGGTATCTTAGACTCAACTTTTTCAGACGTCGAATCATGGATACACCTTTGAAGGGCTTGATCTTCAAGTATACCCAGTCGCCTACCGCAAACTCTATGTTCCGGTGCTTGGCATTGTAGTATTTCGCTTGTCGATCATGGGCTAGGAGTAGCCTCTCTCGAATAGTACGTATGGTTGAGTTTGCTTCATCGACTTCATTATGATTATAAACTCAAACTTTGCCCGCTTATACCCAAGCCAAATGAGTACGACACTTTCGTCCATATAGAGCTTCATACGGTGCCATTCCGATGCTCGCTTGGTAGCTGTTATTATAGGCAAACTCCACCATATAGAGATGATCTTCTCATCTCTTTCAAAAGTCTAGGGCGCACATCCGGAGCATATCCTCCATCATCCTGTTGGTCTGTTCAGTTTGGCCATCAGTTTGGGGATGAAAGGCTGTACTGAATGTCAACTTCGTGCCCAACAGTTGATGAACTAGCCACCAGTTATTCGATGTGAATCGCCCATCTCTATCACTTACGATGCTCCGAGGAACACCGTGTAGTCGCACAATCTGCTCAACATATAATTTTGCCAAACTTTCCACCAAATCATCTCGTCTGTTCGTCAAGAAGTGTGCCACTTTCGTTAGCCGATCGACAATTACCCAAATTGAATCATTTCTGCACTGAGATCTCGGCAACCCGTGCACGAAATCCAAGGAAATATCGTCGAACTTCCATTCCAGAATCAGCAACGACTTCAAGTAATCGCCAGGCTTCTAGCATTCTGCCTTCACCATAGCACAAGTTTGGCATTTAGCCACATAATGAGCAACATCTTTCTTTAGCCCTGGCTACCAGAACAGCTTTTTCATATCCCTGAACATCTTCGTGCTCCCAGGGTGAATTGAGTACTTCGTATAATGCGCTTCATACATCAGTTCTTCCCTCAATTTACCCAAATTCGGGATGCAGAAATGGCCCTTCTTCCACAGAAGACCGCCATCCCAGGAGAACTTGCCCTCTGGCCCATCTTTAGCATAGCGTAGGAGATCTTCATCTAGCCCCATTGCTCGTCGAATCCGGTCTGCAAGGTCACACTGCACCTCCGTCCAGTTCAAACAGGCATTGGCGGCGAAATTCTTGTCAACACAAGAAATCTCCAACGCTTCTAGCTCCTGGATGAGACGTTCATCATGCCTCTGCAACTAATTCACTCTTGCCAGAGCTCTCCGACTCAAGGCATCCGCGACTACATTTCCCTTTCCAGGTGTATAGTGAATCTCAAAGGTGTAGTCCCCAAGTAACTCCAACCACCTTCATTGTCGCATATTCAAGTCCTTCTGCTCCAATAGGTACTTTAAGCTCTTATGATCTGTATAGATCTCCACCTTCACACCATAAATATAGTGTCGCCACAGCTTTAGTGCAAAGATCACCGCCGCCAACTCTAAGTCATGGACGGGATAGTTTCGCTCATGCACCTTTAGCTGGCGTGAGCCATAAGCAATCACCTTCCCATTTTGCAGAAGGACGCTGCTCCCCGAGGCATCAATATAGATTACAAATCCATCGGTACCACATGATGATGACAACACTGGCGCCGTGGTCAACCGAAACTTTAGCTCTTTAAAAGCTCGCGCGCACTCTGGCGTCCAAATGAACTTCTGATCTTTTCTCGTCAGCGTAGTTAGCGGCAAAGCAATCCGCGAGAAGTTTTCAACAAATCTTCGATAGTAGCCCGCTAGTACAAGGAAGCTCATGACCTCGGCCACTGAAGACAACACCGGCCACTCCTGTATGGCCCTTATCTTTGTTGGATCCACTGCTATGCCCGCTCCACTCACCACATGGCCTAGAAAATCCACTGACGATAACCAAAACTCGTACTTAGAGAACTTGGCATAGAGCTTATTTTGCCTCAAGGTATTCAACACCAACCGCAAGTGGTTCTCATGCTCGGCTGTCGATCAAGAGTAAACCAGAATATCATCAATGAACACAATCATGAACAGATCCAGGTACTCTCGGAATATTTGGTGCATTAAGTCCATAAACACTGAGGGTGCATTGCACTGCCCAAATGGCATTATCGTGAACTCATAATGACCGTACCGTATTCCAAATGCGGTCTTGGGAACATTCCTTCTCGTATTCGCAACTGGTAAAACCCAGACTTCAAGTCCAACTTTAAGTAGACGGTCGATCCCACCAGTTGATCGAATAACTAATCAATCCACGAAATCAGATACTTGTTCTTCTTTGTCAGCTTATTTAGTTCGCGGTAATCAATACATAACCGTAAACCGTTGTCTTTCTTTTTCACAAAAAGCACAGGGGCGCTCCAAGGTGACATGCTTGGGTGAATATAACCCTACTCCAGCAATTCTTGCAGTTGGACTTTCAACTCGGCCATCTCCTTTGGCGCGACGCGATATGGCGAGCGGGCCACAGGTTTTGCACCTGGCACCAACTTAATCATGAAGTCGATCTCTCGCTGGGGTGGTAGCCTAGGGAGATCCTTGGGAAACACATCTACAATCTCTGATACGATCGGAACATCGCACACACTGGCCTTAGGCTCCACAGCCTGAATTAGCGTGAAGTATACCTCCGCGCCCTTCCGAATAGCTTTAACAACTTGGAGTGCAGTCATCAACGTCCTGCCAACTCCTCGCATACCCGCGAACTGCGTTTCGTGCTCGGTATTCTGGCCCAACGTGATCTCTTTGGCATTACAATCAATTAAGGCATGCTGCTCCGCGAGCCAATCCACACCAAAAATCACATCAAATTCCGATATCGATAATACAGATGCAGTCAAACAGAAGTCCCGACTTCCTATCTGAACCGCCACATCGCAAGCTCGATCCGCGAGCATCATACAACCATTCGGCAACACCACTCTGACGTTATTTGTCTTCACACGACTAGGTATCCCAAGCCGCGCTATGAACTCTTTAGACAGAAAAGAATGCGACGCACCCGTATTAAGTAGTGCTCGCGCCAGCGTGTTCCAAATCATTACAAATCCTGTGCCAATTATGTCACACACAAGCCGCATACGCATAGGCAATAAACAAAGCATGCAAGCAATACAATACTCAATAAATTAACTCGTACCAGTGACGACGTCACTCTCCTTAATGGCCTCCTGCAGGCCAAGATTGTAGACCCGGGGCTGCGCCTGCGAGGCAGAAGACTCCACCACTGCCTTTCCTTTTTCCGCATATGATGCTCCCGCCTTCTTTTCATTATTTGGCAGCACCCGACACTCACGGGCTATATGCCCCACCCGTCCACAATTAAAACATGTACGAGTATCTGGCCTTGAGGCGGCCCCCGACGTTGCTCCCGATGCAACTGAAGAAGGAGCTTGTCCAGCCATCTTGGACTTCTTACCCCATCTCTTCTTAGAAAATGACTTCACCGGTCGGGGCACCTTGAACTCCGGCTGTGTCACAGCCAAGGCCTTCTTCCCTTGCACCCTTTTCATATCTTTTTCTAGCACGCACGCAGTGTCGACCAACGCCTGGAAGCCTTGGTTCATAGAACTAGAAAGCAGGAACCTCAACTCGTCCCACAGTCCTTCATATAACCTATTTGTCTTCCTCTGCTCATCAGCAAAAATAGAACCCGCATACCGCCCCAAGCGTGTAAACTCATACAGGTAAGCTTCAACACTGCCATCACCTTGTGTTATCCTTTGGAATTCATTCTCCATGACAATACGCTGTGCCGCCGGGAGGTGCTTTGCCAGGAAGAGTCTAGAGAATTCCTCCATTGACACTTGTGTCAACGATCTACCCGCCAATTGGTGTAACTCCATCTCATCCCACCACAAACGAGCTTCGCCTTCCAATAAGAAGGTAGCTAAGGTGACCTTCTGATTCTCCTCCGACCCAATCACCATCATTATCCTCTTGACGTGCGATAACCAATCCTCAACCTGCGTAGGAGATCTCACTCCCGAAAATGTAGGCGGATTGAAGATCATGAACCGCTTCAACTGTCGTTCAGCTGCCCGAGGGTCCACAGCAGCAACAGGTTCTGGCCTCGCCGCCACCTGTTCTGGCCTCAATGCTGGTTGTGCCTGCCCAATCGGTTGGGTTTGGATCATGGCAAACAAAGCCTCAACAACTAATCGTACAGTTTCCGCAGAAGGAGCGGGTGTAGGCACCTCGGCTGGTGTCGTACATTCATCAGAATGCTGGGGCTCCGACTGCCCAGCTCCACTTCGCGTCACCTATAGGTGAATAAGACACACACATTAGCGACCGTACACAAGCAATATCAACAAGTTAGGAACGCGCAGGTTCCTCAAACACATATACTTGCATTCATACAGTGGACATTCAGGAGTTCAATCGTGTTAACTTTGTTCTCACAGATACGTGCTCGCCACCCCACAAAAGAAATCGACCACGAATTCGAAAGGGAAAGACCAAGATAGCTGATACCAAAAATGTAATAACCCCATCCGTTTACATAGTATATACTAGAAGGTCCGGCCGGGGCCCCACAACATATACCATAAAACAGGCGGTGAAGTTACGGTATGATACCAGAGTAGCGCAGCGCACCCTAACACATGACATTCTAGTAGAAGCCTAAACACTAAACTTGAACTCCACACCTGAATGTCCAACATATAGAAACTCCATATAACATAGGAATGTTTTACATATACAAACAGTTGGCCTTATGGTCTTACAGGGCTTTCACAATAGTGGCCTCAACATTGGCGCGCCGGCCGACCACGTATAAATAAAACAAAGCATTTAAAAGTTTAGCCTTCGAGGGCTAGCAACAGCAGCAGCAAATGTAGCAGAGACTTTAGCCCTTATGCGTCCCGCTCGGCTCTCCAACACCTACACAGGGACAGCCCACCCAACGGTGGAAACACAGAGGCAACGGTCAGCATTCAGCTGACCAAATTATAACAACCCTACCCCTTTCCCGGGGCAGTGGTATTCTTCCCTGCAGGCATATCATTTCACAAGCATATATATATCTCATATAATGTGCTTTCACGCACACATTCCATCACTACCGTCAGCCACTCGGCCCAACGATCCGTGCACTTAGGGTACATTCTTGGTGTACCGGCGAACTAGGGTCACACCATCGTATCAGAGTCACAACCCAACGGTAAAACATTGAGCATTTCACTCCATGGCGTGCAACCAGATTTCTAGTCGTAATGCACCGGGATTGGCCCGTAGCCCCCCATTATGTCATGGTGTGCAGGCCTACGACTCTTGCTATGCGCTCCAACAGATCGCACTTTCAGGTCTCACGTCAGACGGACATAGCGCAGGTCGGATCATACACCACCAGTTGCTCAAATCGCCTTGCCATCACCGAGCACAACATACTCGCGGCTATATCAAAGGCGCGGGTCAGTTTCACCGATCCTGTTCTGGCATTCAAGCCTGGGTGTTTTCCTATGCGCACCAGTACTTACTCTTACACCCATTTAATCTCTGGAAGTCAGACTTCAAAGAGAGAAGGAACTTGTGACTAAGTTCTCAAAGCCAAAGTCAGTCTTACCCTTAATTGATGACTTCATTCTCCAAAAGGGTAAGACAGGATTAGGTTTCAAGGGAAGAACTAGGGCAGCTAATTCCAAAAGAAAAGGCAAAGCCCCAGTTCAGCCACTAGCCTCCAAACCTCCTATTGCTTTCAGGAAAGTGATGCAGCCTACTAACAAGTATGACCATGACATTACTCATGGCCACTATAAGCCTGGTAATCTAAATAACAAGGGTGTAATTGCCAATAGGGCAGCCCATGTACAAACACATTATGATCATCAAGAATTATTAATGTTTGAAGCATCAGCCCCAGCACTTAAGAAAAGGACTATTGTTCCTACAGTTTTAAGGTCTGCTGAAAGATATATTGTTAAGCCTGTATCTAAGAAAAGATACAATAAATATGAGTGCTAGTGTTGTGGCAAAGTGGGATACTATGCCCTAGATTGTTGGCACAACACTACTGTCAGGAAGAATGCTAGCTTACCTGTCAGAAAGGCTGCAGGAAAGTATGACAAGTTTCAGTCTAACCTGAACATAGAACCCAATAATTATTGGGGTTCTAAGGTTAAGTAATTTTATTTGATGCAGGTGAGTCCAAGTGGCCATACCCCAATATGGTACTTGGATAGTGGATGTTCCAGGCACATGACTGGAACAAGAAGGATGTTGAAGGATTACACTCCTATAGAGAATGGACCCAAGTGATCTTTGGTGGATCTGAAAAGGGGGTCATCAAAGGGTTTGGTAATATTTCCAATAATTCCATCACTATCACCCAAGTGGCTTATGTGAAAGATTTGAAACATAACTTAATAAGCATAAGCCAACTGAGTGATCTTGGTTATGACACCTTTTTTTTATTAAGAATGGCTGTCAGATTAGAAGAATAAGTGATCAAGAGGTCATCTTGTCAGAATATAGAAAAGAAAATGTTTACTGTCTCAATTTTGATTGTGAGAATAAAAACTCTCCTATTTTTCTAGTTGCAGATAAGAAAGCTTCTCATTGTGTCAAATGGCATAAGAGGCTGGCTCACCTAAACTATAAGTCAATAGAACAACTCTATAGTATGGAGTTAGTGAGGAATGGTCCTCAGGTCAAGTGCATCCAGGAGGGTGTGTGTTCATCTTGTCAAAAAGGAAAACAGACCAAAACCTCCTTCCATGGTCTTGATACCAAAGACTCAGTGAGGTGTTTGTACCTCCTACATATGGATCTATTTGATCCTATGCCAGTTCATAGTCTAGGTAGGAAAGTCTACACATTTGTGGTTGTGGATGACTATTCTAGATTTACATGGGTTTTCTTTCTGAGGCAGAAATCTGAAACCCCAACTGTTTTCCATAATTCTGTTAGGCAAATTCAGAATGAACTTAACAATTCAGTGGTCAAAATTAGAAGTGATCATGGAACTGAATTTCAGTCTGAATGCATGACAAGGTTTTGTGAAGAATTAGGGATTCATCAAGAGTTCTCCTCACCAAGAACTCCTCAACAGAATGGTATTGCTGAAAGAAATAATAGGAGTCTTATTGAGGCTGGTAGATTACTACTAAGTGATACTTCTCTCCCAGAATATTTCTGGGCTGAGGCAGTAAACACTGCATGTCATGTTCTCAATAGAGCATCCATCACTAAAAGCCACAAAAAGACACCCTATGAGATTATGAAAGGCAGAAAACCAAACATATCCTATTTTAGGATCTTTGGTAGCAAGTGTTTTGTTCTTAATAATGGCAAGCACTATTTAACTAAGTTTGCTGCTAAATCCCAAGAAGGGATATTTGTTGGATACAACAACAGCAGTAGGGTATACAGAGTCTACAACTTGACTACCCAAGTTATAGAAGAGTCTGTAGATGTAGTTTTTGATGAAACTAAACTAATAAACTGTGAGCTATCTAGTATTTCTTGTAGCACTACAGGTCTGAAGGAAAAGATGGACAAGCTAACCATTAATGAAGACCAACTTGCAAGGCAGGATGAAGAAAATGATGGATGCTGTCCAGGGGGAGTACAAGACCCACAAGCTGATGAAGAGGACAATGAAGTACAGTATGGTAAGGTGATTGGAGAAAATCAAGGTGTAGATAGATTACCTCCAGCAATAAGACATCTAAAAGATCATCCAGTACACCAAATGTTTGGTGATCCAAGTCATGGTGTTCAGACAAGGAGCAAGAATATGAACACAGTCCTTTGCTCAAGTTTCCTATCCCAGATGGGACCCAAGAAATTTGAAGAAGCCATACAAGATCCAAATTAGATTTATGTTATGCAGGAAGAGCTGAATCAATTCAGAAGATGCAAAGTCTGAAAGTTGGTTCCTAAACAAAGGAATCACAATGTCATAGGGAATAAGTGGATCTACAAGAACAAACTTGATTAAAGTGGCATTATAGTTAAAAACAAAGCAAGACTGGTGGCAAAGGGATACATACAGGAAGAAGGAATAGATTTTGACCAGACATTTGCCCCAGTGGCAAGGTTGGAAGCAATAAGGATGATCCTTGCCTTTGCAGCTTATCAAGGGTTCAAAGTTTTTCAGATGGATGTAAAGTCAGCATTTCTGAATGGTAACTTAAAAGAGGAAGTCTATGTTGAACAATCCTCAGGTTTTGTAGATCCACTCTACCCTAATTATGTGTATAGGCTTAAGAACGCACTGTATGGTTTGAAACAAGCCCCTAGGTCTTGGTATGAAACATTGTCTACATTACTCATTGAGAACAAATTCTCAAGGGGGGAAATAGACAAAACTCTATTCCTTAGGGAATCAAAAGGCAAGATGATCCTAGTCCAGATATATGTTGATGACATTATCTTTGGATCAATAGAAAACAACCTTTGTAGAAAGTTTACAAAACTTATACAAGGTAAGTTTGAGATGAGCAGCATGGGTGAGCTGAAATTCTTCTTGGGACTCCAAGTTAGATAGACTGATGATGGCTTGTCCATATCCCAGTCTAAGTTCACCAAGGAGTTGATTAAGAAATATGGTATGGAGTCAGGATCCACCATGAGAACTCCAATGGGGTCAAGTATGCCTATAGGCAAAGATGATGCAGGTAAACCTGTATATGAGTCTTTGTATAGAGGGATAATTGGCTCAATTTTATACTTAACTGCTAGTAGACCAGACATCATGTATGCTACATGCGTCTGTGCTAGGTATCAAGCCTGCCCTGAAGAATCTGATTATACTGCATTCAAAAGAATTTTGAGATATCTTAAGGGAACACCAAATCTTGGCCTTTGGTACCCTAAGAATAGAGATTTTCTACTAACTTGGTATTCAGATGCAGACTTTGAAGGATGCAAAGAAGACAGGAAAAGTATAATTGGCACATGTCAGTTTTTAGGTGGAAGATTGGTGTCATGGAGCAGCAAAAAGCAGACAAGTGTGGCTATTTCCACTGCTGAGTCTGAATATGTTGCTGCAGGTAGTTGTTGTGCTCAGCTGTTATAGATACAACATCAGCTTAAAGATTATGGCATCCAGCTAAGTAGAACTCCATTATTGTGTGATTCTACTAATGCCATTTCTATTGCTAGAAATCCTATTTCTCATAGCAAAACTAAGCACATAGAAATAATATCTCATTTCCTTAGAGATCATGTTGAAAAGAAATATATATGTTTAGAATTTGTCAATACTAATTTTCAAATTGCTGACATGTTCACCAAACCATTAGATGAAACTAAATTCAATTATTTTAAAATTGAATTAGGTATGCTGAACTTAGAATAAGAATGACAAATTTAACTAAGTAAATTTGTGTCGACACATAAGGCATTTGTGTCGACACTTAGTAGTTTGTGTCGACACACAAGGAAAATTCTGTCGACAAATCAAGAAGATTGTGTCGACACTTAGAATTTGGTGTCGACACATAGCTCTCCTAACACTTAGATATTGGTGTCGACATGTAACGCCCCGAAACTCCAAAGAGTGACGAGAGGCGTTTTGAGCCAAGTTTGGAATTTGGCAGGGGGCACACGGCCTGTGACATGGGCGTGTCCCAGGGTGTGTCGTGTTTGGGTCGAAGATTTGGCCGAGTGGTCGACGAATTTTAGAGTCGACGATCATCGAGCAGCGAACACGACCTGGGACACTGGCGTGTCTCAGGGCGTGTCGAGCTCGTGTCGACGATCTTCCCGGGAAGTCGACATTTTTGCTTGACAATGTGTCGAGATAGGGAACACGACCTAGGACACGGGTGTGTCCCTGGCCGTGTCGGGGGTGTCAACGAACTGTGCTCGATGAAGTGTCGAGACAGTGAACATGGCCTGGATCCCAGGCGTGTTCGGGTTTGACACAGGCGTGTCAAATAGGACACGGGCATGTCCAAGACCCGTGTGAGTCTAGGGTTGGTGTTGGTCCTGTGTTGATGGAGGAACATGCCTGGGAACACGGGCGTGTACTGGCTGACACAGGCATGTCAGGTCGAACACGGGAGTGTCGGGTGCCTGTGTGTTTTTCGAGACGCATCGATTTCAACGGCGAATGGGGGACATGGCCTTGGACACGGGTGTGTCGCAGGCCGTGTTCGGCCCAGGTTTTGCATTTCAGATCTGGATAGTGGCCATTTGTTTCCTTATTTTGGGATCCGACGGCTGGGGGTTGTTCCTACTATGATATACCCGGGAATAGGGTTTCAAATCCCTCACTTCTTTCACTTAGTCTCTTTCTAAAAGTCTAGAGAGAAGGGAGAGAAAGGAAGAAGAAAAGAGGCTAGATCCGGTTATCGACGGAGTTTCGGAGCTCCAAATCGCAAGCCGACTTCGGATCTACAGAGGCAAGGAGATTGCGGTGCTTTCCATCCGCATACATTTCCATGGCTCCAAGGAAAAACACTAGGGTAACGATTCTCTACTTGAGCATGTGAAGCTCTCTTTTCCTTTGCATAGGAAGCCCGCTCTCGTGAGTTTACTGTGAGTTGAGGTGTTCCTTCGGGTAGACATGAATAGTCCCCGTTGTGTACATGTAGAATCCGTAATCGAGAATGGATATAGGCATGATGTGTGAAGTATACCCGGATAAGTTGGTCTGGATCGGTGATGTTGCATTGCATAAATGGCCGGAGAAGACTCCGTGCAGATGTTTGTTTTTTGGGTTTTATACGCGGTAGATTGCAACAAGTAGCCTTGGGGATTAACTCCAAGGTGCACCCGGAAAACTAGCAGATGCGTGATTCTGCTAACATGGTGGCCTGGGAGCCAACTTGAACATAAATGGGTTATGTAATTTTGTGTGTTCGATTCACAGGCTTCGGGGAAGCTTAACCCGTGCCGATGATTTTAATTGTTGTGGAAAGTGAGCAACGGGTTGAGTGGAACCATTCCTGCTCTATGTTGTTCGGTCTTTGAGGCCTACCGAGGGCATAGAGGTCGGGTCTTTGGATGTTGATGATTTTAAGTATCATGACTTCTGCCTAAAGGATGTTGATGATTTTAAGTGTCATAACTTCTGCCTAAAAGACTCAAATGCTCATGAGTTGTGCAGTCCAAGTGGCGGTGGTGGGACCGCGGTTTTCACCGGGTTCACCGAGAATGTGCCCTGCGAGAACAGGGTGTGTGGCCCTGCGTGCCTACACCTGTGATGTAGTGTTATTACTATATAATGTTTGGTTATGCTAATAAAGTGAAGGGAAGGAGCATCGCCGCCCCGCGTTTGGGGGCGGGATCGTTATAATTTGGTCAGCATAGCTGACCATTGCATTTGTTTGCCACCGTTGCGGTGGATTGTTGCTTGCAGGTGCTGCAGGACCAAGTGGTAAATAGCGGGCTAAAGCCCAGGTTGCTGAGCTGGCCCTCGAATGCCTAAATATTGAGTGTTTGTTTGCTTTATTCATGTATGACCGGCCTGCGAGCCGAGGTTTGCAAAATATGTAATATGAGTAAACAAATGTAAGGCCTTAAGGCCATCGTACTTGTGTATTGTACTTCATTCCTGTTGGTTTGAGTAGTGGACATTCATGCTCGTGCTGGGTTCTTTATTTTGCAACTTTAAAGTGCTTCCGCTAGAATGACTGTGTAGGACGTTGGATATTAGTTGGATGGTATTCCATTGAGTAACCACCTGGTCTATATGTGGTATATTGCGTCGAGCCCCGACCGGACCTACTGCTATATGCTATACGACAGATAGGGGGTGTTACAATTTGGTATCAGACTACTGGTTTCAGTCAGGCTTAAACTGAATTCATGGACGAATTCTTTTTAAGGGGTGGTGAGCACATGTGTGTGTGTCATCGTTATAACATCAAAAAGACCCATGAATGTCCACTTAGGAATGAAAATACACATGTTTGAGGAACCTGCGTGTTCCTATAATTGCTTTTTTAAATTTTGTTTGGTCACTTAATGGTGTTTTGTATGATTATAGGATACCAGGAGTGGCGCAGAGCTATCAGAACATCCGGTTTCTAAGGATTATAGTGCATCCAATGACGTTCTTGAGACCCTTCCTTCATTTAAAA
Source organism: Platanthera guangdongensis (assembly GCA_039583875.1). Classification (NCBI taxonomy): domain Eukaryota; kingdom Viridiplantae; phylum Streptophyta; class Magnoliopsida; order Asparagales; family Orchidaceae; genus Platanthera; species Platanthera guangdongensis. Next base: position 113,084,115 of record CM077158.1, read on the forward strand.
AAATAAGAAGGATCGTTGAAGCAGTGTTCACTGTGACTAATGCACAGCAGGGTAGCAATGCGCAACCCTTTTTCCCTGAGATGGCTTCAATGTCGGGTGGTGTGTTGAATCAAATGACATTAAGAAGACCATCATGACAGCAGTTGAATATGTTCTTAGTGTAGGGTACGCACTCAGTTGATGAGTACTTGCAGGTGTTTCTTATGATAAGCAGCTACCCATGCTTTGAGTTGGAGAACGAACAATCTATAGTTGATAGATTCTATAATGGTCTGCATGGCGAGCTACAAATTCTACTGCTAGGACCAAAACTATTGGGATTCCGAGCCTTAGTGGAGTCGGCTAGAGCATTGGAAGTAGATTTGAGGAAGACTCACCAGATTCCAGTGAGCAGAGTATCGAACTCTGCAAGCCCCATAAGAGCTGCATCCTGTGGAATGCTGAAAACGGGGGCTAGATCATCAACTAGCAAAGTCACTTACAACTGTCATTCTTGTGCCAAGGAAGGGCACTTTGCCCGATATTGTCGGAATAGTGCTCCAAAGTTAAAGAAAGCTATGTCAGGAACAGGTATAGGACAAAGTGCCAGAGATCTGAATCGAATCCAAGGAAGCAAAGACTTGGATATGCAGAAGACGGAGTTCAAAATGTCGAACTCCTCCAAGTCTGGTTATCGTAGATGGTATAAGAAGGCTAAGACTTCAGGTCCAGCTCCTTCTTCTATTGCTTCTAGGGAGACTGCGGGTCGAACCCCGGGTGCATGCTTTAATTATGGAAAGCTAGGGCACTTTACTCGAGACTGCTGGAGCAGACGTCCCAAGTCCGAGAAGAAGCATGCTGTCGTGATGACAGGTATGGCTTAAAGTTATAGCAGTTTAGCTTTAAATACTTATTTCCCTTGTGCATGTTAGCTTAGCACCGTTCGCTTAGGGAGCTTCGCGTAACCATAGGATTTGTATTGCCCGTCGGAGTACCTCCTTCGATGGAAAAAAGAAAAATTGGATGCATTGTTGTCTAATGATTCTCAATGCGTGCGAGTAGAATCTGTTGCGTGTAGGTGCGGATTGGGAGTCAATAGTTTGACTTACAAGCGTTGTTACTGTCGCTAGGGGAGCTCAACGTGATCTTTGGTGTGGACTGGCTCTCGGAGCAGCAAACATACATTGATCGAAATCGCAAGGAAGTCAAGTTGGGAACTGGTCGTGAGACGACATTTGTGGGCTTGAAAGGGGTCGAGCATGACGTTGATGTCTGCTCTTCAGATGGTTAAGGCGGTTCGGTGTGATGCCAAACCGTTGTTACGCTCTTCGTATCGGCTAGCGCCTAAGGAGATGGCAGAGCTGAAGGTGCAACTTCAAGAGTTGTTGGAGCAAGGGTTTGTGTGTCCAAATTCGTCACCTTGGTGTGCACCGGTCCTCTTTGTAAAGAAGAAGGACGGGAGCTTAAGACTTTGTATTGATTATCGAGAGTTAAACAAGCTAACGGAAAAGAACAAGTACCCGATCCCGAGGATTGATGATCTGTTTGATCAGTTGGTCTGGTCGACGGTGTACTTAAAGTTGGATCTTAAGTCCGGTTACTATCAGCTGAGAATAAGGGAGAGTGATATCCCTAAGAACAAGATACGAGCATTACGAGTTTACAGTCATGCCGTTTGGGCTGACTAATGCGTCGTTGGTGTTCATGGATTTGATGAACATGACTTTCAGGGAGCACTTGGACCATTTTGTGATCATCTTCATCGACGATATTTTGGTGCTGGAGACGCTGAGGAGGAATCAATTGTACGCCAAGTTCTCCAAATGCGAGTTTTAGTTACCCTCAATGGCGTTCCTTGATCATATAGTAAGTGGAGAGGGCATTGCGGTGGATCCGGCGAAGATTGTTGCGATAAAGGAGTGGCCTGTGCTTTCTACGGTAGCAGAAGTCTGGAGCTTTTTGGGGCTTGCTGGCTATTACAGGCGCTTCGTGGAGAACTTCTCGCGGATAGCGTTACCCCTCATGACTTTGACGAGGAAGGAGCAGAAGTTTGTTTGGATGCCAGAGTGCACGCGAACTTTTGAGGAGTTGAAGTGTCGGTTGACCACGACGCCTGTGCTGAGTTCGTCGAGTGGGACCGAAGGATTTGAAATCTATAGCGATGTTTCGGGCAGTGGCTTGGGTTGTGTGCTACTACAGCACGGAAGTGTGATCGCATATGGCTCGAGACAGCTGAAAGTACACAAGAGGAATTATCCGGTCCATGACTTGGAGTTAGTGGCCCTGATTTTTGCCTTGAAGCTGTGGAGGCAATACTTGTATGGGGTAAGGGTCGATATCTATACCGACCATAAGAGCCTGAAATATTTGTTGGATCAAAAAGATCTAAACATGCGGCAACGTAGATGGATGGAGTTCCTGGGGAACTATATATTCAAGATCTACTACATGCCTGGTAAAGGCAATGCAGTCGCGAACGTGTTGAGTCGCCAGGCCCTAGCTCAAGCCAATTGGCTATCGGTCCCTGACGAGCGGTTGGTTCAGGAGTTGGAGGAGTTGGAGATCTCTTGCATAGACAAGAAGTCGAGTGCTGAAGCGCTATTGAACTAGATGGAAGTTCAGTATGACCTGGCTGATCGGATTCGGCAGGCTTTGGATATGTATGTCAACATGAAGCAAATCATGGTTGAGGCTCTGGATGGGGCAAATTCCCAATATGAGGTTGTGATGGATTGCTCTGGAAAGACGATCGTCTGTGCATCCCAAATGTGGGCACTTTGCGGGTGGAATTGTTGTACGAGGAGCATCATACCAAGTACACGATTCACCCGGGGAGCATGAAGATGTACCGCGATGTGAAGAAATTATTCTGGTGGCCAGGACTGAAGAAGGATGTGACACTGTATGCGGCAAAGTTTCAGACTTGCGCCTTGGTGAAGGTGGAATGCCAAAAGCCAGGAGGATTCTTGAAGTCCTTGCCTACTTCCGGAGTGGAAGTTTGACGACATTATTATGAACTTGGTACACGGGTCGCCAAGGTCTCAAAAAGGGAACGACGCCATTTGGGTGGTCGTAGATTGTCTAACGAGGGTGTCACACTTCATTCTGCATAGGAAGGATGATCCGGTTGAGAAATTGGCAAAGTTGTATGTAGACAATATTGTGCGGCTTCATGGTGTGCCCCGCAGCATAGTGAGTGACCGAGATGGGCAGTTCACGTCCAAAGATTAGAGGCTGGTGTAGCAGATGTTGGGAACAAAGCTGATTTTTAGCACCGCCTTTGATAATACGTTTGCAGTCAATTTTATTAGGATATTTTCGGGGTTTTAAAGCCAATCATGTCTTGTAAAGTACTTGTTTTGATTCCCTTTTGTATATATTTTTGTCGCTAATGCATTTTTTCTGCTTTTTGCAGGTTTTCACGGCTTTCAGCCGAATTTTGCTGTGACACGCCCCAAGGTCACGCCCTACCAGGGCGTGTACCTAGGGCGTGTAACCCAGAGGAATGAAGCAATTGGTCCGAAACTGCATTCCGTGGAAACTTAGTGTACACGCCCCTCGGTCACGCCCGTGACACACCCGACACGGGCGTGTACTATAGGCGTGTCCCCAGGTTCCGAGGAATCGCCGCAGCGCGCTCGTCTTTCCCGCTCCACCGCCGCACCGAAAGTGTCACGCCCCAGGGTCACGCCCGACCCGGGCGTGACATATGGGCGTGTACTTCAGCAATTCCGCCCGTCACCTCCAGCATTCAATTTCAGCTCCCAAAGTCTCGCCGCAAAGAACACGCCCCAGGGTCACGCCCTACCAGGGCGTGACCTGTGGGCGTGTACCGCAACAACTCCGTCAGAATTCAATTCCTGCCCGAAAAAGTCGCGCCGAATGTGTCACGCCCCAGGGTCACGCCCGACCAGGGCGTGACAGGGGGGCGTGACCCGACCCGAAAAATTCTATAAATAGAGCCCAACTCCAGGGGTTTTAGGACAACTTTTCGCTTTGAGAGGGGAGGTTCTGTCCTTTGTATTTCTGAACTTTTTAAGCATGTCTTTCCATTTTTAGTTCGTAGCTCTAGCTTTATGCTTTCCCTGTATTAGCTCCTAGTTTATTTCTGTAGTATGATGCTAATAATAGTGTAGTTTCCTTCTCATGTTCTTGTAATCTCTGGTTTTCAAGCTGTAAGATCACTGTTTCTATTAATAAAAATTGCTTGTTTTCTTTTACGTTTCTGCTCCATTTTCAGTATTTTTCTTCTACTCATCCCCCCTCTTCCACCTCACCATGATTAACTAATCCTCCATGTACTCGATCTTAATGATCCGAGGTTCGAGTGATTAGGTTATGATGCTTTGAATCTTACCTTTTCTTTTTAGGGTTTAGCTTTGAATTACTCTTGATTTATCACGGGTTGGAGGTATATTATCGATATATACTCTCCACCTTTGCTTTCATTCTGGGCTAGCCGAGAGGCCGAAAGTTTGAAATGAGCACTCAAGAGTAAAGGGGGTTGTTCGCACCCCTCGAGAGAGGCAGACGATCAAATCTCCCGGATTGGAGTAAAATCCATTAGAGGGGTTCACCGCGTAAAGCGAGTTTTAGGCCTCCGATTTAGGCGAAAGTCGGTCGGACCTTCCTAAACTCAGTTAGGCACGGCCTTCGAGAGAAGCGTGTCAATATTCATGGAACCTCCACGGTCAAAGACCTTTACCCTAATTAGCTTAGGTTTATTTATCGTATTTTTCTAACCACTCTTGCCGAGGTGATTTCTGATCGAGTGCATTTTCCCTTCATTGTTACCAAGCTTAAGTTAATCGCTCTTTAGCTCTCTTTATCTTTTCATGCAAGTAGTTTTCTTCCTTTAGTACATTTAGCTTAAGAAAACCTTATTTTTCCGTCGATAAAATAATAGATTTCGTGTGAGTAAGCTTACTCAACTGTTCCCGGATTTCAATACGACACTTGTGTCCCCTAGCTGCATTTCGATAGGTATACTTGCATTGATGAATTGTTAGTTTGGTTATTCTCTCTCCTTGCAGATATCTAAGAGACAATCAAGTTTTTGGCGCCGTTGCCGGGGAAGCAACGCTTGTTGATAAATTGAAAACGCGAATATATTAATTTTATCACTTCTCTTTCTCAGCCTCCTTCTTAAATTTTTTCCGCCTACTCACTTGAGTTAATTGGCTGGATTTTGTTAAGTGTGCGTATTTTTAATTTTTCCGCCTACTCACTTGAGTTAATTGGCTGGATTTATTTCAAGCAAGTGTGCGTATTTTATTTTTCCGCCTACTCACTTGAGTTAATTGGCAGGCTTTATTTCAGTAGAGTGTGTTTACTTTCTGTCGAGTGGGTGTGTTTTAATTTTCTGTCGAGTGCGTGAGTATAGCTTTTAATTTCCGCCTACTCGCACAGAGATAAATGGCTGGATTTTAATTACCGCATTCGTAATAGAAACCCACATCACAAAATTTTCTACACCACCTAACTCTCTCGAAAAGGGCAAAGTGGCTCTAAATGCCACTATCTTGTCTAGTACCTTGCGAACCCTTCACCGGGTAGCCCTTGGGAAGTTCGGGAGTTAAAACATAAAAAAATCTATTTCAAAAAATTTTTCCAACTTCATTAGCTCTTTTACTTTTTAGTCTTGCTTCTCCTCTCTTCTTCTAGTGTATGACCCGCGGAAGTCCGTCGGTTACTTTGGACCTGGACCACGAAATTGAGCGTACTCTTCGGAGAAGATCGCGATTTCAAGGCCCTACTACCCAAGTGCTGGTTGAGGATTCCGAGTCATTTTCTACCTTAAGAATGGCAGAACCCAACGTGGAGGAAGTCGTGCAAAGGCCTATGTCCTATTATGCATGACCAAATCTCGAGGGTACAGAAACTAGTATAGTTCGCCCTGCAATAAATAATAATAATTTTGAACTAAAGCCTAGCATAATTCAAATGGTGCAGCAGTATGTGCAATTTGACGGGCTTCAAGATGAAGACCCGAACGCACACATAGCCAGCTTTCTTGAGATTTGTGACACCTTCAAGATAAATGGTGTCACAAATGATGCTATTAGGCTAAGATTATTTCCTTTCTCTCTTAGAATTAAGGCTAAGCAGTGGCTGAACACCCTTCCTAAAAATAGCATAACTACTTGGACGCAATTAACTGAAAAATTTTTGGCCAAGTATTTTCCGCTTGCTAAAACTGCTAAACTTAGGAATGACATTTCTGCCTTTGGACAAATAGACTCAGAGACCCTTTATGAAACCTGGGAAAGATTTAAAGAATTATTAAGACGATGCCCACATCACGCTCTGCCTGTATGGTTGCAGGTGCAGACGTTTTATAATGGGCTAAATCAAAGCACGAAGCAAATGATAGACGCAGCTTCTGGCGGTACTTTAAACCATAAGACCCCGGAAGAAGCTCTTGAGCTGTTTGAAGACATGGCCATGAACACTTACCAGTGGAATGTGCCTAGGTCCCGCCCAAACAAACCTGCAGGTCTCTTTGAAGTGGACAACGTCTCACAACTCGCACTGCAAGTTGAAATATTAAGCAAAAAAATTACGGAGATGACTGCTGCCTCCGCCCCTCAGGTATGGGAATCTGCAACTCCTCCCGCTGAACATTTGGATTATGTAAATAATATGCCTAGAACTGCTTTTAATAATTTTTCTGCTGCGAATTATCATCCTCCTGGTTTTAATTTTCCGAATAGTTATAATCCTGCGTTAAGAAATCATCCGAATTTTTCGTGGAGCAATCCATCGAATGCTGTGCGCCCGCCACCGCAAAGTGATTTTTCTGCTCCACCACCACCTCCTCCTCAAAGTTTTCCAAAACCTCCAAATTTGGAGGAAGTGTTTTCAAAATACATGAATGCTAATGACGCTACGATTAGGACCTTAACCGGAAGTGTTAAAAACTTAGAAAATCAGGTAGGACAGCTCACTAAAATGATTTCTGAGCGACCCGTAGGGTCTCTTCCTTCCAATACCGAGCCCAACCCGAGAGAGCAAGCGAAAGCTATAACTCTTTGGAGTGGGAAGAAAGTTCCTGGTATGGTAAGAGAAGAACCCGAGGCAAGCTCCGCTCCCGTTTTTAAAAATCAAAGCTCCGCTCCCGTTTTTGAAAATCAAAGCTCCGTTCCCCTTTTAAAAATTCCATCCTCTGCCGAAGAAATTATCACCCCTATCGTAGAAAAAGAATTCACTCCTCCACCCACCTTTAAAAATAATCCATCCCCGCCATACCCTTCCGAACTTAATAAACAACGACAGGATGATCAATACACCCGTTTTTTGGAAATGTTTAAGCAAATCCACGTAAATCTGCCTTTCCACGAAGCCATATCCCAGATGCCGAAGTACGCAAAATACCTTAAGGACCTCCTAACTAACAAGAAGAAGTTAGAGAACCTTTCTCATGTCACGTTAAATGTCGCGTGCTCGGCGGTTTTGACAAACGGATTACCGAAAAAAATCAGTGACCCGGGTAGTTTCTCTATCCCGTGTGTCTTCGGTGATCTCTTTGTCAAACACGCTTTAGCCGACTTAGGTGCGAGTATTAATCTTATGCCCCTCTCGTTGTTTAAAAAGTTAGGAATTGGTAGTCTCAACCCCACACGCATGAGTATCCAGCTAGCCGACAGGTCAGTCAAATACCCGTTAGGAATAGTGGAGGACGTCCTAGTCAAAGTTGACAAGTTCATCTTCCCAGTGGACTTTGTCATTTTAGACATTGAAGAAGACGTCGAGGTTCCCCTGATCCTTGGCCGACCCTTCCTTGCCACCTCCCGAGCTATCATTGATGTAAGCAATGGTAAGCTCTTCCTTCGAGTGGGCGACGATGAGGTAACTTTCTCTATCACCCCCTCGATGAAGAACACACTAGCTAATGATGACTCCTGTTTTTTTCATGGATACCATAAGTGAAGAATTCTTCTCTCCCACCTCTGATTTTGACAAAGAATTTTCCAATTTTTGTTCCTCTCCTACTCTTCCAACTGAATCTCTACACATAAGTGAAGAATCCTCCACTCGCCTCTCTGATTTTGAAAAAGAATTTAATGATTTCTGTTCCTCTTCTACTTTTCCAACTGAATCGCTGCACGAAGCCTCCATGGCCGCTAGCAACACCCCTTTTAATTTTACATATAAAAAAGTGTACGAGGACATAGTTTTTGAAAAAGAACAAATTTCCAAGACCTCGTATGATGACCCCCCTACCTTGGAACTGAAAGAACTACCAGAGCACCTTCAATACGCTTTCTTAGAAAAGGACTCTAAGCTGCCTGTCATAATTTCGGCCTACCTCACGGATGCACAAAAGAATAAACTTCTTTCAATTTTACAAAAGCATCGCCAAGCTATTGCTTGGCAGATATCTGATATCAAGGGCATAAGCCCATCTTTCTGCACTCATAAAATCTTAATGGAAGATAATTCTCGTAACTCTATACAACCTCAGCGCCGTATAAACCCAAACATGAAAGACGTAGTTAAGGGCGAGGTTATGAAATTGTTAGACGCAGGAATTATCTATCCTATATCCGACAGTAAGTGGGTTAGCCCAGTACAGGTAGTACCAAAGAAGGGAGGGATAACGGTCGTAAGTAATGAAAATAATGAATTAATCCCGACTCGGATGGTGACCGGATGGCGAATGTGTATAGATTACCGTAAGTTGAATGACGCCACCCGCAAGGATCACTTCCCCTTGCCGTTCATTGATCAAATTTTAGAACGACTTTCCGGACATAGCTTTTATTGTTTTCTCGATGGCCTCTCGGGGTATCTTCAAATCCCCATCTCCCCCGAGGACCAGGAGAAAACTACGTTTACTTGTCCCTTCGGCACCTTCGCCTACCGAAGAATGCCGTTTGGATTGTGCAATGCGCCGGCTACATTCCAACGATGTATGCTCGCCATCTTTGACAAGTACGTAGAAAGCATTATGGAAGTCTTCATGGATGATTTCTCCGTCTTCGGGAATTCCTTCGATAGTTGCTTAGAGAACCTCGAAAAAGTCTTAGAGCGATGCGAAGAAACTAACCTCGCCTTAAATTGGGAAAAATGTCATTTTATGGTAAGGGAAGGGTTAGTTTTGGGACATAAAATTTCTGAAAGGGGTATTGAAGTAGACGTTGCGAAAATAGAAGTTATCGAGAAACTGCCGCCACCTACGAACATAAAAGCCATAAGAAGTTTCCTGGGTCATGCGGGTTTCTACCGCCGCTTCATAAAGGACTTTTCCAAAATCACCAAGCCCCTTACCCATCTCTTAGAAAAAGACGCCCCATTCATCTTTGATGACCTCTGTCTAGCTGCCTTCAATTTAATAAAAGAAAAATTAGTTAATGCGCCAATCATGATAGCTCCGGTGTGGGATCTTCCATTTGAAATAATGTGTGATGCGAGTAGTTATGCGGTGGGAGCCGTACTAGGTCAACGTATTTCCAAAAACTTCCACCCCATTTATTACGCTAGTAAAACACTCACATCTGCACAGGAAAATTACACCACCACCGAGAAAGAGCTCTTAGCTGTAGTATTCGCATTTGACAAATTTCGCCCTTATATCACTCTTTCGAAAATTATAGTTTTTACGGACCACTCGGCCCTCAAATATCTTCTCTCTAAAACGGATGCCAAGCCTCGCTTGATTCGCTGGGTCTTACTCCTCCAGGAGTTTGACTTAGAGATCCGTGATAAGCGAGGTGCCGAGAACTTGGCCGCCGACCACCTTTCGCGCCTAGACAACCCGTTTATAGAACAATTAGATGAAAATTCTTTTCATTTCTATTTCCCTGATGAGAAGCTTTTCGTAATTAACACATCTACTTCTCCTTGGTTTGCCCGCATCGCCAACTATCTAGTGGCCCGTGTGCTCCCAAAAGAGTTTTCATCTCAGCAAAAGAAGAAATTCTTTTCTGAGCTGAAGAAATACTTTTGGGAGGACCCGCATCTTTTTAAAGTCTGTGCAGACCAAGTGATCAGGAGGTGTGTTTCCTTGGATGAAGGATTAGATATTATTAAACATTTGCATGAAGGACCGACAGGTGGGCACTATCAAGCTGCTCGCACCGCTCACAAAGTGTTAAGCGCGGGTTTTTACTGCCCCAGCCTGTTTAAAGACGCGCATGCCTTTGTGAGTAGGTGTGATAGTTGCCAACGGTCGGGAAATATTTCGAATAAAAATGAAATGCCACAAAATTATTTTCTAGAGTGCGAAGTTTTCGACCTCTGGGGGATTGATTTTGTTGGTCCTTTTCCTTCTAGCTTCGGGAATAAGTATATTTGTGTTGCCGTTGATTATGTTTCACGTTGGGCCGAATCCCAAGCTCTTCCTACGAATGACGCCCGAGTCGTAGTTAATTTCCTCAAAATATTATTTTCTCGATTCGGTACGCCGCGCGCTATCGTTAGTGATAGAGGTTCCCATTTCTGTAACGCGCAATTTTCAAAAATCCTAACTAAATATGGCGTTACTCATAAGCTTTCCACTGCCTACCACCCCCAAACTAATGGACAAGTCGAAGTAGTGAATAGAGAAATAAAACGAATTTTAGAAAAGACTGTTTCCACATCTAGAAAAGACTGGTCAGCCAAATTAGACGATGCTCTATGGGCCTACCGAACAGCGTACAAAACCGCCCTCGGCTGTACGCCATATCGGTTGGTTTATGGAAAATCGTGTCATTTACCCGTAGAGTTAGAACACCGTGCCTTTTGGGCCTTGCGATTTTTAAACTTCGATCCCCACTCTGTCGGCGATTTTAGAAAATTTCAACTTAACGAACTCGACGAGTGGCGCTCTTACGCTTATGAAAATAACAGACTTTACAAAGAGCGGACGAAGCGTTTACACGACCGACATCTTAGGCACCCAAAAATCTTTAAGCCAGGCGACCAAGTGCTTCTTTATAACTCTCGTTTACGTTTATTCCCGGGTAAATTAAAATCACGATGGTCTGGGCCTTTTACTGTTTTAGAGGTCTTTTCTTATGGTACTGTTTTAATTTCCCACCCTGATAAGGGTACTTTCAAAGTGAATGGTCAGCGTCTTAAACTGTATTTCTGTGATGATGTCAGTCTCAACCCTGTTAACTCTATCTTTCCGGTCCTGACATTTGATTAATCTGAACATTATTTTACTCACAAACTTTGACATTTATTCGAACTTATTTTTAAAACAATATTTGGGACAATCTTATTTTGATGCGTCGAGCTCAAACGACGCTTTAAACAAAGGGCGCTCTTGGGAGGCAACCCAAGTTATCTTTTTCTGTTTTCTTTCTTTTACACTTTTTGCCCCGACTGGCTCCGGCAAGCTGAAACTTCTGCGATCGCCTGCTCCAATGGTTCTGCTTCCATGCAACAGTCCGCCGGACGACGTTTCATGAAGATCCACAGCACATGCATGGAGGAGCGGTATCACTCAACTTGCCCTGCAAAATAAAACCGGGGAAGTACCTGCTTTTCAATTCTGTCTTTTATTTCTGTACTTTACTTTTTGAAAGTCCACCTAGTGTCAACTATGTGCACCTATGGGGGGGAATAGGTGATGTGTGGTTCTTTTGCGGAATTTACGGATGTACCTGCACAATAAATTAAAGAGCACAGCACACAGAATACACAGCAAATTTATAGTGGTTCCCCGACTTGGGTACATCCACTTTCCCCCTTCGACCTATCTCCCCAAACAAGGGACGACTCGGTCACTTCTCCAATGGGATTGAAATCCAATCCCCGCACTAACGGAAGGAGCCCTTCCACACGTGAGAGTCAATACTCCCACAAAATGGGTTGCACCCAACCCTTACAACACGGAACAAAAGTTCCTTTACAACGAAATTAAATGTAGAGTGTACACGTGATACAAACTTCTTTTGGAGACTACGGTGTTCCTCTTTGTTCGACGACGTGTTCTTGAAGTCGATGAAGAGTCTACGACCTTGGTCTCTCTTGGAGAGGATCTCCCGGAACCGGCGGCGGCAATCCGAGCGGCGGCTTGGTTCGGAGTCGGCGGCAACGAAGGTGCGCTGCTGCAGTGCTTTGAGATCCAAACTTCTTTGCGAAGCAAACTAGGTCTCCCAACGGTCACTCTAGGATCGGTCGTCTCGATCGATTCGGACGGGGGAGTTTTTCCCGGTCAACAAATCGAGAGACAAGAGATCTCTGGATAGACACGTGAGACGCAAGCTTTGCTAAGCTTCTGTCGCCGGAGATCGGGAAGAGGAACGATCAGCAGCGGCGACGTATTTGCCCGAGCGCGACGGCGGCGGCGGAAGGAGTTCGCGAATTTAGGGTTTTTTCTTGCTCGGCTTCTTTCTTGGTATCTCTTCCATTCAAAATACCTGTGTATAAATACTGTAGAATTCTCAAATGTGACCGTTTGTGGGACCCACAAAAGAAATCCCCAAATCCCGGTCCAGGAAATTAACTGCGGCAGAATCCGGTTCAGGAAATTCCAGAGAAAACGCCAAGGAAAAATCGGCGAGAATTGCAGGCGATTCTCGACGAATCGGCGAGAATCACCAAGTGATTCTCGACGATTCGTCGAGAATCGTTTGTGATTCTCGTCGAATCACTTATTGATTCTCAACGAATTTTACTTTGTATACATGGGCTGCTTGGCCACTGGTTCGGCGGGAATTACTAGAGATTCTCGCCGAATCATACTTGGCACCATTTTGAGGTGGCCAGAAGGAGTCGGCGAGAATCACTAATGATTCTCGTCGATTCGGCGAGAATCACTAGTGATTCTCGCCGAGAATCACTAGTGATTCTCGCCAAATCGGCGAGAATCACTTGGTGATTCTCGTCGAATATGCCTTGGACGAATTTTCGTCTTCCACCCAGGAGCTGCTCCTTGATCCTCCATGCTCCTTGTCTTCTCTTGCATATGAACGGCCCTGTACTTGAGAGTAAGTGCACTCCAATAGAGAGAGTACACATAGGCCAACACACTGATCTGCTCAACGAGGGATTACGTCATGCAGACCCGTGTATATTGACCTACTGCACCCTGACATTGGTGTGCACTTAGCGTGGAGGAACTGCAAGCACACCTTGAAAAAGTTTATCAAATACATAGTCTATTGACCTTAGCTTGTCCAGGGGCTTCTTCAAATCAGGTACATTGTGGATACAATACCCAACAATCTCCCCCTATTTGAAGAAGCCTAAACCTTACAAGCTAAGGTGAATAGAACAAATGGAAATGAAAGCAAATGAAAGCCATAAACTTAACATCGAGTGGAGTCATCCCTTACCAATACCGATTGCTTGGGAGCAAGCTGGAGCCACCTTAGCCTTGACCCCGAGAGGGTAATCTCCCCCTTTTCGGCTTCGGCAAATCGGGGTCTGTAACCTTTGGCCCTTAGCTGCCCCTCAGTTCTTGCAGATGTACTCACGCTGGAGTACTCTGCTCCCCCTCAGATCATGTACGAGTCTGGAGCTTCTGAAGTCTTCATGCTTCATAATTGAGCATCCCCAATTCAGTCTTGAAAAGATTGAACTTGGCCTCGTCTAAGGGCTTTGTGAATATATCAGCAATCTGCTTGTCCGTGGGGACATAACAGAGAGAGATGTCCTTGTTTTCCACGTGCTCCCGAATGAAGTGGTAGCGCACTTCAATATGCTTCGTTCTGCTGTGCGAGACAGGATTGTTGGCAATGGCAATCGCACTGGAGGAGTCGCAGTACATTGGAACTTCCTTGAACTGAAGGTTGTAGTCGGCCAACTGATTTCTGATCCAAAGGAGTTGCGCGCAACAGCTGCCTGCTGAGATGTACTCAGATTCTGCTGTGGAGGTAGCCACACAGTTCTGCTTCTTGCTGTTCCATGAGATAAGCCTTCTTCCGAGAAATTGACACGTCCCGGAAGTGCTTTTCCTGTCATCCCTACTCCCTGCAAAATCAGCATCTGAAAAGCCTATTAGCTCGACATCATTGTTTCTCGGGTACCACAAGCCAAGATTAGGAGTACCTTTAAGGTATCTTAGAATTCGCTTTGCAGCGACATGATGAGATTCCTTAGTGTTTACCTGATATCTGGCACAGACACATGTGGAGAACATAATATCCGGTCTACTGGCAGTAAGGTAGAGCAGGGATCCAATGATGCTTCTGTATTTGGTTTCATCGAAAGGTTTACCTTTCTCATCCTTATCCAGAGACATGGTGGATCCCATTGGAGTCCTCATAGAGGTTGCACTCTCCATACCGAATTTCTTAAGGAGTTCATTTGTGAACTTCGTCTGAGAGATGAAGATTCCATCCTCAAACTGTTTCACTTGAAGTCCTAAGAAATACTTGAGCTCTCCCATACTGCTCATTTCAAACTTTCCTTGCATAAGTTTAGAAAACTTTTTGCAAAGATTGTTGTCCGTTGAGCCGAATATTATGTCATCGACATAGATTTGCACCAGCAAAATCTTGCCTTTGACTTCCCTGAGAAACAATGTTTTATCTATTTTACCTCTAGAGAACTTGTTCTCAAGAAGAAACCTAGATAAAGTCTCATACCAAGCTCGTGGAGCTTGTTTTAACCCATATAATGCTTTATTAAGAAAGTAGACATGATTGGGAAAAGTAGGATCGACAAAACCTGGGGGTTGAGCGACGTATACTTCCTCTTTCAGGTCTCCGTTCAGGAAGGCCGATTTCACATCCATTTGATAGACTGTGAATCCTTTGACTGCAGCATACGCCAGGAATAACCTGATTGCCTCGAGCCTTGCTACTGGTGCAAAGGTCTGGTCGAAATCAATCCCTTCCTCCTGTCTGTAACCTTGAGCCACCAGCCTAGCTTTGTTCTTTACGATGACACCATGTTCATCCAGCTTGTTTCTGAAGATCCACTTTGTGCCGATCACATTCTGCTTGTATGGTCTGGGAACCAGCGTCCAAACATTGCACCGGTCGAATTGATGTAGTTCCTCTTGCATGGCCAGAATCCATGCCGCATCCTTGTTCTCCTCGTCGAACTTCTTTGGCTCTACCTGTGACAGGAAGCTAAGATGCAATACTTCGTTAGTTGTACCTCTTCGAGTTCTGACGCCGACACGAGGATCCCCGATGATCTGTTCTCTAGGATGATCCCTCACGTGACGGAGCTCTAGAAGTCTGGCGTCTGGTGCTTCAACTACTTCTTGGGCTTCTCTTTCTTCCAAGAGATTTGTTTCATCTTGATCTTCAACATTTTCAGATGACGTGGAGGTGGACACTTTGACGTACTTAGGAGTGTCATCTTTAGCGGGCTCATCCAGACTCAGCTGTTTCAATCGTGCACCTACATCTTCAAGAATACCACTAGAAGAATTGCTGTGAAGCAAACTTCCTTCATCAAATACAACATTTATTGATTCTTCTACCACTAGGGTTTTCTTATTGAAGACCCTATATGCCCGACTATGGGAACTATAGCCCATGAATATGCCTTCGAAGCATTTTTCACCGAATTTAGTACGCGGGTACTTCCCATTATTTAGTACATAGCATCTGCAACCAAAAATCCTTAAGTAGGACATGGTTGGTTTCCTGCCTTTCAGTAGCTCGTAGGGCGTCTTACGATGATGCTTGTTGATCAATGCGCGGTTTTGTGCATGACAAGCTGTGTTGACAGCCTCTGCCCAGAAGTATTCCGGGAGAGAAGCGTCTTTCAACATTGTCGTGCAAGCTTCAATGAGAGTTCTATTTCTCCTCTCCACAACCCCATTTTGCTGAGGAGTGCGTGGGGAGGAAAACTCATGAAAGATACCTTGTTCTTCACAGAATTCTGTCATAGCACCAGATTCGAATTCTGTTCCATGGTCACTTCGGATTTTGACCACGGAGCAGTTAAATTCGTTCTGAACCTGCTTGACAAAATTAGTGAAGATGTCAAAAGTATCTGACTTTCGTTTCAAAAAGAACACCCATGTAAACCGAGAGTGATCATCAACTATCACTAGCGTATATGACTTGCCTCCCAAGCTATGAACTTGCATTGGGCCAAACAAGTCCATATGTAACAGGTAAAGACATCGGGAAGAGTCTTTGTCTGCAATGCTCTTAAAGGTAGCCCGAGTCTGTTTGCCCATCTGGCATGCAGGACAGGGGCTATCTTTGATGCACTTGATACTGGGAGCATCTCTTACTAAGTTCTTAGAAAATAGCATACTAATTGTCTTGAAATTAATATGTGCCAATCTCTTGTGCCATTGTTCACAAAGAGATGCACTGCCTGTTGCCACAAGGCATACGGGGGTAGATGAATCTACACTGAGAAAATCTAAGCAGAAGATATTTCTGCTCCTAATGCCTGATAATACCGTCTCAGAAGAGGTACGTGAAATTATCAGACATTTGTCCTTGCAGAACTTAACGTCATAACCTTTGTCACATAATTGACTTACGCTGATCAGGTTATGGTTTAACCCTTCAACATAAGCCACGTCGGTGATAGAGGTTATACCGTTGGAAATCATACCGTAACCCCTGGTGACTCCTCGATCTGACCCTCCGAAGATGACTTTGGGTCCATTCTCGACTGGAGTGTAATCACGCAGCAGGCTTCTTGTCCCAGTCATATGCCGGGAGCATCCACTGTCCAAATACCAGATCGGCGTTTTGGTGGCCTTTGGACATTCCTGCAAAACAAAATTAATTTGCCTTAGGAACCCAATCGAACTTGGGTCCTAGATTCCTGGTTAGCACACTCCCCCTCGGAAGGTTAACCCTACGAGTGGTCGGCCTCGCATTGCTAACATGGGGAGTCTCGTAGTACCTTGGATTAAACCAACAATCCACGGCAAAGTGACCGACTTTGCCACAGCACCAACAGTCGAACCTGTTGTATCTCTTCTGAGGCTCCTGCTTTACCCTGGGAACAGCGGGTACAGCTGGGGCCTTGGATCTGGAGGTGGAGGCCTCATGGTGACGGCAGTCACATGACTTTGTCACCTTCTGTATAACAGGCTTGACTTTTGGTGCCTGCTTTCCATTATGGCCGCTAGAGAACGGACCATAATTTTCCATGTGCATTTCCTCATAAGGTGCCTTGAAGGCACTCTCACCGAAGTTCCGGGGAAAGTTCCAATCGTCATACCGGCTCTTTGGCTTTGCAACCGAGGGCCGGAAATGATGCCCAAATGTTGACTCAAAGTCATGTTGGTTGCACGGAAAGCCAGGCTTTCTGAACGCAACAGGACTAAGAGGAGCCTTGCCCTTTTCACCAGCAGAGGCCTTCTTGGCGGCCTTATTCTTCCTCTGGTTCCTGTTTCTCCTGGAAGAGGAACCAGATACCCCTGCATGCCCCAAGCCAGCTCCTTTGGCCTGAGCAGAGAAGGTATCAACGACTGGAAGAACTGTTTTTGGCATGGAGAAGCTCTTGACGATCTTCTTTTCTGCCGCAAGTAGTTCTTCCAACTTGTTGACTTCCTCCTGCTTTAGATCAAGAAGCTTCAAAGACTCTGAATGCTTTGAGGTCAGGTCAAGGTGATCCTGTCGGAGAGAGATCAAACTAGTGACCTCTTCCCTTAGGGAAACACACTCGCCCTTAAGGAATTTTACTTCCTTTTTCTCAGCCTTCAGTCTCTTTCGGCACTCCTCGAAGGTGTTGAGCAGAAGCTCATACTTCTCGAGGAGCTCAGCTTCGCGGGCCGAAAGGCTATCCTCAGGTCCATCGTCCTGAGACTCAGGATCAGAGTTAGAGTCGGAGAGAGGGGTGTGAGCGTTTACCTTCCCAGAAAATGGGGGACATTCTCCTTCTGAGTCGGAGCGACCCACCAGCCCGAAGTAGGCTTCTTCATCATCACTGGAGTCTGAGGAATCAGACTCACTTAGTGTCTTTGGCCTTCTGGCGATGTAGCTCCGCTCCTTCTTCTTATCTCTGGTGGATTTGAGCTCCTCACCATTTCCCTTTTCTCTTTTGCTTTGATAGCAGTCGGCCACGACGTGTCCTGGTTTATTACATCCAAAGCAAATAATGTCAGAAGAACGATGTTTGTTGGGTTTAGATGCATACCTGTCAGAAGAGTAGTTTTTCTTCTGATGTCTGGAAGAGGAGCCGTCTCTCTTTCTTTGATTCCTCATCTTGAGGAACTTCTTGAACTCTCGAGTGATGAGGGAGAAATCCTCCTCCGACAGTTCTGAGCTGGAGGAGCATGGATCGGAGTCCTCCTCCTCATCCTTTTTCCTGGCACGGTACGACACCGTACTCTTCCCTTTTCTGGAGTGACTGGCTTTTAGAGCCACAGTCTTTTCTTTTGCAGCAGCCTTTTCTGCTTCTTCCTCCGCTTTCCTGGTGTTCAGCTGAAGCTCATAGGATATCAGCTTCCCAAACAGAATTTGTGGATCAGTTTCTGCCAGTCTGCCAAATTCTCTGATGGCGCAGATCTTAGTGTCCCATTCCTTAGTAAGGGACCTAAGGAATTTGTCATTGAGTTCACCATTAGTGAACACTCTTCCGTACCCCTTGAGGGCGTTGACAATCTTTAGGAAGTTCTCGTAGGTGACCCCGATCTCTTCCTTCGGCCCTTGTCTGAAGGCCTCATACTTCTGGTTCAGGAGGGATCTCCGATCATCCCTCACTTCATCTGTGCCCTCCATTAGAATGATCAGACACTGCCAGATCTCCTGAGCTGTCCTGCAGTTGCTGAAGTTCTGCATCATCGAGTCATCAACTGCGCTGACCAGGATGTTTCTTGCCTTCATGTCAAGGCCCACTAGGACCATCTCATCCTTGTCCATTTTAGAGAGTGTCTTCGGCACTTTCTTGGTGGGATCAATGGTGGAGGCCTTAGTGGGGACATAAGGTCCCTCCAGCACAATCATGAAAAGTCGAGGGTCCACTGCTTCCATGTAGAACCTGATCCTTTCCTTCCAGATAGGAAAGTTGAGTCTGTTGCACACTGGGATCTTGCCGGAGTACTTGAGCCCGTCCATAGTAGATGTATGTCTCCTTGTCGACACTAGTGGCAGGATTCAACTCAAGGTGTTAACCTTTTTGCTGAGTAACCTGCCTCTGATACCACTTGAAAGTCCACCTAGTGTCAACTATGTGCACCTATGGGGGGGGGGAATAGGTGACGTGTGGTTCTTTTGCGGAATTTACGGATGTAACTGCACAATAAATTAAAGAGCACAGCACACAGAATACACAGCAAATTTATAGTGGTTCCCCGACTTGGGTACATCCACTTTCCCCCTTCGACCTATCTCCCCAAACAAGGGACGACTCGGTCACTTCTCCAACGGGATTGAAATCCAATCCCCGCACTAACGGAAGGAGCCCTTCCACACGTGAGAGTCAATACTCCCACAAAACGGGTTGCACCCAACCCTTACAACACGGAACAAAAGTTCCTTTACAACGAAATTAAATGTAGAGTGTACACGTGATACAAACTTCTTTTGGAGACTACGGTGTTCCTCTTTGTTCGACGACGTGTTCTTGAAGTCGATGAAGAGTCTACGACCTTGGTCTCTCTTGGAGAGGATCTCCCGGAACCGGCGGCGGCAATCCGAGCGGCGGCTTGGTTCGGAGTCGGCGGCAACGAAGGTGCGCTGCTGCAGTGCTTTGAGATCCAAACTTCTTTGCGAAGCAAACTAGGTCTACCAACGGTCACTCTAGGATCGGTCGTCTCGATCGATTCGGACGGGGGAGTTTTTCCCGGTCAACAAATCGAGAGATAAGAGATCTCTGGATAGACACGTGAGACGCAAGCTTTGCTAAGCTTCTGTCGCCGGAGATCGGGAAGAGGAACGATCAGCAGCGGCGACGTATTTTCCCGAGCGCGACGGTGGCGGCGGAAGGAGTTCGCGAATTTAGGGTTTTTTCTTGCTCGGCTTCTTTCTTGGTATCTCTTCCGTTCAAAATACCTGTGTATAAATACTGTAGAATTCTCAAATGTGACCGTTTGTGGGACCCACAAAAGAAATCCCCAAATCCCGGTCCAGGAAATTAACTGCGGCAGAATCCGGTTCAGGAAATTCCAGAGAAACGCCAAGGAAAAATCGGCGAGAATTGCAGGCGATTCTCGACGAATCGACGAGAATCACCAAGTGATTCTCGACGATTCGTCGAGAATCGTTTGTGATTCTCGTCGAATCACTTATTGATTCTCAACGAATTTTACTTTGTATACATGGGCTGCTTGGCCACTGGTTCGGCGGGAATTACTAGAGATTCTCGGCGAATCATACTTGGCACCATTTTGAGGTGGCCAGAAGGAGTCGGCGAGAATCACTAATGATTCTCGTCGATTCGGCGAGAATCACTAGTGATTCTCGCCGAATCGGCGAGAATCACTTGGTGATTCTCGTCGAATATGCCTTGGACGAATTTTCGTCTTCCACCGAGGAGCTGCTCCTTGATCCTCCATGCTCCTTGTCTTCTCTTGCATATGAACGGCCCTGTACTTGAGAGTAAGTGCACTCCAATAGAGAGAGTACACATAGGCCAACACACTGATCTGCTCAACGAGGGATTACGTCATGCAGACCCGTGTATATTGACCTACTGCACCCTGACATTGGTGTGCACTTAGCGTGGAGGAACTGCAAGCACACCTTGAAAAAGTTTATCAAATACATAGTCTATTGACCTTAGCTTGTCCAGGGGCTTCTTCAAATCAGGTACATTGTGGATACAATACCCAACACTTTTCTCTCGTTCTCCGACCTCCTTCTCCATTGCGGACAATGTAGATTTTCAGCTTGGGGGAGGACTTCCTCCTTTTTGTTTTCTTTTTGTTTTGTAAATATCCCAAAACAATTTCAAAAAATTTCAAAAACATTATTATATATATATAGCTGCATTTTGGTATTTCAATAAGTACCCCATGTTTATGTTTTGTTTTTCTCAAACTTCTTTATAAACAACGTAGTTAATTATAATTTTTCTAATCATTCTTTTTAATCATATTTCACAAGTAAAATGTTGGCCATGCTGTGTTTCTAATTCACGGTAGCATGTTAAGGTAAAATATTTCTCTAAACCGTGCATTTTTATTATGGTTTTCCGTTCTTTATTTTCTTTACTTTCTCTAAAAATTTATCATCCACTATTTTCCTTTTCGTCTTTAGATGATTTTTGTAAGAACATATTTTGAATAACGTAGTAGATATGAACGATCCAAGTGACATATTATTTTTATTTTCAAGATAATTTCATCAATCTTCTTTTATTATCTCGAACTTGCTTTTTGAAATTTATCGACTCTATGTTTTAAATAAATTTAAAAAAAAACGCGTGAAAATGATTTAGGCCATTTTTGTTTACGTTTGAGCTTTCTTGCCAACCTAAACTCTTTTACCACTAGTAGCCGCTTTTGAGCCTTTTTTCCAAATTCATTTGATAAACTCCACACACCATTTCATTTTCACTAAAGCCCAAATACCTACCTATCTAATCACGCTAATTTTGTTTGATAGAAAATTTTGTCTTATCTGTGGAGATATTGTTGAAAAAGGTGTACTCAAAAGCAATAAATTGAAAAAAAAAAATGAATGAAAATAATAGTAAAAAAAAAGAGATAAATAATCATAAAGAGAGAAAAAAATAAATTTATTTATACATATTTTGTTTAAAATAAATTTATTTTTTTCGAAACTCGTTGTTTTGGTTTAGTGTGATTTTTAAGCCTCCATGTTTATATTTGAATTCCACTCCTATTCATATTCCTAAACCAAACGTTTCGGTCCTATTAAGTCCTTTTGATTCACGCCCTTTTTTTTAATTTTATTTAACAACTAAGAAAAGAAGAAAAGTAAATCAGTTTTAGTTTTGGATTTAAACTTAGATTTTTGTTATTTAATTGATATAATTATAATGCGTTGCTTGGATCTAGTAATAACTCAATACGTTCTTTTCATTTTCATTACCTTGCTCAAATCTATTTAAAGAATTTCGTCAAAATTCTGGATGATTTATTTTTATTAAGTAAAGTTTATAAAAGTTAAATCATACCTAAATAATTGTTTTAGATTTACGTTTTACATTCTCCCTACCTAGAATTTCGCATAGTACTTGTGTGAGTATGATTAAAACCTTTTGAATTAGTCACTTTTTATGATTAGCTTGTCTTTATATCTTTACTTGGGGACAAGCAAAACTTAAGCTTGGGGGAATTTGATAATACGTTTGCAGTCAATTTTATTAGGATATTTTCGGGGTTTTAAAGCCAATCATGTCTTGTAAAGTACTTGTTTTGATTCCCTTTTGTATATATTTTTGTCGCTAATGCATTTTTTCTGCTTTTTGCAGGTTTTCACGGCTTTCAGCCGAATTTTGCTGTGACACGCCCCAAGGTCACGCCCTACCAGGGCGTGTACCTAGGGCGTGTAACCCAGAGGAATGAAGCAATTGGTCCGAAACTGCATTCCGTGGAAACTTAGTGTACACGCCCCTCGGTCACGCCCGTGACACACCCGACACGGGCGTGTACTATAGGCGTGTCCCCAGGTTCCGAGGAATCGCCGCAGCGCGCTCGTCTTTCCCGCTCCACCGCCGCACCGAAAGTGTCACGCCCCAGGGTCACGCCCGACCCGGGCGTGACATATGGGCGTGTACTTCAGCAATTCCGCCCGTCACCTCCAGCATTCAATTTCAGCTCCCAAAGTCTCGCCGCAAAGAACACGCCCCAGGGTCACGCCCTACCAGGGCGTGACCTGTGGGCGTGTACCGCAACAACTCCGTCAGAATTCAATTCCTGCCCGAAAAAGTCGCGCCGAATGTGTCACGCCCTAGGGTCACGCCCGACCAGGGCGTGACAGGGGGGCGTGACCCGACCCGAAAAATTCTATAAATAGAGCCCAACTCCAGGGGTTTTAGGACAACTTTTCGCTTTGAGAGGGGAGGTTCTGTCCTTTGTATTTCTGAACTTTTTAAGCATGTCTTTCCATTTTTAGTTCGTAGCTCTAGCTTTATGCTTTCCCTGTATTAGCTCCTAGTTTATTTCTGTAGTATGATGCTAATGATAGTGTAGTTTCCTTCTCATGTTCTTGTAATCTCTGGTTTTCAAGCTGTAAGATCACTGTTTCTATTAATAAAAATTGTTGTTTTCTTTTACGTTTCTGCTCCATTTTCAGTATTTTTCTTCTACTCATCCCCCCTCTTCCACCTCACCATGATTAACTAATCCTCCATGTACTCGATCTTAATGATCCGAGGTTCGAGTGATTAGGTTATGATGCTTTGAATCTTACCTTTTCTTTTTAGGGTTTAGCTTTGAATTACTCTTGATTTATCACGGGTTGGAGGTATATTATCGATATATACTCTCCACCTTTGCTTTCATTCTGGGCTAGCCGAGAGGCCGAAAGTTTGAAATGAGCACTCAAGAGTAAAGGGAGTTGTTCGCACCCCTCGAGAGAGGCAGACGATCAAATCTCCCGGATTGGAGTAAAATCCATTAGAGGGGTTCACCGCGTAAAGCGAGTTTTAGGCCTCCGATTTAGGCGAAAGTCGGTCGGACCTTCCTAAACTCAGTTAGGCACGGCCTTCGAGAGAAGCGTGTCAATATTCATGGAACCTCCACGGTCAAAGACCTTTACCCTAATTAGCTTAGGTTTATTTATCGTATTTTTCTAACCACTCTTGCCGAGGTGATTTCTGATCGAGTGCATTTTCCCTTCATTGTTACCAAGCTTAAGTTAATCGCTCTTTAGCTCTCTTTATCTTTTCATGCAAGTAGTTTTCTTCCTTTAGTACATTTAGCTTAAGAAAACCTTATTTTTCCGTCGATAAAATAATAGATTTCGTGTGAGTAAGCTTACTCAACTGTTCCCGGATTTCAATACGACACTTGTGTCCCCTAGCTGCATTTCGATAGGTATACTTGCCTTGATGAATTGTTAGTTTGGTTATTCTCTCTCCTTGCAGATATCTAAGAGACAATCAGCCTTTCATCTGCAAATGGATGGGCAGACCGAGAAGGTTAGTAGGACGATGGAAGGCATGCTTCGCATGTGCGTCCAGGATTTCGGAAAATAGTGGGAAGACCACCTATACTTGGTGGAGTTCGCGTACAATAATAGCTACCAGGCAAGCATACAAATGGCTCCCTTCAAGGCCCTTTATGGTATAATATGTCGCACGTCGTTGTCTTGGTTGGAAACGGGTGAGTCAAAGTTGTACAAGCGACAAGTGGTGGAAGACGCTACTTCATTGGTGCGAACCATTCGGGAGAGGTTACTAATCGCTCAGGACCACCAGGCTAAGTACTATAATGCCAAGGACAGGAATGTGGAGTTCATTGTTGGTGACTGGGTGTACTTAAAGATCAAGCCGTTCAAGGGTGTCTCGCGGGTGCGGCGCTTAAAGAAGCTAAGCCCGAGGTACCTTGGACCGTTTGAGGTCCTGGAGCGGATTGGCAAAGCAGCGTATCGCTTGAAGCTGTCAGTGGAGCTTAGTGGTCTACACGATGTATTCCATATTTCGATACTACGGAAGGCGGTGCAAGAGCCTTCGCATGTGATCGCGGTGGATAAAGTGCCGGTCGATAATGGGTTGACGATGAAGGTCAAGCCCGTTTGTATTGAGGACTCAGAAGTCAAGCGGCTACGCAATAAAGAGATCAGGATGGTCAAGGTCCGTTGGGACAATTGCGGTCAGGAAGAGCTCTCTTGGGAGCGAGAGCAGACCATGCTTGAGGAGTACCCGGAGTTGTTTCATACAGATACCGTTTAAGTTTTATGTTTATTTCCTTTATATAATTTCGAGGACGAAATTCTTTTAAGAGGGAGAGAGTTATAACTCCTTGAAACTCAAAAGAGCGACGGGAGGCGTTTTGAGCCAAGTTTGGAATTTGGCATGGGGCACACGGCCTGGGACACTGGCGTGTCCCAGGGCGTGTCGTGTTTGGGTCGACGATTTGGCCGAGAGGTCGACAAATTTTGGAGTCGACGATCGTCAAGCAGCGAACACGGCCTGAGACACGGGCGTTTCTCAGGGCATGTCGAGCTCGTGTCAACGATCTGCCCGGGAAGTCGACATTTTCGCTCGATAATGTGTCGAGATAGGGAACACGGCCTAGGACACGAGCGTGTCCCTGGCCGTGTCAGGGGTGTCGACGAACTGTGCTCGATGAAGTGTCGAGATAGTGAACATAGCCTGGAGCCCAGGCGTGTTCGGGTTTGACACAGGCGTGTTAAATAGGACACGAGCATGTCCAAGACCCTTGTGAGTCTCGGGTTGGTGTTGGTCCTGTGTTGATGGAGGAACACGCCCAGGAACACGGGGGTGTACTGGCTGACACGGGCGTGTCGGCTGCCCGTGTGTTTTTATAGACACGCCGATTTCAACAGCGAATGGGGGACACGGCCCTGGACACGGGCATATCGCAGGTCGTGTTCGGCCCAGGTTTTGCATTTCAGATCTGGATCGTGGCCGTTCGTTTCCTTATTTTAGGATCTGACGGATGGGGGTTGTTCCTACTCGGATATACCCGGGAATAGGGTTTCAAATCCCTCACTTCTTTCACTTAGTCTCTTTCTAAAAGTCTAGAGAGAAGGGAGAGCAAGGAAGAAGAAAGGAGGCTAGATTCGGTTATCTGCGGAGTTTCGGAGCTCCAAATCGCGAGCCGACTTCGGATCTGCGGAGGCAAGGAGATTGCGGTGCTTTCCATCCGCATACATTTCCATGGCGCCAAGGAAAAATGCTAGGGTAACGATTCTCTACTTGAGCATGTGAAACTCTCTTTTCCTTTGCATAGAAAGCCTGCTCTCGCGAGTTTGCGGTGAGTTGAGGCGTTCCTTCAGGTAGACATGAATAGTCCCCGTTGTGTATATGTAGAATCCGTAATCGAGAACGGATATAGGCATGATCTGTGAAGCCTACCTGGACAAGTTGGTCTGGATCGGTGATGTTGCATTGCATAAATGGCCAGAGAAGACTCCGTGCGTATGTTTGTTTTTTGGGTTTTCTACGCGGTAGATTGCAACAGGGAGCCTTGGGGATTAACTCCAAGGTGCACCCAGAAAACTAGACGGATGCGTGATTCTGCTAACATGGTGGCCTGGGAGCCAACTTGAACATAACCTGGTTATGTAATTTTGTGTGTTCGATTCACGGGCTTTGGGGAAGCTTAACTCGTGCCGATGATTTTAATTGTCGTGGCAAGTGAGCAACGGGTTGAGTGGAACCGTTCCTGCTCTATGTTTTTCGGTCTTTGAGGCCTACCGAGGGCATAGAGGTCGGGTCTTTGGCTGTTGATGATTTTAAGTGTCATGACTTCTACCTATAGGCTGTTGATGATTTTAAGTGTCATAACTTCTGCCTAAAAGACTCAAATGCTCACGAGTTGTGTCTTCCAAGTGGCGGTGGTGGGACCACGATTTTCACCGGGTTCACCGAGAATGTGCCCTGAGAGCACGGGGTGTGTGGTCGTGCGTGCCTACGCCTGTGATGTAGTGTTATTACTATATAATGCTTGGCTATGCTAATAAAGTGCAGGGAAGGAGCATCGCCGCCCCGAGTTTGGGGGCGGGATCATTATAATTTGGTCAGCATAGCTGACCGTTGCCTTTGTTTGCCACCGTTGCGGTGGATTGTTGCTTGCAGGTGCTGCAGGACCAAGCGGTAAATAGTGGGCTAAAGCCCAGGTTGCTGAGCCGGCCCTCGAAGGCCTAAATATTGAGTGTTTATTTGCTTTATTCATGTGTGACCGGCCTGCGAGCCGAGGTTTGCAAAACATGTAATATGAGTAAACAAATATAAGGCCTTAAGGCCATCATACTTGTGTATTGTACTTCATTCTTGTTGGTTTGAGTAGTGGACATTCATGCTCGTGCTGGGTTCTTTATTTTGCAACTTTAAATTGCTTCCGCTAGAATGACTATGTGTAGGACGTTGGATATTAGTTGGATGGTATTCCATTGAGTAACCACCCGGTCTGTCTGTGGTATATGGCGTCGGGCCCTGGCCGGACCTACTGCTATATGCTATGTGACGGATAGGGGGTGTTACACGACACATATAGTCGTCTGTGTCGACATACAGTTATTAGTGTAAACTCTTAAAGTTTTTTGTGTTGACACATCGCCGATGGTGTCGACACATGGTTTAATAATACCTTTACAAACTCTGTCAAGACTTTAATAGTCTGTGACGACACAATCCCAACAGTGTCGACACAATAAGAGTACTTCTACCCGTCTTTTGACCTTCTTTGATTAGAAACATATAAATAGGTGGAAGTAAAACCCTGTCTACTATAAAGATTATAGGGGGAGCAGGCTAAGACCCTGTGTCTATAAATAGGTGGAAGTAAAACCCAATCTGGGTAGAATCCTGAGTTTATATCTGGCTGAGAATATTCCTGAAGTCATGAATCAGATTGCAGGATCTAAGATCAATCATATGAGAAGAATGGATTTGAGAATACTATCAAGATGGGATAAAGTTCTGACGAAAGATGTTTCTACCCCTCAGAAACAATCAAAGCAGATTCAAAAAAAGAAGAAAACACCCTCTAAGACCACTGAATCTTCCAGTGATTCAGAAGAAATGGTTGTATTCAGCTCAGATGAAGAAGGAGCAGAAAGGACTAGAACGTCACCTGATCTAGAGACTGTAACTGAAGGACAAATGCAGGGTGAGCAGTCTCCTACAAGCAACATCCAAATGACATAAGTCCAGGAAGAGCTTAATCAAGGGGGAGCCAATGAGCTTTCTACAGTTTTAGCTCAATAAGAGGCATTACCCTTAGGGGGAGCTCATGAGCAACAGCCACCTGTCCACACAGCTGCACTGGACAGTGAAGCAGCTACACAAACTATACTTGAGGTACTACTGGATATAAATCAAGCTGCTATAAATACTGAAAATGATACACTGAATGTGCATATGAATGCTGTTGAACAGAATAATCAAGACAATATACCTGGAGATGTCATTACTAGAGAAGAAACTTTGGAATTTGAAGGAGAACCATCTGCTAAAGAGACAGTTATACCTCCAGTACAAATGCAACAAGAAGTTACTTTAGAAGAAATTTTTCCTGATTTATTAGATGCAAGAACTGAGGGGTAGCTGCTAAGGACTGAGCGGGAGATGCCCATTATAGCATCTAGTCCAAAAGATACATTGGCCATAGCAAGCTCATCTGAGTCCTCAGAAGATGAAGAAGCCTCTAGGGCAAAGAAGAGAAAGCTTATGGAGTTAAGGAAGAGAAGCTCTAGCAATAAGAAAGCCATACAGACTGTCCCACAAACTCCAGCTCCAACTGTAGATTTCAGTTCACTACTGGTGCAACTGCAAATAAAGTTGGATGAACAAAGACAAGCCCTAGAAAAATATGTTGATGAGAGCAATAAAGAATTGCAACTTCAGTTGGCACAAGATATTAAATCCATCAAATTTGAGGTCAATCTACATAAAAAGGAAATGACAGATTGCTTCCATAAGGGAGGTAATGATGTAGTATATTTAGCAAAGCAACAAGTGGAAGCCAAAACTCAAATAGATAACATAGCAGTGAAATAAGGCTATGTTTTGGAAAATCAAATCAGAATGAATGAAAATCTGACAGAATCACATAATGTTATTATAACAGAACTTAAGAATACAACAACTGCTTTCACTGCAAACTTTGCTAAAGAAAAGACTGAGTTTGATAAACAACTCAAAGCAAATTTTACTGACGTTAGCACTACTATCCAAGCTTCCCAAATGGTAATTGTTGATCAGCTACTGAAGTTCAAATTATTCTACAAGGAAGGAACAAATTATCTAGCTAATCAGATAAGGTTTCAAAAGGATGATCTAAGAGACCATGTTGAACGAGAAGTCATAAAGGGGGAGAGAGTGTTAGTCAATGCAGGCTCTGAACATACTAAATGGATAACTAATGCTATTAGAGCAACTCTTGGTTATCCTCCCCAGTGTAATGATGATAACACTACTGAATCAGGAATTCACCATGCTCACAATGAAGGGGTTCAGCAGGAAGTAACTCAAATTATTTATCCACCTGCTGATTTTGAGGGCATTCACTCTGCAGTACAACAAATGTACAGTCCTCCACAGGATGTTCAGAATGTGATTACTGAGAAGGTTGAGATGTCTGAAGCTACTTTGAAAAGAGAGCAAGAAGCTCAACTTTCTAAGAAAAGGTTTAGAGAGCAGGCTGAATTAAAGCCTAATTTTGAAAGATGGAGCCCCACCTCCAGAAATATTATTCTCACTACCTGGCAAGAAGTTAAAGACAACATGCATGATAGGGGCAAGTGGTACTCTAAACAAGAATGGATCAAGTATCAGAAACGGCAAGATGTCATACATCAATTTAGAAGAGATCTCAAAGCTGGGAAAATACCTGCTACTTCTGTGGAGCCTAACAAGTACATTCCAAAGCCTTATCACTATTTTGAAAGACAAAAGGTTAAGGCTGAAGAACTCAAGAAAAAGGATCTTAAAGGAAAGAAGCCAGCTGAAGACACTGAAGCCAATGTACAAGCAAGGATTCATTTTGGCAAAGGCATTGTCATCAAGGAGCCTAATCAGTCCTAGAATAGATTGACTAGATTTTATAACTATGTAATCTTGTGTTTTAAAATCTATGTAATCTGTTGTTCAAAAACTTCTTGTACTTCAACAAAACACTGATTCATGTTCACTATATTTTATTATGTTTTGTGATGATAGAATATGTTGGTTTTATCTATATGTTACCCTGACTAAATAATCTTTTATATATCATAATCTGTGTTTTATTATAAAGTGATGTATATCATTGACTAAGGGTTATGACTTCTCCAAATAGGGGGAGATTGTTGGGTACATTGGAAAATGTGTACCAGATTTGGAGAAGCCTCTCCTAACTCAATGATCTTCATCAATGTGTATTTGATGTTGTGTTGAGTTTCAATGTGCAGGTTAAGGAAATGCAGAAAAAGTTTCTAAGTACAAGTGTCGACCCTTGACAAAAATTGTGTCGACACTTGGGAAGAGCTGTGTCGACACCAGGAGTCAGATTGTGTCGACAAACAGGACTTGTGTCGACACACAAAAAATCTGTCGACAACAACTGTGTCGACAAGAAGTACTTATGTCGACACATTCCAGAATTCTGTCGACAACACTTGTGTCGACACACAGGACTTGTGTCGACACACTCCAGAATTCTGTCGACATCAACTTTATCGAGACTAGAAGCTGTTGTGTCGACACACGAGACTTGTGTCGACACATTCCATAGAAGCTGTGTCAAGAAGAAAAAGAAGAGCTGTGTCGACATTATGTGAGTTGTGTCGACATCACCAAGGATTGTGTTGACACATAATCCATTTGTGTAGACACATTTGAAGTATTGTCTCGACACTTTGCTGATGAGTTAAAGTTCAATGAAGTTTCAGATGTCATGACTGGAGACTTGACAGCTGTCACAACCAACAAAGCAGTTACATCTGTCAGAGCTGTCAGAAGGCCATTAGGAACCGGATCATCTGGTAACCTCGGATGGGGTCTATATAAGGACCTATTCTATCAACAAACGACAATGAAGAAGAAGAGACAACCAAAAACTAAGAAGAAGAGAAGTCTTCATCCAGAAATCAACAAGTCTCTAAGGGCAGATCCTGAACAAGTCTGCAAGAAGAATTCAGAGCCACATCTGAATAGAAGAAGGAATTTGATTGAAGACCATCTCCAAGAAGATCAACCTTTGTTCAAATTCAAGAATCTTTGAAGAAGCTAAGACAGGTTGGATCTAAAGAAGTCAAATCTATCAAGAACTGACCAAGAACCTTCAACCCTTTCTCTCTCTACCTGGGTGAAGGTTCTATTTGCTTTTTAGTCAATTTCTCTATAGGATCTTTTATAGATCTGAGTGTAGGAGAGTTATCTCTCTGAGTTGTAAGCCTAAATTTATAAAGGCTGAGGTATGGCTGAGTGCCTGAGGTAGGGGAATCATTTCTCTGAGTTGTAAGCCTAAATCTATAAAGGCTGAGGTAGGGCTAAGTGCCTGAGGTAGGGGATTAATTTCTCTAAGTTGTAGGCCTGGTGAAAGAGGCTGAGGTTGGGTTGGATTGCCTGAGTTGTAGGAGTGTGCACTCACTCTGAGGTAGGATTCTCTGAAAGAATCTGAGTTGTAGCACTTGGTAAAGTGTGAGCTGTAGGAACCTCTCAAGGTTCTAAGTTGTAAGATCTGAGGATCTGAGAAGAAAAAGGGGAATTAGGTCGAATCTAGTACACTGCTAGATAGGCAAATGGGGAAAGTGGATGTACCCATCACTTGGGAAACCACTATAAATCTGTGTGTCTTCTGTGTTGCTGTTTTGTTTAAATCTGTGTTATGAACTATGCTGTGATAAATATTGCATAAGTGATCTAACAGTGATATAATTTTATCTGCCTAAGTAAAAGAGAATTGAACTTATTTACCCCCCCCCCCCTCCCCTAGGTGTTTAAGGTATCTTGAAACTAATTCTTTCATGGCTAGGACCCCAATTTGGGGCTGGTTTGACTTAGACTACCTTGGGCCCTATTGTGGGCCCCTTGTGACTAAACCCTAATCCCATGGTTCAAACCTAGCCTAAACCCACGCCCCACCACATGCCCTAACCCAACCTAAGTAGAGGGGTCTAATTGCAAGTGGGATGTTACAAATTCCAATAAACAAAGAAATAATTTCGTCCCCAAAATTCAAGTTCAGGTCTACGGGGTTTCCAAGCATGAAAATTTAAGTACATTAGCTAATAATTAAAGTGTTACCTGGTGTAAAAAGCTTTGGGTGCCGCTCTAGCATCAGATCCCTCGGCTCCCAGGTGTGCTCCTCCCGTCCATGGTTGGACCACAATACCTTCACCAGGGGACCCCTCTTCTTCCGCAGCACTCGGACCGCGGTATCATCGATCCGGAGCGGCTCCAAACGAACTGATCTGTAGGACGGTAGCGGGCCTGCTGTAGTGGTGATATGCTGCTCCGGCCGAAGGAGAGCTCGCCGTAGCGAGGAGACGTGGAAGACGTCGTGCAAGGTCCCCAGATCTGGCGGTAGCTCCAACCTGTAGGCCAAGGGGCCGATCCGCTCCAGAATTAAATATGGTCCCATATATCGAGGGTTGAGCTACTTGTGCCTCCGCACCAGAGAAATACCATGCACCGAATGTATCTTCAAGAACACTCTGTCTGCCACCTGAAACTCTACCTTCTGATGTCGCGCATCGTAGTACTTCGCTTGCCTACTCTGGGACTCTAGCATCTGGTACCTGATCAATCATATCTGAGCGTCCGTATCCTCAATATATTCCGATCCAAGTGTCATGGGGTCCTCATCCTAAACCGAAGATAGCAGTGTCCGGCATTTCCTCCCGTAAAGAGCCTCATAAGGTGCCATCCCAATGCTCATCTGGTGACTGTTATTGTAGGAGAACTCGACTAGAGGCAACAGTCTCTCCCAGGGCCTCCCTGTATCCAGTAGACATATTTGTAGCAGATCCTCCATGGTCATGATGGTCCGCTCTGTCTGACCGTCGGTCTGTAGATGGAAAGCAGTACTAAAAGTAACCTGAGAACCCAAGTATGCCTGCACCGCTCTCCACTCCCTAGAAGTGAATCGACCGTCACGATCCGAGATAATTGTCCTAGGGACCCCGTGGTATCTGACGAACTGTTCGACAAACAACCTCACCAAAATAGTAACTGGGCTGTCCTTCCTGATAGGCATAAACCGGGCCACCTTGGTCAATCTGTCGACGATGACCCAAATAGAGTCGTGCCCCGAGTGGGAGCGAGGCAATCCATGCACAAAATCCATAGCAATATCCTCAAACTTCCACTCAGGGACCGGCTGCGACTGTAGCAACCCTCCGGGCTCTTGCATTCTGCCTTTACTCACTGGTAGGTCTCATAGTGTGTCACATAAAAGATGATCTCCCTCTTCATCCCTAGCCAATACATGCTCCTCCGCAGATTAGCTGTCATCTTGGTGATACTAGGGTGCACTGAGTACCGAGTACAGTGAGCCTCCCTGAGTATATCCTCCCGGATACCACCTCCTGCGGGGATATAAACACAACCGCGGAAATGAACAAGGCCATCAAGCAAGGTATAATCACCTGACCTGCCCCCTTCCAGGGCCCTGAACACTGGCACCAAAGTTGTATCTAACCTCTGATGTACCCTGATGTGATCTCATATATCACATTCCACGATCAAGGAGTTCAAAAACTCCCAGTAGATCTCTGGCTGGGACTCAGAAACAACTGAAATGTGCATATCCTCCAACATCTACAACAGCTCCATAGACATCACCCGAGGCTCTGGTACTGAGGTGTTGGCTCTCCTGCTCAAGGAGTCTGCCACGATGTTCGCCTTCCTTGGATGATAATGCATGGTGTACTCATAATCGCATAAGAATTCAAGCCACCTCCTCTGGCGCAGGTTCAGGTCTTTCTGCGTATCAACATACTTATGGTTCTTGTGATCTGAGAAGATATCACAATGAACCCCATATAGATAATGTCTCCAGATCTTTAAAGCAAACACCACTGCCCCGAGCTCTAAGTCATGTACGGGGTAATTCTATTCATACTTCTTCAACTGCCTCAAAGCATAAGCGATGACATGCTCATGCTGCATCAAGAACTGCACCCATCCCCTGATATGAGGCGTCAGTATATATGTGAAATCCTTCATTCCCAGATGGAAGTGCAAGGATGGGGGAAGAGGTGAGCCTGTCCTTCAGCTCCTGAAACGCCGCCTCGCACTTCTCTGTCCATATAAAAGTTTGTATCCTTCTTCGTCAAGGACGTGAGGTGGAGTGCTATCCTCAAGAACCCCTCTACGAACTTGCGATAATATCCCGCGAGCCCTAAGAAACTGCGTATGTCTAATGCTGACTTTGGCCGCAGCCAATCTCTAACTACCTGCACCTTGGCTGGGTCCATGGCCAACCCTGCCCCACTAGTAGTGTGCCCTAGGAATGCCACTTCCTGCAGCCAGAACTGCCACTTAGAGAACTTTGCATACAATTGGTGCTCTCTCAGCTTCCCCAAAACCAAGGCCAAATGCTGAGTATGGTCTTCCTGTGTCTGGGAGTAGATCAGTATATCATCGATGAAAACTATAACGAATCTGTCCAAGTAGGGCTCGAAGATGCAGTTCATCAAGCTCATGAATGCAGAAGGCGCATTCGTGAGCCCAAATGGCATCACCGTGAACTCATACAATCCATAGCGGGAACTAAAAGCCATCTTCGGAATGTCCTCCTCCTGGATCCGCAGCTGAGAGTACCCCGATCTCAAATCTAACTTGGAGAACCCGAAGGCTCCCTGAAGCTGATCAAATAGCTCCTCAATCCGGGGTAGCGGGTATATATTCCGGACCGTCAACCGGTTCAGCTCCCGGTAGTCGATGCAGAGGTGCAGGGAGCCATCCTTCTTCTTGACAAATAACACCAGAGCTCCCTACGGTGAAGAACTCGGTCGGACAAACCCTTACTCTACCAGCTCCTGTAGCTGAGTCCTGAACTCTGCTAGCTCCTTTGGGGCCATCCTGTATGGCGCCCGAGATACGGGCCTAGCTCCTAGCACCAATTGAATATGGAAGTCCGTGTCTCTGGTCTGTGGTAATCCGGGCAATTTCTCCAGAAACACGTCGGAAAAATCCCGAACTACCGGGATATCCACAATAGGAGTCTCTGCTCCCGCTATCTCAAAGCAGATAATGTACACCTCCTCTCCTTGCATGTGGGCTTTGACAGCCTGTACAGATGATAATAAGAGATGGGAGATGAGTCTAATACCTTCAACGATGACGTGGGAGTCTCCGTGTCTCAGGTTGATCCTCCTCGATGAGTAGTCGTTCTGGGCATGGTTCCAATGTAACCAAGTCATGCCCAAGATCAAGTCGAAATTTGGCATCTTCAGAATCATCGCAGGTGTTGGGTATTGTATCCACAACGTACCTGATTTGAAGAAGCCCCTGAACAAGCTAAGGTAAATAGACAATG
Source organism: Platanthera guangdongensis (assembly GCA_039583875.1). NCBI lineage: Eukaryota > Viridiplantae > Streptophyta > Magnoliopsida > Asparagales > Orchidaceae > Platanthera > Platanthera guangdongensis. The sequence continues at coordinate 113,119,027 of CM077158.1, forward strand.
TATTTGACAAAATATTTCAAGTTGTGCTTGCAGTTATTTCACGCTAAGTGCACACCAATGTCAGGGTGCAGTAGGTCAATATACACGGGTCTGCACGACGTAATCCCTCGTTGAGCAGATCAGTGTGTTGGCCTACGTGTACTCTCTCTATTGGAGTGCACTTACTTTCAAGTACAGGGCTGTGATCTTGCAAGAGCAGACAAGGAGCAAGGATGGGTCAAAGAGTAGCTCATGGGTGGAAAGACGAAAATCCGTCTAAGTGTAAATCGACGAGAATCACCAAGTGATTCTCGCCGATTCGGCGAGAATCACTAGTGATTCTCGCCGAATCGTCGAGAATCACCGGCTGATTCTCGCCGTCTCGATCCAGCTACTTCAAAGCGAGCAACTCTAATGCTAAGTAATAATCGACGAGAATCACCAAGTGATTCTCGCCGAATCGTCGAGAATCACTGGCTGATTCTCGCCGTTTCTTTCCAGCTTTCTCTGAGCGTGCAAACAAGTCTACTTTGTCGAGAGTCACCTTTGATTCTCGACGATTCGACGAGAATCACCTCTGATTCTCGTCGAATCGGCGAGAATCAACTTTGATTCTCATCGATTTTGACTTGGGCAATTTTCTTGAAACCGCTGGACCGGATTCTGCCACTGACACTGTTTTGAACCGGGGTTAGGGTTTCTTCAGGTGGGACCCATAACGGTTATAATGAAGTATTTCCACCGTATAAATATACACGTATTTTGAACAGTGAGGTCAGACAGAAAGAAGCCGAGCGACGATTTTGACCTAAAATCGCGAAACTGCTCCGCCGCCGCCGTCGCCGCTCGTGCTAGTTGGTCGCCGCTTTTTGATCGTGGTTTCTTCCAGATCTTCCGGCGACAGAAGCTTAGCCAAGCTTAGAGTCTCACGCGTCTAACCAGAGATCCTTTGTCTCTTGATTTGTTGATCGGGAAAACCTTCCCCGTCCGAATCGATCGAGACGATTGATCCTAGTGTGACCGTTGGAAGACCTAGCTAGCTTTGCTACGAAGTCTGAATCTCCAAAGTACAGCATGCCGTACCTCCCAACACCGGGGGCATTGCTGGACTCCAACAATCCCCCCCCAGAAACGACCCCGGGGTTTCGAACCCATGACCTCCTCGGATACCACTTGTAGGGATATGGCGCAACCAACTCGCCCAAAAGCCCGGACTGTTTGAGGACGGCGCTACCACTCCTTTATGGAGCTGGCTACCCTAGGATCCACGGGGCAGCCAGTTAGGCCCCAGGGGACACACCCTTCTATTTCGACTAGTGTGGGCCGTAGCGCAGCACGACGTACCTCCCAACACCGGGGGCATTGCTGGACCCCAACAATCCCCCCCCCAGAAATGACCCCGGGGTTTCGAACCCGTGACCTCCTCTGATACCACTTGTAGGGATATGACGCAACCAACTCGCCCAAAAGCCCGGACTGTTTGAGGACGGCGCTACCACTCCTTTATGGAGCTGGCTACCCTAGGATCCACGGGGCGGCCAGTTAGGCCCCAGGGGACACACCCTTCTGTTTCGACTAGTGTGGGCCGTAGCGCAACACGCCGTACCTCCCAACACCGGGGGCATTGCTGGACCCCAACACCAGGCGCTTCAAAAGTCTTTCCACCGATTTCCGCCTCCATATTTCACTTGGCAGATGATAGTAGCACCAACCCATCAGGTAGCCTCACTCTCATCATCAAGCCCGTGAATCATTCGACGTCGTCCAATCCTTCAGCGAAGGCTTCTGATACGAACGAGTGCGAAGCACCCATATCGAATAGTGTATGAGCGGGCTTGCCACTGATGAAACTATGCCTGAGGTTGATTGAGTTTCAAACAGGGAGTCATTTTTTATGGTCAAGATTATGTAAAATAGTAATACTAAAGGAACATGTCTTAATTTCATAACATGAGTTATATACCTATGATGACTTCCTCCGGATTTCTCGGCTCAGCGAGGTCCAATGCATACATCTGCTCCTATCCTCTGCCTCGGCCAAAAGGTCTTTGACCTCGGCCTCGGCCTCAACCCCGTCCTCGACCTCGGCCCTGCTATACTGGTGGGACCACTGGAGGTAGAGGAGGTGGAGTAGGAAGTGGACGAAACTGAAGCGGGCACTCTGATATGATATGACCCGGCTGATGGCACGCAAAATAAACTATCGGTCACTGGCCACGATCATCCTGCCTCATCTAGCCATGCATCTGTGGTGGTGGAGGAGCTGGTATTGTAGGGGGTCCCTACTCCTGCCTGTAGTTGGGATGATAACGTCCCCCACCTCTCTTGTGCCTAATGACTCTGCCCCTCTGCGAGCCCCGACTATTCTCCCCAAAGAATGACCCATCATGTGGTCTCTTTCCTCTGTTCTGCACCATCAGCTGGTCTGCCTCCAGCTTCTTGGCCATCTCGATGATCTGAGCTGATGTGCCGTGAGAGATGAATAGTAGGGCCTGCCTCAAGTTGTCTCTAAGGCCCTGGTAGAATCTCTTGGCATACCTCCTGTTGTCTGTATCATGTACCCCTTGTGAACCTGGCAAGGTGGAAAAACTCCCTCTGGTACTCAATCACCGATCTGGTCTATTGCTTGAGATTCAAGAACCTCTCTTCTAACCCATCACGATCCTTGGTGGACACAAAATGGTCCAAGAATACTTCGTCGAACTCCTCCCAAGATATTTCTAACAGATCTCTATCGGCATAGGTGGAGTCCATCATGGACTTCCACCACCTCTTCGTATGGTCATCCAGTGCAGTAGTTGCCAAATGAACTGCCTTGCTGACAGGGCAGCTGATGCCTGCCAGAATCTCATGTATAGCCTCGAGCCATTCCTCCATTTTTACTGCGTTCTCCGTCCCATTGTACATGGGCGGAGACAAACTCTTGAACGCACTCAGCCAGTTTGATCCCAGATTCGGCAGCGGCGCCGGAACCTGCTGGGCCCTGAAGGCCTCAAGGGTGGCCATCAAGGTGTGGCCCATCTCTGTCTGTAGAAAAGGAGTGGGATCCGGAGGGGAAGGAGCCACACTCTGCAGTACGGAGACCCTGGGAGGCTGCACAAAGGTAAGATTTATATTAGAACTGACCTAACTCATTGCTTATGTAGACTATTTTATGTGACTTTTTACACATGGGCACACCATTGCTTCCGCTGCATAGTTTGTCTGCAAACTAATGCTTGAGCGGGGTTGCCCAGTGGTGTAGACTTCTTTCTCTTATGATCATTTGTTCAAGTGATACCAGTTTATAAGACCCCTCCCCCTTACCAAGGAGTTAACCTGGTCTTAAGCCCAGAACCGCCATCTTACGATAGCACTAACACACGGGTTAGTCGACACCTCAACACGCCGATTCTGCCGGCTAGAACGATCACATAACCTGTTGGCCAAAAGAGAGCAAGAAGTAAAAGCAGTATATAAAGCAACCACTAGTCCACAAGTCACAGTAATATCTCATAATAAATAGAGTACATCAGTCCAGCATGAGTTATATAAAATATAGAAAAAGGGGCTTATGCCCAGTACATGATGACAAATATCTCTCTCATCAATGACAACAAGTAGAAGCTACACTGTCCTCAGAAGACTCATCCCACCTGACGTCGGGCTGCAGTAGTAGTAGTAGATGGTGGTGGTATCAGCTCCTCACGTCCTGCCATCTCGTCCTGCTTGTGCTCCATCTCCTCGAGCTCCTAAAATGATTGGTCACACCGACCGTTAGTCTAAAAGACTAAGTCGTTTCCTCCGCACCTCGCCCCGCCACTCCTAGGCACCGGGCGGGAGGACGAAGCGGAGGACAACATGGGGTAAAACAAGGAAGCAGGTGACAATGGAACTATACTAACAAGTAGATATACATCAATATCTCTATTCTAGCAGTTTTATATATATAGTATAGGAAGTAAAAGAACTGAACAAGAATAAGTATGTGCAGTAAATAAACAGTACTGGAAGTAAGCTGAGTAAAGACAATAAGTAAAATAAACTACTACTACCATCACAGAAGTACCTTAACTTATATGAATGCCCATACAAACATATAAGTTAAGGTTTCAAGAAAAATAACTTATCATATAAAAGAGCACATACTAATTTATATGATGAGGATCCATGGTGCGTATGACCTAGTTATGAATGTATGACATGTATGCATTTTATGATTCATACAAGTGCAACTCACACACACGACTCTGTGATCACAGACCTTTAGTGCCCGCTATTCGGAGCTAGCATCACTCTCTGGTACCACCATTGTGGCTATGACAGCAGTGGAGCGGGCATCTCCACTCCTATACGGGTATCACACTACCAGGCCTAGACCTACCATACGCCTCTGTACACGTCCTAGGTGCACTCTAGAGTCTCTGCGTACTATTTGCTGGCTACCCACCAGTCTTTTTGGTTGAGTGTGCTTTTTCGGGGATCGTCCTCCAGACCGTAGCGTAAAACAACCCACTGGCCCCTCAAACCATCATACCTCGCCAGAGCCACCGTACTGCCATCGGTGTGACGATTGGCCTAGTACCGCATAACCCGCCACAAGTTTATGCACATGCAAGATATTCCAACCCAAGCCTCCAGCTCGCAGGACCAAATCGTCCTGAAACCCTCCAACCCATCACGGGTGAGATTATATATTTGTGCTTTTATTCAAATCCCTCAAACCCATCACGGGTGAGAATGAACCACAATGCCTTAACCTATTAGACTACTCTTGTCTAATGTTAGTTACACCTGGTAGTTTAGGGTTAATCTCAGGACTGCCCAAGGCATGCCCGGTGAAGGGCTCTCAAGGGAACTAGGAACTACGATGGGTTGAATCCCAAAGCTCCCTTTCTCAAGGATATTTACTCTTATTAGTGTCTACCCCTTGTCCATATTCCGCTCTCATTATTACTCTGGAGTGATCCTAGTGACTTAAGCTGTTAATAGAAGGGCGACGGTCTTCTGCAGGTCTTTATTATAATTACTATCCTAGGACTTGCTCTCCGTCGCTCGTAACCAAGAAATGACCCATTGTAGACCAACCAGGGTTTATTCTCCCAAAATAATTACCATCTGAATGTTTATTCTTATCCCCCTGCGGTCCTAGTAATATATACTATCTGAGCTAGACGCAACCCATGACCTACTACCACCCATAAAGTATGACTTCCAATTTCTTGGCCAAAGTGACCCTAACCATTTATCATGGGATGATATGATATATGATATTGATTATGTGGAGTTTTCACTATTTTTTTTTCTAAACCATATGACCCTAAATTAAATCCTTTAATTAAGTGGCCTATGTCACTTTATACAAGAAGTACTATATCAAATGATCCCCTTGGTCTAATAAATTTTCCTGATGATCATCTAGGCTAATTATGACTGGTTTCCAAAATTTGTAATTTTCCTGTTTATATTTCCATTTAATTTTCATTTTAAGTTAAATCCATGAATTGGTCACTTTACAAATGAAGTACATTAAATATGTTTCTAAAAATTCTAAGAAAATTATTGCAGATGTAAATTGCTGAAATAATACCAAATACAAAAAAAATCATGGTCCTAAACAGTTGTTTGGTTCACCAAAATGCAAATGTCATATATAACAAAAATGCCATTTATGGGATTTTAAAACTATAAATGCATCCAAAACTATTAAGAAAATTACACAAGGTCACAAACACATAATTAAGTCACTAGGAATTTTTCCATAATATTCCTACTGAAATTTCCATCATTTTTAAATAATTTCCATAAATGGGCAAAATTATAAATTCTACATAATTCCAAAATATTAACATCTAACATACCCATAAAATTTTTCAGGTGTTAAATATGACTCCCTTAAGTTCTTAACAAAATTCGAGAATTTTAACTCATCAATAACCCTATTTTCAAATTTTCTATCCTTAAATGGCCTAATACTCAAAATTCCAAATAATGAGATTTTTGATCCCAAAAATCCCATTACTTCTGTTGAAGGTATATTTCACCCTAATAATCCCCTGACCAAGATTTGATAGACTTTCATGTTCCAAATGGGCTAAATCCCCATTAAATAAATTTTTGCTAAAGGCACCCCATGTCTATATACATCATACTCATGCAAGTGGGTTTACCCAATATGCAGAGGGCCAAAAAGGCTGAAATTTTTATCATGGTCCTATATTGACCCAATGTACATGCCACCAAAATATGGGGCCATTTGGAGTTGTATGTCTCTAAATATTCAATTAATTTAATTATATGTATTTTCACAAAAACTATAGGAAATTTTCTTCCAACAATTCTCATATTTTTAAAGGGTCTAAGTTTAACCTAATCCAGCACATATCCAACATTTTGTGTCATGTGGACTGCTAGTTTGGCATGGGCATTCAATTAAATTTATACCCTAGCCTAGGACCAGTCCTAGTAGATTGGTCCTGCAGGGAGCCCTACTGCACCAAATCTCAAGTTTAGGGTGGCAAATTGAAGGTAAAACTTAGGCCTACAATTTTTATTTTGATGTCTGGATCTTAATTTGCATTTAAGAGGCATATTTTTATCATGCAAAGACTATATAAAAATGTGACATTTTAATTTAATGTTCACAATAGTATAATTCATTAATCATATCAAGTCAGATGGACGACATCCGTTCATCGTCCCCAGGTGGCCAACGGCTGCGATTTCTTCTTCTTGGGCCATGTTTGCTGGCGATTTTCGGCCACCTGGACCGGCGCCACCACCGGAGATTATCGCCACCACCTTCGTTGAGGTGGTGGCTGGTGTTTCCCGTCGGTGAGGTTGCCGGAGGCGGCTCCTCCGGCGATCCTGAGCAAGAAGAAAAAGCTCGGATTTTTGCTCTCTGCTCACATGGTATTGGGCTCAATTAAGCCTGATGTCTCACTTATTCGATCTAGAATTCTAGTACGGTGAGAGGTGAGGTGAAACAAACCAGAATTGAGGCTTGGCGGTGAGTTTGGCGGCGGTGAGCCATGGACGAGCTTGCTCCGACGAGTCCTTCCCGTTTCCTGATTTCTCCAGCAAAAGAAGTGCTCCAGATGTCGATTTCCACTCGCCTGAGCTCACTGAAGGTGATTGTGGGCTTACTTTCGTTGGGGGTGGTTGTGGGAGAAGTTGAAGTTAAGGGGGGGGGGGGGTGGCCGGCCAAGCTTTGGAATCTCCTTCTGGCCACCAAATGTCCCCAAATCCTTCCACTTTGCAGGAATATCTTTGAGAAGCTCAGCCATCTGCTTGGGTAGGGGGAAGGAAGGCCACATGGCCATCATTTCCTTTCTCACTCTCTTCTCTCTCCACTTTTCCCCCAAAAATTCCAATTTTACCCTCATGTATGGGTCATCTCTCCTTATTCAGAGGGGTAGGGGCAGTCCTTGGCCTCTTGGGCTGGTCATGTTGGGTACATTGGAAAATGTGTACCAGATTTGGAGAAGCCTCACCTAACTCAATGATATGCATCAAGTTGTATTTGATGTTGTGTTTAGTTATCATGTGCAGGTTAAGTAAATGGAAAGGAAAATTCTCTAAGTACAAGTGTCGACACTTGGGAATGGTTATGTCGACACCAAGGTCCAGATTGTTTCGACACCCAAAATTTGTGTTGACACACAGAAAATATGTCGACAATGTTGTGTTGACACTAAGGGCCAAACTTGTGTCGACATTATCAGAAGTTTTGTCAACACACAGAGAAGCTGTCGACACATTCCAAAATTCTATCGACAAAGACTGTGTCGACACACAGAACTTGTGTCGACACACACCAGAATTCTGTTGACACCAACTTTGTCAAGACAAGGAGTGTTTGTGTCGATACACAGGACTTGTGTCGACACATTCCACAGAAGCTGTGTCAAGAAGTAAAAGTGAAGTTGTGTCGACAACAACAAGACTTGTGTCGACATATGGACTATGTGTGTCGACACATATGAAGTATTCAGTCAACAATTCTCTATTGCTGAGTCAAAGTCCAATGAAGGCTGAAGTAATACAACTGAAGACTTGACAGCTGTCATTACTGACATTGTTGTCACATCTGTCAGAGGTGTCAGAAGACTGTTTGAAACTTGAACAGCCGGTTACCATGGATGAAGCCTATATATAGATATGCTCTCTCAACAATTAGTAACAACAAGAACAACACATACAGAACATAGAGAAGTTAATCAAGCCAATCAATTATAATCTCTGAAGGATTGAGAATCCAGAAGAAGAGAAAGAAGAAACAGTGAACAGATTGTAGAGAGAGAAAAAGAAGAAGGAGAGAAGTTCTCATCCAGTGAAGGCAGATCCTGAACAGTCTGTTTGAAGAATTCAGATTAATTTCTGAAGGGGGAAGATTGAAGATCAACTCCAACATCAAGAAGATCAACCCTACTTTGTTTAGATTCAAGAAGCTTTGAAGAAAGCTAAGACAGGTTGATCCTTAAGCAATCAGTTCTATTAAGAACTGATCTAGAAGCCTTCAACCAACTCTCTCTCTATCTAGTTGAAGATATCAACAACTTTTCATCATTAATTTTTGTAGGATATGTACTAGATCTGAGTGTAGGAGATTTATATCTCTGAGTTGTAAGCCTAAATTATAAAGGCTGAGGTAGGGTTGTGTGCCTGAGGTAGGGGAATATGTTCCCTAAGTTGTAGGCCTGTGAAAGAGGCTGAGGTAGGGCCTTTGCTTGAGTTGTAGGAGTGGGGTGTCACTCTGAGTTGTAGGCTTTTGGAATAGGCTAAGGTAGGGCTTGTTCCTGAGTTGTAGGAGTGTGGATTCACTCTGAGTTGTAGGAATCAGTCTTAGTTCTGAGCTGTAAGGTCTGCGGATCTGAGAAGAAGGAAGGAAGTTAGGCCGAATCTAGTACACTGCTAGATAGGCGAAGGGGGAAAGTGGATGTAGCCATCATTTGGGGAACCACTATAAAACTGGTGTGCAATCTGTGAATGATGTGCATGTGAATGATGTGTTGTATTTACTGCTGAATATATTGCTAAACTAGATAGAATTATCTACCTAAGTCAGAAAAAGAATTGGACCTATTCACCCCCCCCCCCTCTAGGTGTTTAGAATATCTTGAAACCAATTCTTTCAAGTGGTATCAGAGGGAGGTTACTCAAAGAATAGTCGTAACAGTCTGAGTAGATCTCCAAGGCAGAAATCTATTAGGCAAAATGAGTTCCATTGAGAATCATAAGGAGTTTGGTTCTATGAAGTTACCTATATGCAGGAAAGAGATTTTTGGCATATGGAAAGAAAGATTAAGGTTGTTTATGGAAGCTTCAGATCCAAGAATCTATATGACAGTCAAAGAAGGGACATTCATTCCAATGAAAGTCTCAGTTCTTGATGCAAATCTCAGGACACCAAAGGAGTATTCTGAAATGATAAAGGATGAGATCATCTTGGATACTATGGATAAGAGAGCACAGAATATAATAGTAAGTGTCATAGATGATTCAACATTCCAAAATTTAATTCACTGCAAGACCTCCAAAGAAATGTGGGACACCCTTATTGTCTACATGGAAGGTTCAGAAGAGGTGAGAGAAGACAGAAAGTCTATGCTGAATCAGGAGTATGAAAGTTTTAGACAATCTAAAATAGATGGTATAACTGAATGTTACAAGAAATTCTTCAGAATAGTTAATGAACTGATGTCATATGGAATAGTATTAAGCATATATGAGTTAAATGATAAGTTTCTGAGATCATTAACTAAGGACTGGGACACCAAGATATGTGTTATTAGGGAAGTGGCCAGACTAGCAGAAATTTTACCTCCAACATTATTTGGCAAACTGCTTTCATATGAAATGCAGCTGATGGTCAGAAAGGAGGGGGAGAAAAGTAATAAAGTTGATTACATAGATAAGTCAGTGGCTTTCAAGACTGAAGCCATAAGAAAGGATAGGAGGATGTCTCCATCTCCTCCTAGAAAAGCTGCAGAAGTAGTTTCAAAAAGTTCAGACAGTCACACATCCAAATTCTGATGAAGACTTAGCAACTTTCTCAAAACAATTTCAAAGGTTTTTGAAGAAGAAACAGGCCTGGACATGTGGTAGCTGATTGTCCTAACAAAGGGAAAGAATCTAATGATAAGAAAAACTAAAAAACAAGGGCAAGAAGGAGAAATCCTTTGTTGCAAAGAAGCAAAAAAGCTGGTCAGATTCTTCATCATCAGATTCTGAGGCTGAAGCTGAAGCTAAAGCATACATAGGACTGTTGGCAACTGAAGAGGATGTAGAAGAAGCTGAGTTCTTGAAGTTGTTGGACTCAGTAAATGGAACTGAAGAACATTGTTGTAAAGGGCTGATGGCCTTGACAGAATAAGATCAGTGCCAGGATCAGCCTGGACCTAGTAAGGTATACAATTCTTCAATAGGTTCTGATTACTATACTGGTTCAGAATCAGAAGCATCTACATCAAGAGATGTAGATGAATCTGAATCTGAAGGAGATGTTCATCAACTCATTGATGAATATGGTGACCTGCTGCAAGCACTTAAGAAAAGCAGAATCCTTAATAATGCACAGGCCAAGGAAATTACCGATCTTAAGCTGGCTACATTAGATTCAGAAAAATTGCTGGATCTAAAGATGAATGAATTAGCCAAACTGACAAACATAACTGTTATTCAGATGGGTACTATTATATTCAAGAATGATAAAATCAGAAGTTTGGAAGTCAAACTTCAGAAGGAAAAGGATCTGGTGGCTAAGTTCTCTAAGCCAAAATCAGTTTTACCTTTAATTGATGACTTTATTCCTAAAAAGGGTAAGACAGGATTGAGCTTTGAGGGAAATGTAAGGGCTGCCAATTCCAAAAGAAAAGGCAAAGCCCCAGTATAGCCTCTAGCCTTCAAACCCCCCATTTCCTTCTGAAAAGTATGGCAGCCAACTAATAGATATGATCATGATATCATACATGGTTATGGTAAGCCTGAAATTCTGAATGACAAGGGTATAGCTCCAGCACTCAAGCAAAGAACAATTGTACCAACAGTGTTAAGAACAACCGACAGCAATGCTGTTAAAACTGTACCTAAAAAGGTATAATAGATATGATTATTGGTGTTGTGGTAAGATAGGGCATTATACTATGGATTGCTGGCACAACACTAGTGTTAGGAAGAATGCCAGCTTACCTGTGAGGAAGGCTGCTGGTAAGAATATCAAGTTTCAATCTAACTTGAACCTAGAACCCAATAAATATTGGGGTTCTAAGGTAAATTAATTTTATTTGCTGCAGGTGGGTCCAAGTTGCCATACCCCTATATGGTACTTGGACAGTGGATGTTCCAGGAACATGACTGGAACAAGAAGAATGTTAAAGGACTATACTCTCATAGAGAATGGACCCAAAGTGATCTTTAATGGATCAAAAAAGGGATCATAAAAGGGTTTGGTAATATTTCTTCTAGTTCTATAACAATCACTCAAGTGTCTTATGTAAAAAGTTTGAAACATAACTTGATAAGCATAAGTCAGCTGAGTGATCTTGGGTATGGCATTTCATTTATTAAGAATGGGTGTCAGATCAACAGGACAGGTGATCAGAAGATGATCTTGTCTGGTTATAGAAAAGGGAATGTTTATTGTTTAAATTTTGATTATGAAAACATGAACTCTCCTGTATGTTTAGTTGCAGATGAGAAAGCATCTCAGTGTGTCCAATGGCACAAGAGGCTAGCCCATCTGAACTATAAGACTATAGGCAAGCTCTATATTTTAGAGTTAGTGAGGAATGCTCCTCAATTTAAGTGCATAAAAGAGGCTATATGTTCAGCTTGTCAAAAAGGCAAGCAGACCAAATCCTCTTTTCATACTCTTGATACCAAAGACTCTGTGAGGTGTTTGTACTTCTTGCATATGAATCTATTTGGTCCTATGCCAGTTCATAGTCTTGGTAGGAAAGTCTATACTTTTGTGGTAGTAGATGACTATTCTAGATTTACATGGGTTTTCTTTTTGAGGCAGAAATCTGAAACCCTTAATGTCTTTCATAACTTTGTTAAACAAATTCAGAATGAATTTAACGATTCAGTGGTCAAAATCAGAAGTGACCATGGAACTGAATTTCAGTCTGAGTGTTTGATAAGGTTTTGTGAAAAATAGGGATTCATTAGGAATTCTCCTCACCTAGAACACCTCAGCAAAATAGAATTGCTGAAAGAAAGAATAGAACTCTCATTGAGGCTGGTAGAACTCTACTTAGTGACACTTCACTCCCAAAATATTTTTGGGATGAGGCAGTAAATACTGCTTGTCATGTTCTCAATATAGCATCTATAACTAAGAACCATAAAAAGACTCCCTATGAGATTATGAATGGCAAAAAACCAAACATATCCTACTTTAGGATCTTTGGTAGCAGGTGTTATGTGCTTAACACTGGCAAGTCTCACCTAACTAAGTTTGCTTCCAAATCCCAAGATAGGATATTTGTTGGGTACAGCAATAACAGTAAGGCATATAGGGTCTACAACTTGACTACACAAGTTGTAGAAGAATCAGTTCATGTAGTGTTTGATGAATCTAAGCTAATTAACTGTGAGTTGTCTAGCAATCCTTGTAGCTCAATAGGTTTAAAAGAAAGGTTGGACATGCTGACAATTAATGAAGACCAAACTGCAAGGCAGGATGTGGAAAATGATGGTTGCTGTCCAGGGGGAGTACAAGGTCCACAAGCTGACATTGACGATAATGACATTCAGCATGGTGAAGAAATTGAAGAAGTTCAAATTGCTGATAGAATGCCTCCAGCAATAAGGAATCTAAAGGATCATCCAGCACACCAAATCATTGGTGATCCCAGACATGGTGTGAAAACCAGAAGCAAACACATGAAAACAGTGCTTTGCTAAAGTTTCCTGTCACAGTTGGAACCAAAAAGATTTGAAGAAGCCATACAAGACTCCAACTGGATTGATGCAATGTAGGAGGAGCTGAATCAATTCAGAAGGTGTAAAGTATGGGAGCTGGTTCCAAAACCAAAGGATCATAATATTATTGAGACAAAGTGGATCTACAGGAATAAATTAGATGAAAATGGCATAATAGTGAAGAACAAAGCACGACTGGTTGCCAAAGGTTATAGACAGGAAGAGGGCATTGACTTTGATCAGACCTTTGCCCCAGTGGCAAGGTTGGAAGCAATAAGGCTATTCCTTGTTTTTGCTGCTTTACAAGGTTTCAAAGTATACCAAATGGATATCAAGTCAGCTTTTCTAAATGGTAATTTGAAAGAAGAAGTCTATGTTCATCAGCCCTCAGGTTTTGTTGATCCACTTTATCCTGATTATATTTATAGACTTAAGAAAGCCTTATATGGTTTGAAACAAGCCCCTAGGGCTTGGTATGAAACATTGTCTACTTTCCTCATTGAAAATAAATTTTCAAGGGGGAAAATAGGCAAGACTCTATTCCTTAGGGAGTCAAAGGGCAAGATGATCCTAGTATAGATTTATGTTGATGACATAATCTTTGGATCTACAAAAAACAACCTTTGTAGGAAGTTTGCAAACTTATGCAAGGGGGAAGTTTGAGATGAGTAGTATGGGTGAGCTCAAATTCTTTTTGGGACTCCAAGTAAGACAAACTGATGATGGCTTGTCCATATCACAGTCTAAGTTCACCAAGGAGTTAATTAAGAAATATGGTATGGAGTCATCCCCTACCATGAGAACTCCAATGGGGACAAGTATGCCTTTAGGCAAAGATGATGCAGGAAAACCTGTAGATGAGTCTTTGTATAGAAGGATAATTGGCTCCCTCCTATACTTAACTGCCAGTAGACTAGACATTATGTATGCTACATGTATCTGTACTAGGTACCAAGTAAGCCCTAAACAATCTCATTATACTGCAGTCAAAAGAATATTGAGATATCTTAAGGGCACACCTAATCTTGGTCTTTGGTACCCTAAGAATAGAGACTTTCTACTGACTAGTTTTTCAGATGCAGACTTTGCAGGTTGCAAAGAAGATAGAAAGAGTACCACTGGTACATGTTAGTTTCTAGGTGGTAGACTAGTATCATGGAGCAGTAAGAAGCAGACTAGTGTGGCAATTTCCACTGCAGAGTCTGAGTATATTGCTGCAGGTACCTGTTGTGCTCATCTTTTATTGATTCAACATCAACTTGAAGACTATGGTCTCAAGGTAAGTAGAACTCCACTATTTTGTGATTCTACAAGTGCTATTTCTATTGCTAAAAACCCTGTATCACATAGCAGAACAAATCATATAGAAATTAGATTTCACTTCATTAGAGAGTATGTTGAAAAAGAAGATATTTGTTTGGAATTTGTCACCACAAATAATCAAATTGCTGACATGTTTACTAAACCACTAGATGAAACTAAGTTCAATTACTTCAAAATTGAATTAGGCATGTTAAACCTAGAATAACTTGGTAAATCTGACTAAGTAAATCAATGTTGACATATAGGAGTTTATGTCGACACAAAAGGAAATTTGTGTCAACATATAGTAGTTTGTGTCGACACTTAAGATAAGTTGTGTCGACACATCAAAATACTACTGAGATAATGGCATCGACACTTAGAGTTTGTTGTCGACACATAGAAGTTCTATCATTTAGATAGTTATGTCGACACATACAGAAGTCTGTGTCGACACACATATATTAAAGTCGACTATTAAGAAGTCTGTGTCGACACATCACAAACTGTGTCGACACATAGTGTTGTCCGACTTTATCGAGATGATAGAAGTCTGTGTCGACACAATCTCGACAGTGTCGACATATTAAGTATCTATAGCCCCGCCTTTTGACCTTCTATGTTGACAAACATATAAATAGGTCACAGAACAACTTTGTCGACTAAGCTCTTAACATTTTTGAGACCAAATCCTTGAGTCGACAAACCTTTATCTCTCTTCTCCTCAAATTTCTCATCACCAATGGCGCCAAAGTTGGAGAGCAACATCAACGAAGGCTTTGAGTTAGTTCGCAATGCTTTTGAGAGTGCGACGACTGAGATTAGAGATGTGACAACCCTAATCCAAGAAAATGGTTTAGAATATCTAGTTTCCGAACCTACCAAGATCTGGAAGACAGAAATTCATGAGTTCTATACAAAAGCAACCCCGGATTCAACTGGATTGAAGATTAGGTCATCAATTCAAGGAAGCAAGGTGAAACTTACCCAAAAGCGTCTGAGGAAAACACTCCAATTGCCCAGGACTCAGGAAGATGATGAAGTTACATCTTCAATGACAAAAGAAGCTCTTCAATGGTGTGGCCTGGATCCCACCACTAAGATTGAATCATCAATGCAAAGGAAAGGAATGAACTCACAAGGAAAATTTCTCTCAGAGATTGTGGGAAAAGTAATTCTCTGCAAACCAGGTGGACATGATAGGATCTCAGCCTATATGTTCTGCTTGATGACCAGAATTATTTTCAGAATAAAAACTAACTGGTCTGCAGTGATTTTTGACAAGATCAAGGAAAGCCTGAAGAAACCTAATCTAGGTAGAATTCTGAGTCTGTATCTGGCAATAAATATTCCTGAAGTGCTAAACCACACAAGTGGATCTAGAATAAATCACATGAGAAGAATGGATATGAAAATACTGTCAAGGTGGGAAAGAGTTTTGACAAAAGATGGTTATACACCATAGAAAGAACCACAAATGAAAAAGAAAAAGACAACCCCAAGGAAGCCTGAATCTTCTAGTGATTCAGAAGAACAAGTAATCTTCAGTTCAGATGAAGACCAACAAGAATCTACAAGGAAATCATCTGCTCCTAAGAATGTGGATGATAGTCAGCAGCAGGGGGAGTATATTCCAGAAAACACCATCTCACTGGATCAAGTTCAGGATGTGCCTCCTATAGGGGAGCCAATGAACTTTCCCCAGTTTAACAAGAAGTCTTGCCTCCAAAAAGTGCTCCAGAGAAAGAGCAAGTTGTCTTAGAGAGTGAAACAACCACTCAAACAATTCTTGAGATAATAAATAATATTAATCAAACTATACTAAATACTGAGCCAGATTCACTCACTGTGCTTCTAACTAATGTTGAACAGACACACCATGACAACATCCCTGCATAGGATGTATCTATGGATAATACATCTGTATTAGATGATATTCCATTAAATGTTCAAGATACAGATATTCCTCCAGTTCAACTACAACAAGAATTTACTCTTGAGGAATTATTCCCTGATTTACAAGAAGTAAGAACTGAGGAAGTAGTGCCAAAAACTGATGGGGAGGAGTCAGGGACTCAGGGGGAGTTGCCCAGAACTGACAAGGAGATGCCCTCAAGTCCAAAGGACACAGTGAATCTAGAAAGTTCTTCTGAATCTGATGATGGAGAAGCACTAAGAGCAAAGAAGAGAAAACTGATGGTTTACAAGAAGAAAAGCTCAACTTATAAGAAAACTTTACAGACAGCCTCACAACCTTCAGCTCCAATAGTTGATTTCAGTTCACTGTTGGTTGCTCTTCAAATTAAAATGGATGAGCAAAGAGCAGCCATGGAAAAATATATGGATGAAAGCCATAAGGACCTTCAATTCACTTTGGCTCAAGATATAAAATCAATCAGATTGAAGTTAACCAGAATAAGAAGGAGATGACAGATTGCTTCCATAAAGGAGGTAATGTTGTAGTTTATCTGGCAAAACAGCAACAAGAGACAAGGACACAGATTGATGATATAGTGGTCAAACAAGGATATGTCCTAGAAAATTAACTTAGGATGAATGATAATCTTACTGAATCACATAATGTGATTATTACTGAGTTAAAGAATAAAGCCACTGCATTAAGTGAGGAAAGGTCTAAAGAGAAGTCAGAGTTTGATAAGAAACTTCAAGAAGATTTAGCCACTTTCCAATCTGCCATTCAAGCCTCTTAGAAGATTATCTCTGCTCAGCTACAAAAGTTTAAAGCTTATTATACAGAAGGAACCAATTATCTAGTTAATCAGATCAGGTTCCAAAAAGATGACTTAAGAGATCATATTGAGAGAGAAGTCATAAAGGGGGAGAGGGTGATAGTAAATGCTAGCTCAGAGCATGCTAAATGGATAACAAATGTTGTTAGAGCAACTCTGGGATATCCACCCCTATGTGATGATGATAATACAGCTGAGTCGGGTATTCAAGCTGCAGGAAATGAAGGGTGTCAGCAGGAGGTAGCTCAAATCATATACCCCCTTCTAATTTTGAAGGCATTCAATAACTTGTTCAACAGATGTATAGTCCTCCAGAGGCTACTAAGAATGTTATAATTGAGAAAGTTGAAATGTCAGAGGCAGCACTGAATAAAGAGCAAGAAGCTTAACTCTGAAAGAAAAGATTTAGAGTGCAGGCTGAACTGAAGCCTGATTTTGAAAGATGGAGTCCAACCTCTAGAAATATAATACTCACTGTCTGACAAGCTGTCAAAGACAAAATGCATGATAGAGGCAAGTGGTATTCTGAAGTTGAGTGGAATAAGTATCTGCAAAGACAAGATGTGATACATTAGTTCAGAAGGGATCGCAAGGCTGGGAAAATACCTGCTACAGCTGTAGAGCCCAATAAATACTTTCCTAAGCCTTTTCACTATTTTGAAAGGCAAAGAGTCAAGGCTGAAGAACTTAAGAAGAAGGATCTCAAAGGCAAGAAGCCAGGTGAAGATACTGAAGCTCCAGTACAAGCAAGGATCCAATCTGGCA
This sequence comes from Platanthera guangdongensis, assembly GCA_039583875.1. Taxonomy (NCBI): domain Eukaryota; kingdom Viridiplantae; phylum Streptophyta; class Magnoliopsida; order Asparagales; family Orchidaceae; genus Platanthera; species Platanthera guangdongensis. The sequence continues at coordinate 113,136,729 of CM077158.1, forward strand.
AAGGCATAGTGATCAAGGAGCCTGATCAGCCTTAGGATAAATTGACTAGATTTTTATAACATTGTAATCTACAGTTTTAAACTCCATGTAATCTGTTGTCAACAAACTTTTGTGAAGTTTAAACAAAACAATGATTCATGCTTGTTATTGTTGTATCATATTCTGTGATGATATTATTTACTTGTTTTGTTTATATGTTTCTCTGTCATTGAATGTTTTTATACATCATACTGTTAATTTTATTACAAGTGATGTATATCATTGACTAAGGGTTATGACTTCTCCAAATAGGGGGAGATTGTTGGATACATTGAAAAATGTGTACCAGATTTGGAGAACCCTCACCTAACTCAATGATATGCATCAAGTTGTATTTGATGTTGTGTTGAGTTATCATGTGCAGGTTAAGTAAATGGAAAGGAAAATTCTCTAAGTACAAGTGTCGACACTTGGGAATGGTTGTGTAGACACCAAGGGCCAGATTGTATCGACACCCAGAATTTGTGTCGACACACAGAAAATCTGTCGACAATGCTGTGTCGACACTAAGGGCCAGACTTGTATCGACATTATCAGAAGTTGTGTCGATACACAGAGAAGCTATCGACACATTCCATAATTTTGTCTACAACGACTGTGTCGACACACAGAACTTGTGTCGACATACACCATAATTCTGTCGACACCAACTTTGTCACGATAAGGAGTGTTTGTGTCGACACACAGGACTTGTGTCGACACATTCCACAGAAGCTGTGTCAAGAAGTAAAAGTGAAGTTGTGTCGACAACAACAAGACTTGTGTCGACATATGGACTATGAATGTCGACACATATGAAGCATTCAGTCGACAATTCTCTGCTGCTGAGTCAAAGTCCAATGAAGGCTGAAGTAATACAATTAAAGACTTGACAGCTGTCATTACTGACATTGTTGTCACATCTGTCAGAGGTGCCAGAAGACTATTTGAAACCGGAACAGCCGGTTACCATGGATGAAGCCTATATATAGATATGCTCTCTCAACAATTAATAACAATAAGAACAACACATACAGAATAGAGAGAAGTTAATCAAGCCAATCAGTTATAATCTCTGAAGGATTGAGAATCCAGAAGAAGAGAAAGAAGAAACAGTCAACAGATTGTAGAGAGAGAAAAAGAAGAAGGAGAGAAGTTCTCATCCAGTGAAGGCAGATCCTGAATAGTATGTCTGAAGAATTCAGATTAATTTTTGAAGGAGGAAGATTGAAGATCAACTCCAACATCAAGAAGATCAACCCTACTTTGTTCAGATTCAAGAAGCTTTGAAGAAAGCTAAGACAGGTTGATCCTTAAGCAATCAGTTCTATCAAGAACTGATCAAGAAGCCTTCAACCAACTCTCTCTCTATCTGGTTGAAGATATCAACAACTTTTCATCATTAATTTTTGTAGGATCTGTACTAGATCTGAGTGTAGGAGATTTATATCTCTGAGTTGTAAGCCTAAATTATAAAGGCTGAGGTAGGGCTGTGTGCCTGAGGTAGGGGAATCTGTTCCCTGAGTTGTAGGCCTGTGAAAGAGGCTGAGGTAGGGCCTTTGCCTGAGTTGTAGGAGTGGGGTGTCACTCTGAGTTATAGGCCTGTGGAAGAGGCTGAGGTAGGGCTTGTGCCTGAGTTGTAAGAGTGTGGATTCACTCTGAGTTGTACGAACTAGTCTTGGTTCTGAGCTATAAGATCTGTGGATCTGAAGAAGAAGGAAGGAAGTTAGGCCGAATCTAGTACACTGCTAGATAGGCGAAGGGGGAAAGTGGATGTACCCATCATTTGGGGAACCACTATAAAACTGGTGTGCAATCTTTGAATGCTGTGTATGTGAATGTTGTGTTGTATTTACTGCTAAATATATTGCTAAACTAGATAGAATTATCTGCCTAAGTCAGAAAAAGAATTGAACCTATTTACCCCCCCCCCCCCCTCTAGGTGTTTAGAAAATCTTGAAACCAATTCTTTCAGGTCATGAGCCTTGACTAATGGGCCTAGCCCATGGGGAGTGGGCTTGGTTCATTCTTTCCCCAATTTAGGCTTCAAGTTGACTATGTTGACTTTTAGTAAAGCTCTCACTTGATGAGTGGGATGACCCCACCTGATGGTCATGGGCCCTATGACACCACCCAACTTGGGTTGGGCCATGGTGGTGCCCCACTTGGACTATTTGGGCCTTTAGGTGTGGGTTTGACCAAATTAAGACTAGGGTTGACTTGGGTCAACACTAGTCAATTGGTGACCTTGTGATATGGCTTATGGTTCCCTTATGTTGGTGTTAGGGTTAGGGATGCAGTGGTGGAATCAATGTGTGTCTAGGACCCCAATTTGGGGATGGTTTGACTTAGACTAGCTTAGGCCCTGTTGTGGGCCCCATGTGACTAAACCATAATCCCATGGTTCAAACCTAGCCTAAACCGCACCTAGATCATACAATTCATTGATCTCGACACGTAGTTTGTCGATCTCGACACGCTCTGTCGAGTGTAACTCGACACACATGGGTAGGGACACGCCCGTGTCGCTACCCGTATCACATAATGTCGACACAGCTCGTCAGTCTCAACACGCCCTGTCGAGTGTAACTCGACACACACGGGTAGGGACACGCCGTATCGCTACCCGTGTCACATGATGTCGACACAGGTCCTCGATCTCGACATGCCTCGTCGAGTTCAACTCGACGCACACGCACACGGGTAGGGACACACCCGTGTCGCTACCCGTGTCTCATGCTTGTCTAATTTCTCCTCCTTTTCACATGTGCTGCCCTGTTGTCAGCACTCCCCATGAACCCTAGTCAGCTCTCCTGACTCAAAACACGCACGAGGGGCCTAGTGCGATTCGGGACGTTACACCCTAACCCAACCTAAGTAGAGGGGTATAATTACAAGTGGGATGTTACACCATCTATCTCTCATATTATTTTGACTTCTGCGTAGATTATGAGATCAGTCTGACAGAACGATGAGGTGTACCTTATTTACTTCGAAATGGAGGAAAAAACTCAAGTGCTCGCCAAGATCCCAGTAGTACATGACTTCCCGGACATTTTCCCTGAGTCCCTCCCATGATTGATAACACAACGAGAAGTTGATTTTTAGATAGAGCTCGTAACCAGAGGTTGACTAGTGTCCCGAGTACCCTACCGGATGACCCCTAGAGAACTGACTGAGTTAAAGATTCAACTGCAGGAGTTAATATATACTGGATTTGTTCGCCCCAGTTCCTCGCCTTGGGTAGCCCTCGTACTGTTTGTAAAGAAGAAAGAAGGGACATTACGTCTGTGTCTAGACTACCGAGACTTAAATAAGCTTACGATACAAAACACATAACCCCTTCCTAGGATCGACAAATTGTTCGATCAGTTGAAGGTGCACCTGTGTTCTCCAAGATGGACCTGAGATCAAGCTACTATCAGCTTCGGATCCGGGAGAAGGATATTCCCACGACTGCCTTCAGCTCCCATTACAGTCTCTACGAGTTCTTGGTGATAGCCTTTGGGCTCACAAATGCACCCTCCTTCTTCATGGCCCTAATGAATAAAGTTTTTGAGCCTTTTCTAGATCACTTTGTGATCGTCTTCATTGACGATATTTTGGTCTACTCAAGAACCAAGGCAGACCATATTAGTCACCTGCAGATGGTGCTACTGAAACTACGAGATCACTCCTACTTCGCCAAATTCAGTAAGTACGAGTTCTGGTTAGAAGAAGTCAGATTCACGGGCCACACTATAAACAAGAAAGGGGTAGCAGTGGATCAGGCCAAGATCCAGGCAATGCAAAACTGGCCACCACTCAGAATAGCGGCAGATATTTGAAGCTTCCTTGGTCTTGCTGGATATTACAGGAAGTTCGTGGAAGGCTTCTCCAAGATTTCCTTACCCCTCTCCGCCTTTACCAGGAAGGATGTTACTTTCCGATGGACATCAGAATGTGAGACTGCGTTCGTCGAGTTGAAGAAGCGGCTGACTATTGCACCAGTTTTTACAATCCCCGTAGGGATCGAGGGATTCCAGATCTACACTGATGCCTCCCTAAAGGGATTAAGAGTTGTTCTGATGCAGCACGGCAAGGTGGTGGCATACGCATATTTCCAATTGAAGTCGTACTGGTTGAACTACACGACTCATGATCTAGAATTAGGCGTTATCATCTTTGCCCTTAAAATATGGAGGCATTACTTGTATGTGGTAAGGTGCGAGATCTTCTCCGACCACAAGAGCCTCAAATACATCTTCACTCAGAAAGAGTTGAACCTCTGACAACGTCGATGGTTAGAATTCCTGTGCGATTATGACTTCGCCCTCCAATATCACACAAGGAAGGCTGAAAGTGCAAGCTAGATCTGATATACTCTAGAGGGGGGTGAATAGAGTATGGTGCTTAAAAACTTTTTACAACAGTTGTTGTAATCTGAGTGAACAGGGAAGCAAATGGTAAATCTAAACACAGCAGCTATCTAATCACAATCTACAAAAGAAACTAATCACAGAACACATCCAGAAACAAAAATAAAGACAAGCAACCAGAAGACACAAGGAGCTATAGTGGTTCCCCTAAACTTGGGTACATCCACTCTTCTACCACCCTAGGTAGGAATCCACTGCAGGATGAGTTGATCAGGTGTCCTGGGCACCAATGAGCTTTTGATAAGGTGCTCAAAAACCAAATCAGATTTTTTGATCAGGTGTCTTGCCACCAATGAGCTTTTGATAAGGTGCTCAAAAACCACACATAAACTTTTGAAGGAAGTTTGAAAAACCCTTTACAGAGGTGGGGATGAGAGAGTGATGGAAGTCTTCTCTTTCTCAAAGCAGCTGAGAAGACTATGTGGATATTGATGTTGTCAAAGCTCCCCCTGAGTTTTTGAGATGTTTAGGAAATAAAGCTTTGTTGTAGGGTGATAGGCCTTCAGAAGTTGATCTCCAGCAATTGATGATTTCAGCAACAGCTGAAATGTGAGGTGTCTAGAGTCTTGAATGATGATGGCCTTGAACACTTGAATCAAAAGAGATCTGAAGATTTCAGATTTTTTTTATCTCTTTTAGTGATGATGTTCTTATATGAATTCTTTGAGACAGAGAATGTCTACAGCTCCTTTTCTTTTTCTCTTGAGTGATTGTTGTTGAGAAAGATGTTGTTTCAGAGAAAAGTTGTTGCAGAGAATATTTTGTTCTTCTTCTTGTGCACTCTCTTGTCCTTGTTGTGCTTGTCAGGGATTCAAAAATCTTGTCTTTTATTCCTTTTGTTCTGAGTAGAAATGATCCTCTGTCCAGAATAGTCGTTAGCCTGTCATTAATTACATCCTTAATTGTAATTATCTTCTGGGGGAAAGTCCAATGAAACATTCCTTGATAATCCCTTGAAACTTGCTCCAGAATAAATGAAAACGGCTACAAGATCTTCTGAATTAATTGCTGACAATAACTCCTTAACTGCTCTGAATTTGAATCTTGAAAATCATTTAACTCTTCAGAAAAACGTCGAACTGAGCTCCACTATCGTCGAACTGAGCTCAGCGATTTGGACTTATACAGCAACAAAGATCGTCGATCTGAGCTCAACTATCGTCGAACTGAGCTCAGAGATAGAGAATCAATACTGGAGTCAAGATCTTCAAACTGAGCTCGAAGATCTTCGAATGGAGGTCGACGATTTGATGAAGTTGAGCTCAGCGATCGTCGAATGGAGTTCGACGATTCGTCGAAGTGAGCTCAACGATCGTCGATTGGAGTTCGATGATTCGTCGAAGTGAGCTCAACGATCGTCGATTGGAGTTCAACGATTCGTCGTACTGAGCTTGACGAAATTACTTAGTCTCCAAACTGAAAAACCTTGGTCTTGAGGGCAGCTTCCAAACCTAACTACTAACCCTTAGACTCAATTCTAATTGACCTTTAGATCTATACAATGAGGTCAAAAACAGGTTTCCTAAAGACATAGTGATCCTGACCTAAATTAGTAATAGGGTGTTCCAACAATCTCCCCCTATTTGGGTTAGGATTACTATTTTCAGAAATTGGAGAAATATAAAAGCAACATACAAAGAAATAATATACAAAGCAATAACATTGCAGAATCACATATATAACTCAGACAGATCACAAAACAGAATAATTGTCACCTTACAGAGTACTCTTTCTCCTGGCTCTTTATAAGTTTAATTTCTCTATTTGGATTCAGTGCTTCTTTCTTTGATCTTCTGTCATCAGCTGCACCTAAAGAAGTTTGTTGTTTAGGCCTTGGTACCACAACTTCAGGGTGCAGCTCCATGTATCTTTCAGAATCAAAGAATTTGCTAGAGGCATATCTTTCAAGTTCCTTCTTTCTTTGTTCAGATAGGGTAGTAATGCTGGAGGTGTCCTTGCCTTGCTCTCTGGCTTTCTTGATTTGATCTAGGGCAGCGAATTCTTTCATTCTAGCAGTCCATGCAGTAGGATTATTCTCTGGATCCTCAAAGGGCACTGGAGGTTCATATCTGTTGGAAGGATTATCTGGAGGTGTTCTGGATGAGACTAATTCCTTCATCTTGTAGGTAAAAGGGCCTGAAGTTGTATCAGATGAAGCTTGTCCTTCCCTTGAGTATGGATGTTGTCTAGAATAACCTTTGGAGTAGACTTAGAATTCCCTTTGGCTTCCTCTATAATTTCCTCTCCTTGATTGAGAACCTCTGGATTGGCTTCCCATATATTGAGATCTTGCATGAGGCTGATAGGGGGTTTTACTTCTAGCAGAGGGTTGAGCAGCTGAGCTTCCACCTGCACCTGCATCTGGAGGAGGTGGTGGAGGAGGATGAGGATGATGAAACTGAGAGGAACCTTTCTCATATTTCCTCTTCTTCATGGCTTTTAGTTGGTTCTTGGAATATTGCATCCAATGTTCAGTAATGGGGCAGTCATGAAGAATGTAATAGGGTATGTCATTTGTATCTTTGACTTTGGCTGGGGGAACTCTTTTCATAGCCTTGCTCCTTGTCTTTCTTTTACTGGCTATAGTGGCTGAGGAATCATCAGAATCAGTCCTATATTCATCACTTTCAGAGCTTTGCTCATCATATAAAGCATCAATTCTTTTCAGATAATGTTTCTAAAGTTGTGTTGGAGCAGATGAGATAGTGGTGACAGCAGTTGTAGCAGTAGCAGATACAGCAGATACAGAAGTTTCAGGAGCAACACTCTTAGAAGATATAACAGCAGTAATATCAGTAGTAACTGGAGCAGCAACAGATTCAGAGAAAATACTTTCAGATACAAGAACCTCAGCATCAGTAATAACAGCAGGAATAACATCAGCAATAACAGCAGGCTCAAAATCATATGCCTCTGTCATATGTATATCCTTAGAGATTAACTCATCAGCAATATCATCACTGACAGCAGCAGGGGCAGCAGCAATAGAACTAGTAGCATTATTGTCAGCAGGAGTAGCAGTAGTAAGATCAATGGAAACAGAGGGCTCAGCAGTATATAGGGAATTTATGTAGGAGCTTATTAAGCTGGAATCACAGCTTGAAAAGGGCACAATGGCCTTGGTGAGATCTTCAAAGGGTTGGACTGCATTACTCACTGGAAGACAGCTGAAATAAACTGAATCAAAGACTGATAATAAGGACCTGAGGTCCACTGAGAAGACAGCAACTTGTGGTGGTGTTGAAACTGGAGCTTGAGCTGAGGTAACATCAGTAGCAGCAGCAGGCAACCTAGCAGCTTCATGAGGCATCTCCCCCTGCCTAAATTCAGAGAAAGCTGGATTAAGGCACCCAAATGAAGGGATTGCCTGAGGAGGAAAGATGGAAGAGAGCCTGGCAGATAAGTCTGCAACTGACTTGAGTAGAGATGGAGCCAGAGAGGTCTCCAACAGAAGAAGTGACAGCCTGGGAGCTATCAGCTCATATAGTTTGTCAGCTAAGACAGGAATATCTACTTGCTCAGCAGGGACTTGAGCAGAGGTAGAGAAGTATGGAGGAGCAACTGGTGATGTTGGTGGAGAGCAGGTGGATGGTAGAAGGGAAGGTTGAGGTGTGGGGATTGTTGAAATGGAAGAAAGTGGTGTGGAGATAGAAGGTGTGAAGGAGGGTTGATCAATGATATCTTGCAGAAGTTGTTGATATGATGTGGATGAGGAGGGTAGATCAGGAGGGGATGAAGGTGAGTCATCCATGAAGGAATCATCTAGAAGTGTGAAGGATGGAATGTTGGATGATGTGTCAATGTCTGGTTGAGGGTAGTGATGTAATGGGTGGAAGATTTCCTCTATTATTGGAAGAGTTGGGATTGGAGATGGAATTGATGTAGGAGATGGGCTGGAAATTATGATGGTGGATGAAATTTGAATGGTGGAGGTGACTGGTGGAGATGAAATAGGAGTTGGAGGAGGAGAAGAAGCAGCAAGCAAGTCTTCTGCAGGGGCAGAGACTTGAGGGGAAGAGACTGTTACAGTCCTTGTGTCTGAAGTGGTGCTTGTAGAAGGCCTGTTGGGCTTCACTATCTGTCTGTCCCATTTGCTAAAGAGGGCACAGGACAGCCTCTTTGAGACATTGATGTGCATCCCAGATGAGACTAGCAGGGCAGGGCATCTATGTTGGAGAAACAGCACTAGAATCCTTCCATAATTCACAAAATTTTTATTTATTTTCTTCTTAATCAGGTCAAAGAAGACCTCTCCCCAGTTTAACTGTTTCTTATCCACTAGAGCTCCTATCAAGCACAGCTGATACCTGGAGATGGTATCATGTGCTGAATGCTTGGCCAACAGAACCTTTCCCACTACATCAGCTAAGAACCTGTATTCCACAGCTAAGTTCTTTTTCAGCAGCTTGCTAGGGTTTGCATCAGAATGACTCATTCTAGCAAGTAAGTCAGAAAATTCCTCTCCAGACAATTCAACAGAATCTCTTCCAGAATTTAATTGAAAAACCTCTGTCAGAATGGTAGGTGTCAGAGGTACCTGAGTTCCAGAAATTGAACCAACCACTGTGTTTTGGTCCTGGTTGTGGGCAGTATAGACCCACTCCTTGATCTCATCTGCAGGTAGTTTGATTCTGGTGCACATGATAGCAACTAATATTTGCTCCTTGAACAGTTCTAGAATGTCTTGAAAAACCAGATCACTGGTGCTGAAAGACTCCATGTCTATATCAAATCCGGCATCAAACTTCATTGCGGCTAGAACGGCAACTGAGACGGCCATTGTTACCTGCAAAAATCAGCAAACAACGACCAAGTGTAGAGATGTTTGGAGGGAAAGAGAAGTTTTTGCAGAGAGATTGAAAGCGCAAAAGGAGAACGACGGCCGAAAAATGAATTTTATTTAGGGTTCGACGCAGAAAAGGAAAGATCGTTGAACTCAGTTCGATGATCGGGGCTTCTAAAGGAACCTGAAAGGTAATCAACATCGTCGATCTCCGTTGGCCGATATTGGAGAGCGTCGAGCTCCGTTCGACGATAGTTCAGTGAACTAAATTGTCGTGCACCGTTCGACGATCGCTGACCTGAAATATAGTTGAACACTATCTGAGAAGCGCTGAACTCCGATCGATAATTCGGAAAGCGTCGATCTCCGTTCGACGATCTGGGGGAAAATTGTCGAGCGCAGTTCAGAGACCAGAAATACACTCTAGACACTAGAAAATCAAGATGTTTGCCTAGTCTTGGTCAATTTTTAAAGTTTTAAGATCTTGGATATTATTTTAGACTTCCTCCATCTAACATTCCTAACTGATTTAGGAAGAATGTGTGTTTCTTTTCATCCAAGGGCTTGGTGAAAATATCTCCCCTTTGCAAATCAGTTGGGATATATTGAAGTTCAATTTTGTTCTTCTCAACATTATCCCTTAAGAAGTGATGTCTAATTTCTATGTGTTTTGTCCTACTATGGAGGACTGGAATTTGAGCTATAGAAATAGCACTGGTGTTATCACAAAATATTTTAGACTTCTCTAAGTTGTAGCCATAGTCTAAGAGTTGGTTTTTAATCCACAATATTTGTGAACAACAACTGCCTGCAACCATATATTCAGCTTCAGCAGTTGAAGTTGACACAGATGTTTGTTTCTTGCAAAACCAAGAGACAAGTCTGTCACCAAGAAACTGACAAGTTTCACTGGTGCTTTTCCTGTCAATTCTGCATCCAGCATAATCAGCATCAGAAAATCCAATTAAGTCAAATGCTGAATCTTTTGGATACCAGAGACCTAGATTTGGACAACTTTTAACATACCTGAGAATCCTTTTTACTAATGTTAGGTGTGACTCTCTAGGGCTTACTTGGAATCTAGCACATATACAAGTAGCAAACATTATGTCAGGTCTACTAGCTGTAAGGTACAGTAAAGAGCCAATCATTGCTCTATATGTTGTCTGATCAACAGGTTTCCCATGTTCATCAGCATCCAATACAGCATTAGTAGGCATAGGTGTTTTCATGCAAGATGCTTCAGACATACCAACTTTCTTAACCAATTCATTTGCATACTTGGTTTGAGAAATAAAGATGCCTTCAGCATGTTGTTTGACTTGCAATCCTAGAAAGAAGGATAGCACACCCATGCTACTCATTTCAAATTTAGAATGCATTAGGTTGGGGAACCTTCTGCACAAATTTGAATCAGTAGAACTAAAGATGATATCATCTACATAAATCTGTACTAGTAGGGTATGGGACTTATGGGTTCTAATGAAAAGAGTTTGGTCTACTCTACCCCCTATAAATTCATTTTTCAGGAGAAAGCATGCTAGGGTCTCGTACCATGCTCTAGGAGCTTGCTTGAGACCATATAATGCTTTATTCAATTTAAAAACATAATCAGGATGGGTTAGAGGGATAAAACCTGGAGGTTGTCTGACATAGACTTCTTCTTTGATGTCTCCATTTAGAAAGGCACTCTTTACATCCATCTGATATACCTTGAAGCCTTTGTGTGCTGCATAAGATAAGAAGATTCTGATGGCTTCCAATCTTGCAACTGGTGCAAAAGTCTGGTCATAATCTATGCCTTCTTCTTGAGAGTATCCTTGAGCAACTAGCCTTGTCTTGTTCCTTACAATTACTCCTTGATCATCCAATTTGTTTCTGAACACCCACTTTGTTCCAACAATGGAGTGATCCTTAGGCCTTGGCACTAGTTCTCAAACTCTTTTCCTTTCAAATTGATGAAACTCTTCTTGCATTGCAATGATCCAGTGTGGATCTTACTCTGTATCTTGAATGGATTGAGGTTCAATTTGAGATAGGAAGCAAGTGTGCAACAAGTTTTGGTTGACCTGATTTCTGGTTTGCACACCAGCTGAGATGTCTCTAATTACTTGGGAAATTGGATGATCTCTTGATGTTACTAAATCAACAGGGAGTGTTGATTGTTCACCAACCTGTGTTGTTGTTTCCTCTTGTGGTACAACAACTGGCTCTTCAAGTTGTTTCTCTTCAATATGTTGAATGCTTTCTTCATCTTCACTGCTTTCCTCTTTTTGAGTAATCTGTAACCTGTTCAAATCTTCAGCAAGAGAATGTACCTGCAAAGGTTCTATGGTAGAAGTGTTCTTCTCCTTGAAAGACATGTTAGATTCATCAAATGATATGTGAACAGATTCTTCAATTTTAAGAGATGATTTATTATAAACCCTATAAGCCTTACTGATCATGGAGTATCCCAGAAACACTCCTTCATCAGCTTTAGCTTGAAATTTTGCTAAATATCTCTTGTCATTATTATGAATATAACAAATACAACCAAAAATTCTAAAGTAATCTACTTTAGGTTTCTTCCCTTTGAGTAATTAATAGGGAGTCTTGCCCTTTAGTTTATGTATTAAACTTCTGTTCAGCACATAGTTGGAGGTGTTCACTGCCTCAGCCCAAAAGGATAGAGGAAGGTGAGCATCTGACAACAATGTAATGGCAGATTCAATAAGGGTTCTATTTTTCCTTTCAGCTACCCCATTTTGTTGAGGAGTTCTAGGAGCTGAGAAAGTGTGCCTGATCCCTTCACTCTGACAGAACTCTTGCATAAGAAGAGAATCAAACTGTGTCCCATGATCACTTCTGATCAGGGCAATGTGAGTATTGAACTCAATCTGTATACATTTGAGAAACTCTGTCAAACACTTAAAGTTATCAGACTTCTTCCTCAGAAAGAACACCCATGTGAATCTAGAGAAGTCATCTACAACTACTAAGGTGTAAGATTTCCCTCCTAAGCTTTGTATTGTGATGGGTCCAAACAGATTCATGTGTAACAGATACAAAATCCTAGGTGAATCACTCTTATTAAGTGACTTGAAACTATTTTTAGTTTGCTTGCCTAATTGACAAGCCCTGCAGAGTCCTTCCATCTTGTAGGGGCCAGAAGGTAGTCCTCTAACAAAGTTTGTTAAATTTTCTCAACGTGGTCAGCAAGATAGCCCAAACACCAAATTAATATCTTCGGAACTACCCAGTTCGCACGCTGAACCTGCGGAAACCCAAGGACTAGAGGTTGCACCCAACAAAACAATGGAAGCACAAGAAGATCTTATTATGCATTCACTTCTTTACAATCCGAGGCATACATAGCGAGACATGATTTCGCTAGTATTACAGCTGTAACAGAAGAAACCAAAAAACAAGCCGGGCGGACAGCACTCCAGTCCGCCGAGACCGCGAGGTCGCCGAGACCGCCGAGACCGCTGAGCTCGCCCAAGCTATGCTGCAATCCGCCGAATACCACGGAGTCCGCCGAGACCGCGAGGCCGCGCGGACAGACCGTTATTCGCCTCCTGCTGAACCCGAACTGAGGAACTCCCCTACCCGCCTGAAGCCGGCGGACAGGTTATTGAAGCTGGGAAAGTTGAAACAGAACTGACAAGCCGCAGAGCGACCTCCTGCTGAGTCCGCAGAGACCGCACACTTCCAAGCACTGACCGAAGTCACAGCCAAACTCCTGGCTCCTTGAAGTTATCCGCGCGACCTGCACACAGCAAACCGTCAGCCTGAAACAATCCGCGCGGACTGAAAAACACAGACCGCAGCACTCGCCCAACCCAATTTACTGTTCACTCACGTTACTTAGGTTACTGTAGATGTGCCAGGGGGGTCCTATTTATAGGCCAGGTGAGGAGTGTGGTCACCGCCCATGAGATAGCGACACCGCCCCAGCCCGCGCGAATACAAACGACCGTCCGCTCAGTCCGTGAGGACTTAGCCAGTCACCAAGGGAAACCGCCAGGAGCAAGGCAACCATTGACGAACCCTCTCCAGTCCGCCCAAGCTAAGCGGACAAGGCACCAGCCCGCAAAGCTCCAACTGCTTCAGGACAGCACCCTCTTCAATGGCAGTCCGCACCAACCCGAGGCAGTCCGCAAGACTCACACCTCAATCCGCCACAAGTCCACGACCAAAGGCAAACAGCAACAGTCCGCCCGGTCACAGCGGACTTGGCGGATACAGCGGACACCATGAACTTGGCACAATGTGTGACCAAGTCCAAAACCAACAAGGGCCAGTGCGAGCATGGCGGACACAAAGTCCCGTCCGCCAAACATCCTAGCGCAGACCGCAACCAGTCCGCGAGCTCCTCGCACTTGTCCAACGCAGCAGCACACAAGCCGGACTCCAAACATCAGTCCGCCAACCGGTCTCCACAGCAAGACCTGCTGTAACACCTGAGCTCGACAAGGCCTCAGCCAAGCTCAAGGCCAGTCCGCAACAGCCCAAACCGCGGACACACCAGTCCGCAAGGCTTTCCGCGAACATGAACCAACCCGCCAACAGCGCAAACTTGCACCCGCGACCACTGAGCAAAGCACCAGTCCGCAAGCCTCTCTATCCGCAGATACCAGGCCGCACCAAACCGCGGACACCATGCAACAACCCGCTCAGAACACAGCCGGCTTCCACCAGACTTCTCACCAGGCCGCAACCCACAGTCCGCCCAGTCCGCCCAGTCCGCCAAAGCTGTCCGCACAGGCCGCGCGGCCTGTCCCGTCACCCACTTCCACTTCACAAATTTCAACACTCCCCCTTGAAGTGAGAAGTGGTGACCAAGCCCAGCAAGCTGCGCAAGCGTTCAAAGGGACCCTTCGACAGCGGCTTCGTGAAGATGTCAGCAAGATTATCTTCACTCCGAACATGCCCGACCAGCAGAGACCCCTCCAACACCTTCTCCCTGATGAAGTGGTGATCAATCTCTATATGCTTGGTCCTGGCGTGACACACTGGATTGTTTACCAGTTTGAGAGCACTCTCATTGTCACCCCGGAGTAAAGTAGGCCCTTGCACTTCTTCATGAACATCCTCTATGAGTCTCCTCAACCAAACGGCTTCCCGAGCAGCCAAGGCCGAAGCCTTATACTCCGCCTCCGTGGTTGAAACCGACACCGAGTCCTGCTTCTTGCTACACCACGAGATGCTAGCTGAACCGCAAGTGAACACATAACCTGAAGTAGACCTTCGATCATCCGAATCACCGCCATAGTCAGCATCCGTGTACCCGAGCAACGCAAACTCCGCATCCCTTCCATAGAGGAGTCCCATCTCAGAAGTCACCTTGACATACTTCAGAATCCCTTCGCCGCCACTAGATGAGATTGCCTTGGTTCAGCCATATACCGACTTACTCGGCCAACAGCATAAGCTATATCCGGCCTTGTAATCGTCAGATAGATCAAGCTCCCAACAAGAGCCCTGAACACCAAGGGATCATTAAGCACCCTTCCCTCATCTCGTCGAAGCTTTAGCCCAGGTTCCAGTGGAGTAGAGCACTTCTTCCCTTCGCCCATGCCAAACCGCTTCACAATACGATCAGCATACCCTTTCTGGCTAATGAGAATCCCGCACTCCTTCCTCTCCACTTCCAGACCAAGAAAGTGATGCAACTCTCCCAAGTCTTTCATCTCGAAGCGTATAGCAAGCTCTCCCCTGAGCCTTGCTACTTCCTCCTCCGAGTTCCCTGTGATGATCATATCATCCACATACAGTAGGACCAAGACTCTTAGCTCTCCCTTCTTCTTGACGAACAAGCTTGAATCCGAGTTAGAAGCCAGGTATCCACAGAACTGCAGGTACTCTGCAATCTTCCCATACCACGCTCGAGGAGCTTGCTTCAACCCATAGAGAGCCTTCCTGAGTTTGCAGACATAGTCCGGATGCTTCTCAGAGATGAAACCAAGCGGCTGATCCATGAAGATGTCCTTGTCAATCTCTCCGTAAAGAAAAGCATTCTTCACATCGAGTTGCCACAACCTCCATCCCTTGCAAGCAGCCAAGGCGATCACCACTCTTACAGACGTCATCTTCGCAACTGGACTGAATGTCTCCTCATAGTCTTCTCCATACTGCTGTGAGAATCCTCTAGCGACCAGGCGAGCCTTGAAACGATCAATGCTCCCATCAGCCTTCTTCTTCAACTTATACACCCACTTGCAAGTAACCGGAGTAATGCCATCAACCTTGGGCACAAGGTCCCAGGTTTCATTCTTCTTCAGAGCATCAATCTCTTCCTTCATGGCACCTTCCCACTCCTTCACTCCAGTGGCCTCGTTGAAGTTTGCAGGCTCTCGCTCATCCAGAGGACCTGCAAAGAAGCAGGAGACAAAGCTCACTGCATTCCCATCACAGTACCGAGCCGGTGGCTTAACCACCCTCTTCGATCTCCGAAGACACGGCTCCTTGCTCACGGCTTCCGTTGCTTCTTCAGGCTCCACTCCTACCTGGGGCAAGCATTGAGCAGTGCTCCCCCTGCTTCCTGAGCCAGAAGGCTCAGCCTCGGAGTTCGAAGCAACAGGAGCTGCTGGTGAAACAGCAAGCTCCTCTTCCAAGCCTTCAGCAGCCTCCACCGGTGCTTCCTCAACCTTGCTACTTCCGGTAGGCTCCACCGAGCCACCTCCATATGACGTCAGCTCGTCAAAGACAACGTCTCTTGACACCACGAACTTCTTCGTCACAGGGTCCATGCACTTCCATCCCTTCTTCCGCTCATCATAGCCAACAAAGACAAGTTTCCTTGCCTTCGCATCCAGCTTTGTCCGTGAAGCATCCGGGACATGCACGTAGCAAGTTGAACCGAACACCCGAAGGTGTCCAACACTCGGCTTCTCCTTCAGCAACAGCTCAATAGGAGTCTTCATGTTGATAGGGCTGAGTGGCATCCGGTTGATAACATATGCAGCACAAGACATTCCCTCCGCCCAAAAGGACCTCGGGATATCTTTCGCATGCAGCCAGCATTTGCAGGTTTCCGTCAAATGACGGATCTTCCGCTCCGCTACCCCATTTTGTTGTGGAGTGTGAGCACATGTAAGCTCCCGTTGGATCCCGTGCTTCCTGCAGAAGTTAGAAAACTCGGAGGAGACAAACTCCCCCCGTTATCAGTTCTAAACTTCTTAATCCGCAAGCCAAGCCGGCCTTCTACCAACTCCTTGAACTCCACGAACAAACGGAAGGCTTCCGACTTCTCCTTTAAGAAGTACACCCAAGTATACCTTGAGTAGTCATCAACCAAGACAAGCATGTATTTGCTTCCACCAAGGCTGGCAGTAACAGTCGGTCCCATCAGGTCGCCATGAATACACTCCAATGGTTTCTTGCTCCTTGTTTGAGATTTATCAAACGGAAGGCGATGTGCCTTACCGTATTGACAGCCCGCACAAACATGCCCATCACCAAAGGAGGACAACATCGGCAACCCCCTCACCAGACTTCTACTCGCCATTGCCTTTAGCTTGTCCATGCCAACATGCCCCAGCCTCTCATGCCAGATAGCCGCACTATCATTGGCCTCATCCTATCAACATAGGCACTGGTGGAAAGAACAAACAAGTTCTTCACCCTCCTCCCAACATGAGCAACATCAGCCTTTACCGCTGATACGTTGCGAAGGAACCTCACGTCTGTTGGCCCAAACAGAACGTGATACCCAGCGTCCACCGCGTTGGTCACCGAGAAGAGGTTCTTCTTCATGCCCGGCACGTGATACACACTCCTTAACGTGAGTGGCCCCTGATCACTACCCAAAGACACGACCCCCTCCTTCTCTACTGCATAAACAGTATTATCAGCAGTGATAATAGCTTCATTACCTGAGTAAGCCTGCATGGAGGTGAACTTCGACTTGTCTCCGGTGAGGTGATGACCACACCCAGAGTCGATGATCCACTCGCTGTTGAAGTCCTCAGCAGATAAGGCCCGGACACAAGTGCCCGTCATGAAAGCTCCTCCCCATTCTGCTTCTTCACTTCGCGAGCAAGCTTCCTCCTTTCCCGCAGCATGCCCAGGCTGCAGTTTGACCTTGCAGTCCCGCTTGAAGTGCCCTCGCTGATGACACCGGTAGCACTTCAGATTCTTCTTCCAGTCCTTAGGAGCATTGCTCCTCTCCGGCGGATATGAAGTTGAAGTCTCCTTCTCAACAGCGGCCTGCACCTTCTTCTTCTTCTTCCCTTACCATCCCTTCTTCTTGCCTGAGAAGAGAGCCTCGCTGCCTTCCTGATTTAGATTCACTCCAGCCATCTGCCTTGCTAAGCTCTCCTGCGAGGCAAGCAGATTCTCCAGCTCCAGCAACGACGGCTGAGTAGCCCACCCTTGAACAGATGTAACAAAGGCCACATACTCCTTCCGCAAGCCGCGGAAAATGTGCCTTTTCATCTTTGCCTCAGAGATAGGCTCATCAGGATCCAGTGCCGACAGCTCAGCACACAAGCTCTTCATCTTTAAGAAGTACTTGGAGATGGAAAGGTCTCCCTGAGTTGCCCTGGCCAACTCATTCTCCAGGAACTGAAGTCGCGCCACATTCTTCCTATTGAACAACTCATCAATGGTTGTCCAAATATCAGCAGCCGACTCACACCCAATGATGTGATCAAACAGTTCCGGAGAGACAGCTCTCTTCAGAACGAACTCTGCCTTAGCATTAGTTCTTCTCCAGAGCCTCACCTGTTCAGCAGTACCGAAAGCAGCAGTAACTTCCTGTCTGTCGTCTCCACCGACAACTTCCCACAGCTCCTCGCCTAGAAGATAACTCTTCATGCACGACTTCCACTTTTTATAGTTAGTCGGCGTTAAGAGTTCAATGCCAAGACCTCTTGCTAAGCTTCCTTCCATTGCAATCACCTGTTGGTACCCTTCAGCAGCTCCGAGCAACAACACAGGTTGATCACCACTCAATCACTGAGTAACAACACTGGCTGACCTCCGCTCACGCAACTGAACCACCGCAACCTCAGAAACCTGGCTCTGATACCATGTTAAATTTTCTCAACGTGGTCAGCAAGATAGCCCAAACACCAAATTAATATCTTCGGAACTACCCAGTTCGCACGCTGAACCTGCGGAAACCCAAGGACTAGAGGTTGCACCCAACAAAACAATGGAAGCACAAGAAGATCTTATTATGCATTCACTTCTTTACAATCCGAGGCATACATAGCGAGACATGATTTCGCTAGTATTACAGCTGTAAACAGAAGAAACCAAAAAACAAGCCGGGCGGACAGCACTCCAGTCCGCCGAGACCGCGAGGTCGCCGAGACCGCCGAGACCGCTGAGCTCGCCCAAGCTATGCTGCAATCCGCCGAATACCACGGAGTCCGCCGAGACCGCGAGGCCGCGCGGACAGACCGTTATTCGCCTCCTGCTGAACCCGAACTGAGGAACTCCCCTACCCGCCTGAAGCCGGCGGACAGGTTATTGAAGCTGGGAAAGTTGAAACAGAACTGACAAGCCGCAGAGCGACCTCCTGCTGAGTCCGCAGAGACCGCACACTTCCAAGCACTGACCGAAGTCACAGCCAAACTCCTGGCTCCTTGAAGTTATCCGCGCGACCTGCACACAGCAAACCGTCAGCCTGAAACAATCCGCGCGGACTGAAAAACACAGACCGCAGCACTCGCCCAACCCAATTTACTGTTCACTCACGTTACTTAGGTTACTGTAGATGTGCCAGGGGGGTCCTATTTATAGGCCAGGTGAGGAGTGTGGTCACCGCCCATGAGATAGCGACACCGCCCCAGCCCGCGCGAATACAAACGACCGTCCGCTCAGTCCGCGAGGACTTAGCCAGTCACCAAGGGAAACCGCCAGGAGCAAGGCAACCATTGACGAACCCTCTCCAGTCCGCCCAAGCTAAGCGGACAAGGCACCAGCCCGCAAAGCTCCAACTGCTTCAGGACAGCACCCTCTTCAATGGCAGTCCGCACCAACCCGAGGCAGTCCGCAAGACTCACACCTCAATCCGCCACAAGTCCACGACCAAAGGCAAACCGCAACAGTCCGCCCGGTCACAGCGGACTTCGCGGATACAGCGGACACCATGAACTTGGCACAATGTGTGACCAAGTCCAAAACCATCAAGGGCCAGTGCGAGCATGGCGGACACAAAGTCCCGTCCGCCAAACATCCTAGCGCAGACCGCAACCAGTCCGCGAGCTCCTCGCACTTGTCCAACGCAGCAGCACCAAGCCGGACTCCAAACATCAGTCCGCCAACCGGTCTCCACAGCAAGACCTGCTGTAACACCTGAGCTCGACAAGGCCTCAGCCAAGCTCAAGGCCCAGTCCGCAACAGCCCAAACCGCGGACACACCAGTCCGCAAGGCTTTCCGCGAACATGAACCAACCCGCCAACAGCGCAAACTTGCACCCGCGACCACTGAGCAAAGCACCAGTCCGCAAGCCTCTCTATCCGCAGATACCAGGCCGCACCAAACCGCGGACACCATGCAACAACCCGCTCAGAACACAGCCGGCTTCCACCAGACTTCTCACCAGGCCGCAACCCACAGTCCGCCCAGTCCGCCCAGTCCGCCAAAGCTGTCCGCACAGGCCGCGCGGCCTGTCCCGTCACCCACTTCCACTTCACAAATTTCAACAAGGTTGTCCTTGGATAGCCTAGCAATGGTTCTAAGGTTTAAATGTCCTAATCTCTTATGTCATAATACATTAGGTCTACTAACAGAATTAAATAGGAAAATATCTACTTCTGTTGAAAGAAAATCTACTAAGTAGATGTTACCTTTCCTTTTACCTGTCAACACAGTTGTGTTGTCATCTGACTTGATCTTGCATAAGGTTTGCTGAAAGTCACTTGGTAGCCTTCATCACATAGCTGACTGATACTTATCAAATTGTGCTTCAGTCCTTCCACATAAGCTACCTTCTTGAATGTCACTGTCCCAATTTGGACTGCACTATATCCTTTAGTTTGTCCAAAGTTTGAATCACCAAATACAACTTTGGGTCCAAGCTTGGCTTTAAAGGATGTGAGGTTGTCCCTATTTCCTGTCATGTGCTTAGAGCACCCACTATCCAAATACCATTGTTGGTTTGATGTTGGATAGGTCTTCACCTGCAAATAAAATAATTCATTTGTTCTTGACCCAGTTTACCTTGGGCCTAGGTTGATAACCTTTAAATTCAGAAATAAAAGACATCCCAGGTTGACTCTTATAACCTTCAGGATGATATCTCCTTGGAGGTATTATCCATTCAGTATAAGGGTTATAGCTTTGGGATGAAGGACCCCTAGGATTTGATTTTGATTTGCCCTTGAAAGAATTTCCAAAGCTCTGATCTCTGTTCGACGATCGTTGAGCTTCGTTTGACGATCTTGGGTCAGATCGTCGAGCTCCGTTCGACGGTCGACTGTGGCAGAGTTCAGAAGTTAGAGATCGTCGACCTGAGTTCGATGATTTTGCCTGAGATCGTCGATCTGCGTTCGGCGATCGTCGAGCTCCGTTCGACGATTTCTGCTGGAACTTGGTTTTCTTAGGTAGATCAGAATTTTTCCTAGCTACCTCTACAACTCCCTTCCCTTTATCAGAAATAAACTTAATTGGGGTTGTTAGAAATATAGGTTGGCTGGATGAAGCACCTAAGCCCAGTATACTATTGAGTCTGGAGTTCACTGTGCTTGTGATGTCCATCAGCTTGATACTTCTCCCATTGAGGGATTCTTCAAGCTTTTTAGCCTCTGATATCTCACTCTTCAGTGAAGCTATCTGCTCCCTACAGCACTCCAACTCCTCAGAGAGTTTGAGGTTTTCTGACTTTAAGATACTATGTTCAGACAATTGATTTCTGAGAGAGATAATTTCCTTCTCAGATTTTAGTAAGTCTAAACATAATGCTTTAAACTCAGACTTAAAGTCCTCAGAATTGAAATCAAAAGAACTAATTACCTGGTCCTCTTCAAGTTGAGTCTCTGAGTCTGACTCTGACTCTTCTGCATCTGAATTGTGTTGAGAGGCATTGATTGCCATCATGCAGAACTCCTTCTCTTCAACATCATCTTCATCATCACTAGAGCTGGATGAAGCTTCTGATTCTTCTTCAGTTTCACTCCAGGATTCAGCAACAAATCCCTTCCTTGTGTGTTTGTTCTTGCTTGAGGAGGGTTTGCCATTGCCATTCTTCTTGAAGTCTTTGTCCTTTCTTCTTTCTTTCTTGTCCTTTCTGTCCTTGTTTTTGTTTTCTGGACAGTCAGGCACAATATGGCCTGGTTTCCTGCAACCAAAGCAGACAATTTCTTTATTATTTGACTTATCATACCTTGGTTTATCATGCTCTTTGTATGATCTCTTTCTGAAGTCCTTTCTGGCCATCTTGTAGAATCTTTTAGCCAGTAGACTAAGCAGCTCATCATTGCCTGGGATTTTATCTTTAGGCTGATCTTTAGTGGCTTTGAAAGCTATTGTCTTTTCCTTTCTTGTGCCTGGTGAGGCAGCCTTCTGCTCTTCTTCTCTGTTCTTAATGAGCAGCTCATAAGACTTGAGCTTGCCCAAGAGAGCTTCTGTTGTAATCTCATTCAGACTTCTGGCATCCTTGATTGGCCAGATCCTTGAGTCCCAAGTGCTTGGGAAGCAGATTAGGATTTTGTCATTAAGTTCAGTCAGTGAGATCTCTTTATCCAAAGTCTTGAGTTCATTGACTATCAGACTGAGTCTATTATGTATATCTCCAACTGACTCAGCTTCTCCCTTCTTAAAATTCTCATATTGGGATATGAGGTGGGATCTCCTGTCCTTTCTTTCATCAGCTAATCCTGAGACTATTTCAGACAGCTTATCCCAGATTTCCTTTGCTGAATTACATTCAGCTACCTTTTGGAAGATGTCATCAGACAAAGTCTGGGCTAAGATATTCATAGCCTTTGCATCTGCTACCTTCCACTTCTTGATATCAGCATCTGTTCCTGATGAAGGTGGAACAGCATTTGTGCTTGTGTTCTCTGGAGGTCTTGGACAAACTGTCAAAACAGAATTAAAAATGTCCTCGTCAATAGAACATGTATAGTCTAATCCTTGCTTTCCAAAGTGTAAACTTAGACAGATTGCACACTGGAGGTCTGGTGCTAGCATAATCTTTGTTTTGGGCCATGATTTGTGAAGAAATAATCTAATAACAAAATAAAAAAAACAGATCTAACAAGAGGGATCTTTGGGTTCAGGTGTTAGCCTGTGCAACCACCAAGGTGTGGTATGTTTAACCAACCTGGAAGATGTGGTATTTTTAACCAACCTGCCTCTAATACCGATTGAAAGTGCAAGCTAGATCTGATATACTCTAGAGGGGGGTGAATAGAGTATGGTGCTTAAAAACGTTTTACAACAGTTGTTGTAATCTGAGTGAACAGGGAAACAAATGGTAAATCTAAACACAGCAGCTATCTAATCACAATCTACAAAAGAAACTAATCACAGATTACAGCCAGAAACAAAAATAAAGACAAGCAACCAGAAGACACAAGGAGCTATAGTGGTTCCACTAAACTTGGGTACATCCACTCTTCTACCACCCTAGGTAGGAATCCACTGCAGGATGAGTTGATCAGGTGTCCTGGGCACCAATGAGCTTTTGATAAGGTGCTCAAAAACCAAATCAGATTTTTTGATCAGGTGTGTTGCCACCAATGAGCTTTTGATAAGGTGATCAAAAACCACACAAACTTTTGAAGGGAGTTTGAAAAACCCTTTACATAGGTGGGGATGAGAGAGTGATGGAAGTCTTCTCTTTCTCAAAGCAGCTGAGAAGACTATGTGGATATTGATGTTGTCAAAGCTCCCCCTGAGTTTTTGAGATGTTCAGGAAATGAAGCTTTGCTGTAGGGTGATAGGCCTTCAGAAATTGATCTCCAGCAATTGATGATTTCAGCAACAGCTGAAATGTGAGGTGTCTGGAGTCTTGAATGATGATGGCCTTGAACACTTGAATCAAAAGAGATCTGAAGATTTCAGATTTTTTTTGATCTCTTTTAGTGATGGTGTTCTTGTATGAATTCTTTGAGACAGAGAATGTCTACAGCTCCTTTTCTTTTTCTCTTGAGTGATTGTTGTTGAGAAAGATGTTGTTTCAGAGAAAAGTTGTTGCAGAGAATATTTTGTTCTTCTTCTTCTTGTGTACTCTCTTGTCCGTGTTGTGCTTGTCAGGGATTCAAAAATCTTGTCTTTTATTCCTTTTGTTCTGAGTAGAAATGATCCTCTGTCCAGAATAGCCGTTAGCCTGTCATTAATTACATCCTTAATTGCAATTGCCTTCTAGGGGAAAGTCCAATGAAACATTCCTTGATAATCCCTTGAAACTTGCTCCAGAATAAATGAAAACGGCTACAAGATCTTCTGAATTAATTGCTGACAATAACTCCTTAACTGTTCTGAATTTGAATCTTGAAAATCATTTAACTCTTCAGAAAAATGTCGAACTGAGCTCCACTATCATCGAACTGAGCTCAGCGATTTGGACTTATACAGCAACAAAGATCGTCGATCTGAGCTCAACTATCGTCGAACTGAGCTCAGAGATAGAGAATCAATACTGGAGTCAAGATCGTCAAACTGAGCTCGAAGATCGTCGAATGGAGGTCGACGATTTGATGAAGTTGAGCTCAGCGATCGTCGAATGGAGTTCGACGATTCGTCGAAGAAAGCTCAACGATCGTCGATTTGAGTTCGACGATTCGTCGAAGTGAGCTCAACGATTGTCGATTGGAGTTCGACGATTCGTCGTACTGAGCTCGACGAAATTACTTAGTCTCCAAACTGAAAAACCTTGGTCTTGAGGGCAGCTTCCAAACCTAACTACTAACCCTTACACTCAATTCTAATTGACCTTTAGATCTATACAATGAGGTCAAAAACAGGTTTCCTAAAGACATAGTGATCCTGACCAAAATTAGTAATAGGGTGTTCCAACAAAGGCTAATAGAGTTGTCAATACTTTAAGCCACCAGCCTTTAGTAGTTGGGAGTTGGATGGAGCAAATCCCAAAAAGTCTATTTCAGTCTTTGAAGACTTGGAAATTACCCTGGTTTCCCGAAGAGATCTGGAGGAATACCTTGCCCAGCAATATTGGATGGAGATCCAATGCAACATCCTGGATCGGATATGAGAGGCTCGAAAGATTGATCCAGAGGTAGTCCCGATCATCTGATCTCTGCAAGGTGGGGCACAGGAGGATTATAATCTGCATGATGGGATCTTGTAGTTCAAGCATCGCATATTTATTCCCTCTACCGGGGGAATTCATGAAGAGATTCTGCAAGAAGTGCACCAGTCCAGGTATTCCATCCACCCTAGTGTGGTTAAATTGTATGTTTATCTGCGCGAGACCATTTACTGGCCTGGAATGAAAAGAGATGTCACCAACTTCATGGCCCAGTGCCAGACCTGTGAAAGGGTTAAAGCTGAATGTCGCAGCCCAGGAGGCCTGATGCAGCCCCTGTCGATACCCGAATGAAAATTTGAGAATATTTTCATGGACTTTGTCCATGGTATACCTCGATCCCGTGTTGGAAATGACTCCATATGTGTTGTTGTGGATCTACTTACAAAGATAGCGTGGTTCATTCCAAACCGACAGGGAGACGGATTTGATATTTTGGCCAGGTTGTTCTTGGAGTAAGTAGTCTGATTCCATGGAGTACCAAAGTCCATTATGTCGGATCATGGCGGGCATTTCACATCCAAGGAATGGAGATGGGTGCAGGCATACTTGGGGACCAAGTTGGCCTTTAGCACTGCCTTCCACCCTCAGACATATGGACAAATGGAAAGGATGAATCGGACAATGGAGGATCTACTTCGACTTTGCATAGGGGAACACAATGAGCCATGGGAGCAGTTGTTACCTCTAGTTGAGTTTTATTACAATAACAGCTACCAGTCTAGCATCAAGATGGCTCTGTACGAGTCATTATATGGGAGGCATTGTCGAACCCCGTTGACATGGGCTCAGGAAGAGGACCCAGAAGCCTTAGGAGTGGATTACATTGATGACACAACGACAGCGATACGGCTAATCCAGGAACAGATGCAGGAGGCACAGAACCGGCAGGCCAAGTATTATGATGCGTGACATCGACCGGTGGAGTTCCGCGTGGGGGAAATGGTATTTCTAAAAATTAAACCCATGCATGGTGTCTACCAGTTGAGAAAGCAGAAGAAGATAGACTCCCGCTATTTGGGCTCCTATCAGGTGATAGAGTGTGTTGGCCTCGTTGCCTATCGATTTGCCCTGCCACCAGAATTGGGAAATCTTCATAATGTATTTCATGTCGCCTCCTTGAGACAAGTCCTCTAGCAACCAGAGCAGCATCTATCTACACCACTAGTGCAATTGCAGTCAGATAGATCCATCCATCTTAAACCAATCAGAGTCGTAGATCATAATGTGAAGAATCTGCGTAACAAGTCCATTCCAATGGTCAAGAAATTGTGGTCAAATCACGGATGAGATGAGTATACTTGCGAACTAGAGGCACTCGTCCGAGAAAAGCACCCCAAGCTCTTTCTCCGGGTTTGTTACTTTTCCCCCCTACTTCGAGCAAATTTTTAGGGACAAAAATCCTTTTATTTTTATTAGATTGTAACATCCCGACTTTTATTGGGCCACCAGAACCCTAGTGGGCCCAATAAAAGTGACCCGAAACCCTACCCACGACCTAGTAGGAGGTAACCCTAAGCGGGAAATGGAGCTAGAGAACTCCGATTGGAGTTCTATCAGTTATTGTGGCCTCGTATTGTTAATTCGAGCGCATCAGAACTCGTTCTGTTGGACCGCAAAGTCATATGTGATATGACCATTCCTCGTAAAACGTCACGAAGACAAAATTTTGAATATCGATTTAGAGAACTCCGGTTTGAGTTCTAGTTGTCTCGTATAGACAATACGAGCACGTCGGAACTCGTTGAGTCGCAATCCATGGTTTAACGACGAATATAGACATTTTGACCGTTTTAGCGCACTGGGACGTGCAGATTTTGGACTTTCGCCAAACGGACTCTGATTCAACCTCAATCAATGACATTGGACTCGTATGGTCAATACAAAGTCAACAGAAGTTCTCATGAGCAATTTTGATGACGAGTGGTCAACTCGTGATCAAATCGAGCACAATCGTTCACCGAAAAGTTTGCGCACACTAATTATCGCACGACACTTCAACCTTGACCCGACCCCAATAACTTGGACTCGCTTTAACTTTGACCATAAAGGGGGACCCACCCTAGGGTTGACTTAGTCAACCACCTCCCCCCCCCCCTAAAAATCCATTTTTTTGGATTTTTCTCCAAAGAGGAGCCCACCTCCCCTCATGGTGTAATTAGAATGTTGTTACCCTCACTCATTTTGGGCCCCCAACCAGCAAGCCCATCCTTGGGGCATGAGGAGGCCACCAACTCCCCCCCCCCCCACTACTCCCTCTCTTCCTCCACTTTGAAAGCCCAAACATGAGGGGGAATTTCATTTCCCCACATGGTGGAAATTCCTTGAGCCTCCAACTATCCTTGGACAGTTGGAGGGTGGAGATTATTCCCTCCCTAAGGAGGGATTAATCCCATATCGGGTAGGAGGAAATTCCCTCTCCTCTAACCTATATAAAGGCCCCCCTCCCCTGTTAACCTCCTTACAACTCAGTGAGCATCTCCCCCACCTATGCCCCTCTGTCAGAGCTCAGGTCGTCGGAAAAAGGCCAACCCGAGCCCACACCCTCTGCCGCCTTGAATGGCTGACCAAGTAAGCCCCTCCCGAGCTCCCCCTGCACAGGTGGATCCTCGTACCCTCCCTCTTCCTTATCCCCCTAATGTGCTACATGTAACGCCCCAAAAATTGTATTTGAGTCGGTCGCATCAAAAGGGATTTTTGGTGCCTGTATAGGGGTACACGGCCTAGGACACGGGCGTGTCCAAGGCCGTGTTTGGCTGGTGTTTTGGCCGTTTTCATCCCGAGAAGTACACGGCCAGGAACACGGCTAAATGACACGGGCGTGTCATTTGACACGGGCGTGTGCCTACCCGTGTCAGTACCCGTGTTCAGTTGGGTCGTGTCGGTTGGCGTGGCGGTTATGCGTGACACGCCCCTGGTCACGGGCATGTCGAGAGACCCGACACGGGTATTTCAGGGGAGACACGGGCATGTATTTGCCCGTATGTCTTTTCTGTGTTCGACGATCATGCCTAGATCGAGGCATACAGCCTGGGACACGGCCGTGTGCCAAGCGGTGTTCGGCCCAGGTTTGGAGATTTTTGAGCGGATCTGAGCCGTTCGTTTTCTTTAAATAAGATCCAACGGCCCAGATCGTTTCCTGCTCTGTTAAGGCCGGGAATAGGGGAGTTAATCCTTCATTTCTCTCCAGCCATTCTCTCTCTCAAGGAGTTGGAAAGAGGAGGAAGAAGGAAGGATTTTCCGGCCGCCGGCGGAGCATCAGAACACCATTTTGAGATCGGAGAGCGGATCCGTGGAGGAAATTTCGTTACAAAGAGTTCTGTCCGTGTAGTTTTTCCATGGCGCCAAAACGGACTACAAGGGTAACGATTCTCTACTTGAGCATGTGAAGCTCTTTCTTTCTGCATAGGGAATCCCGCTCCCGCGAGTGTGCGGCGAGTGCGTGGTGTTCCTTGGGGTTGATGTGAATAGTCCCCATTGTGTTGCATATAGAGTCCGGAATCGAAGTACGGACATAGGCATTGTGTGTGAAGCCTACCCGGACGTGTATTGTCTAGATCGGTGATGTTGCGTTTGATATGTTTTGCCGGAGAAGACTCCGTGCTTTGGGTTTTCGGGTTTCTACGCGGTAGGTTGCAGCAGGGATCCTTGGAGGTTAGCTCCAAGGCGCACCCGGAAAACTGAGCGGAATCGTTGTTCTGCTAACTTGGCGGTCAGGGAACCGGCCTTGAATATAATTGGGTTATGTGATTGTTTGGAAATTTTGGGATCCGAGAGAAGCTTGGCCCGCGCATAGTACTTAAATTGTCTAGGCGGCGTGAGCAACGGGCAAGTGGAATTGGACCTAGGCTATATGGTTCGGTGCAAGAGACCCGAAAAGGGGGCTGGTCGTTGGCATAGTTGGGAGCCTTAGACGATGGTCAGAAAGGCTAAATGCTCACATGTTGTTGCCATCCTGGGGGTGGTGGTGAAGACGCTGATTGGTCAGGATTCACCGTTAATGTGCCCTGAGTGCACGGGGTGTTTGGTCGTGCGAGCCTACACCTATGGCGAAATTTATATGGTTGCACTTTATTGTTTAGCTCGGCTAATGTATTGCAGGGAAAGAGCACCGCCGTACCGACATAGGGGCGGGGTTGTTATAATTTGGTCGGCTTTTGGCTGACCGTTGCTTTGTTTGCCACCGTGCGGTGGAATGTGCTTGCAGGTGCTGCGGAGCTGAGTACGAAATAGCGGGCTGGAGCCCATGTTGCTGTGCTGGCCCTAGAAGGCCGTAAAGAATAGTTGTACTTTACTTTTGTCATGTGTGGCCGGCCTACGAGCCGATGTATGGAAAACACTATTTATTAAGTGAACTATTATAAAGCCATAAGGCCATGTTCCCCTTTCAGTGTATTTTGGGTTTCATTCTTGTGTGTTATGGAAGAAGAACGGAAGACCAGCCGGTTTTATGAGGGTCTACGCGGCGATCTACATCTACTACTTGTTGGGCCTAAGGCGCAGGGCTTCCTAACCTTGGTCAACTCGGCCCGGTCTTTGGAAAAGGTTGCGAAGAAAGTTCAAGAGAAGAAAGACCCAGGAGAAAAGAAGTGTGAGTTCAAGATGCCAAATAACAAGTCAAGCTTCCGCAGGTGGAATAAGAAACAGAGGACTTCAAACTCAGCCCCTTCGGCTAGTGCGTCGGGGGCAACCACAAGTCGAGTCCCAGGATCTTGCTACAACTGCGGGAAAACGGGGCATTTTGCTCGTGAGTGTTGGAGCGGACGTTCAAAATCCGAGAGGAAGTCTGGTGCGACTTATGAGGAGAAAGAGAAGGCGGTGGAGTCAACCACGTCCCATCATGCTCCAGCCCAGCCTAGAGTCTATAACCTTGGTCTATAAGAGGCCATAAAGCAGGCGGACGTGGTGACAGGTGTGAGTTAAATTGCAGTGGTTTAACTTTTATAGTTGTTACCTTCGTATTTGTTAGCTTACTATTGTTGATGCTAGGATTTGTGTTGATCTTTGAGTTTCCGGCGAGTGCCTGTTTGATACGGGAGCATCGCATTCCTTCTTGTCCGAAAAATTCATATCGCACATCAGAGTTCCATCCTCGATGGAAAAAGACAAGTTGGATGTGTTGTTGCCCAATGGGTGCTCAATGCGTGCGGATAGGATTTGCGTGGTGAAGATTCGGATTGGTGACCAGGAGTTTGATTTTGGTGTAGGGATGTTTGTGAGAGGGACGTGCTTACGTGAACGGCGGATTACCCATCACAGAACATAGAAAAATAAGAGAGTGCTCCGACCAAAAGCGAACGAAAAGGGGTCGGTTGGCTCTCAAAAATACGGGACTCGATACAACGTCCTTAGGACCTACTCTCCAACAAGCACACAACTAGCGCCTAGCCGGACTCGATACCACGACCTTAGGACCTACCTCTCCAACAAGCACACATCTCACCGCACCTACACAAGCATCTATTCTTTTCACAATAAGCCGTCAATCGCAGCAAAAAATATATTTAGGAGCGGCGGTAAACGATAAGGAGGGATCAAGAACAAGTTGAGATTAACTCCCTTGTTAGCACCAAAGCGTGCCCAATCTTGGAGAACAAGTCAAGGCTTGGCCTAGTTTGTTCTCTAGCGGATCTTCCAATCCGGAAAACAAGAGGGTCAACAACAACGTTCGATTCAGATTTGCAAGCGAAAAACACTTTAAAATCGCGGAAAAGACGGATGAATAACCTCCACAAAATTCTCACAGCAAGAAACACAAAGATAGGGAAGAGATTACCCAACCAAGAAGAAGATCACACAATATTTGTGGGAGAATCACTCTCTCCACGGTTCCACCGGTTTCACACCGAAGGGGGCTGCTTCCTTCTTCCACGGAGTCGCACCGAGAGAAGCCACGCCGGAGTCGCACCGAACGGGGATGGAGGAGGCAAGGCTTGGCTTCACACCAAAGGGGAGGAGGTGGCTATGGCTTTCACCATGGTGGCCGAAATTCCTCAAGGGGGTTTCTTTAGGTTTCTTTTTCCAATGCATAACTCATCATAATATCCTCCTTTAAATAGGAGTTACAAAAGAGATCCAACCATCCATGATGGAGATGAAATCTCATCCATCCGGGCGGTTACATACACACCAAGGGTTTAATAGCACACCAACATGAAAATAAAAATATTACAAGCCAAATGTTTTAAGCAATTAAAATAAAACTAAGTAGAATTATTAAGCAAGCTTTGCGCGCCGCGGACGGAGGTTGTATCGCAGCTTTCCGTTAGCGTCCGTGGCGTTGTCATGACGCCGCAAATCTTTAACTTGTTGCGCCGCAGCAACCGGGTCATCATCAGGAAGTGTTGGAGGGGCCGCAACAACCGGGTCATCATCAGGAAGTGTTGGAGGGGCCGCAACAACCGGGTCATCATCAGGAAGTGTTGGAGGGGCCGCGCCATCAGATTTGCGAGCGTTGCTTTTGCCGTTGTCAGAGTACGACGTAATATTCGGTATGGATTGTCTCTCGGAGCAGGGTGCATGCATTGATTGCAGCCGTAAGAAAGTTAGGTTGGGTCTGAACACCGATCGGGAGACTACTTTTGCGGGTATGAAGGGGTCGGGAAAGATTTTGATGTCGGCTCTTCAGGTAGTTAAGGCAGTTCGGTCTAGGGCAGAGCTGTTTGTCACATTATTGCAGACTTCGACTCCTAAGCCAAGTCTTGGCAGTATCCCAGTTGTGTCTGAGTATCCCAATGTGTTCCTAGATGATCTCCCAAGAGCCCCTCCTCAGTGGGAGATTGATTTTACCATTGAGCTGGTACCGGGTTCCAAACCGGTGTCACACTCTCCATATCGGATAGCGCCGCAAGAGATGGCGGAATTGAAGGTGCAACTGCAAGAGTTGCTAGAGTAAGGTTATGTGCGTCCAAGTTCGTCGCCTTGGAGCGCACCAGTTCTCTTTGTTAAGAATAAAGATGGGAGCTTGCAGCTTTGTATCGACTACCGAGAATTGAACAAGCTTACGGAAAAGAATAAGTATCTGATTCCGAGGATTGACGATCTATTTGATCAGTTGGTTGGGTCAACGGTGTATTCGAAGTTGGAACTGAAATCCGGTTACTACCAGTTGAGGATAAGGGAGAGCGACATCCCAAAGACAGCATTCAGTACGCGGTTTGGGCATTACGAGTTCACGGTCATGCCATTTGGGTTGACGAATGCGCCATCCGTGTTTATGGATCTGATGAACAGGACGTTCAGAGAGTACCTGGATCGTTTCTTGATAGTATTTATCGATGATATCCTGGTGTATTCTCAGTGCGAGGAGGATCACTACAATCATCTACACATGGTGCTGGAGACATTGAGAAGGAATCAGTTTATGCTAAGTTCTCCAAGTGTGAATTCTAGTTATCCTCGATAGCGTTCCTTGGTCATGTTGTTAGTGGAGAAGGGATAGCTGTGGATCCGGCGAAGATAGTGGCGATACGGGAGTGGCCTGCTTTGAATACAGTGGCAGAGGTCCGGAGTTTTTTGGGGCTTGCTGGCTACTACAGGTGCTTCGTAGAGAACTTCTCGTGGATAGCGCTACCACTCACGACGTTGACTAGGAAGGATTAAAAGTTTGTGTGGTCTCCGGAGTGCGAACAGGCTTTTGAGGTGTTGAAGAGGCGGTTGACCACATCGCCTATTTTATGTTCGCCAAGTGGAACCGAAGGGTTCGAGATCTATAGTGATGCTTCGGGTAGTGGTTTGGGCTGTGTTCTGTTACAGCATGGGAGAGTGATAGCCTATGGTTCACGATAATTGAAGGCTTACAAGAGAAATTATCCGGTTCACGACTTAGAGTTAGCGGCCGTGATATTTGCTCTAATGCTCTGGAGGCACTACCTGTACGGTGTAAAGGTCAATATTTACACCGATCATAAGAGCTTAAAGTACCTGTTGGACCAAAAGGATCTGAACATGAGGCAGCGGAGGTGGATGGAGTTCTTAGGGGACTATACCTTCAAGATACATTATGTGCCTGGGAAGGGAAATGCAGTGGCGGATGCGTTGAGTCGCAGGACTCCGGCGCAGGCCAACTGGTTATCGGTACATGATGAGAGATTGGTCCATGAGTTGGAGGCTTTAGAGATATCTTGCGTCGACAAGCAATCTAGTGCTGAGGCAAAACTATTTTGGACAGAGGTGCAGTGTAACCTAGCTGATAGAGATCGGCAGGCTTTGGTTCAGGATAACAGCATAAAGCAGATCTTGGATGAATCATTGGATGGGTCAAATTCCCAGTTTGCTGTTGAGGATGGGTTGTTAAGGAAGGACGGTCGCCTATGCGTTCCTAGTGCGGATAATCTTCGGGAGGAGTTGATGTATGAGGCTCATCATACCAAGTACTCAATCCACCCGGGGAGCACGAAGATGTATAGAGACATGAAGAAATTATACTGGTGGCCAGGATTGAAGAAGGATGTAGCACTTTATGTGGCCAAGTGCCGTACTTGTGCATTGGTGAAGGCGGAATGCCAGAAGCTCGGAGATTTCTTGAAGCCCCTACCTATCCCAGAATGGAAATTCGATGACATATCTATGGATTTTGTGCATGGTTTGCCGAAGTCACATAAGGGAAACGACGTCATTTGTGTGGTCGTAGATAGGTTGACAAAGGTGTCACACTTTATTCCAAACAGGAAGGAGGATCCGATGGAAAAGTTAGCCAAACTCTATGTGGAGAATATTGTTTGATTGCATGGTGTGCCCCGCAGTATTATTAGTGACCGATATGGACGCTTTACGTCGAAGGATTGGAGGTTGGTGCATAGTATGTTGGGAACTAAGCTGAGTTTCAGCACAGCCTTTCATCCACAGACGGATGGTCAGACCGAGAGGGTCAACAGGACTATGGAGGACATGCTTTGCATGTGCATCCTAGATTTCAGAAAGCATTGGGAGGATCACCTGTATATGGTGGAGTTTGCATATAACAATAGCTTTCAGCCGAGTATTGGTATGGCGCCTTTCGAAACCTTATACGGGAGGAAGTGTCGTACGTCGTTGTCTTGGTTGGAGTCAGGCGAATCGAAGTTGTATAAACGTCAAGCGGTGGAAGATGCCACTTCAATGGTGCGTACAATTCAGGAAAGGTTGAAGGTCGCTCAGGACAGGCAGGCAATGTATTACAGCGCCAAGCATAGGAATGTGGAGTTCAGTGTCTGTGATATAGTGTATCTAAAAATCAAGCCGTTCAAGGGTGTCTCGCGGGTTCGGCGCTTGAAGAAGCTGAGTCCGAGATACCTTGGACCATTTGAAATCCTGGAGCGTGTTGGCGAGGCGGCATATAGATTGAAGCTATCAGTGGAGTTGAGTGGGCTACATGATGTGTTCCACATGTCGGTGTTGCGTAAGGCAGTGCAAGAGCCTTCACAGATCATTGCGGACAATCAAGTACAGGTTGATTATGAGTTGACAACAAGGGTCAAGCAAGTACGTATTGAAGATGTTGCAGTCAAATGACTCCGCAACAAGGAGGTCTGAATGGTTAAAGTCTGATGGGATAACTGTGGACGGGAGGAGCTCTCTTAGATGCGAGAGCAAGCTATGTTGGAGGAGTATCTCGAGTTATTCCCCTCAGGTATTATTTAGATTCGTGTACCTTTTCTTAATTTCGGGACGAAATTCCTTAAGTGGGGGAGATTTGTAACGCCCCGAAAATTATATTTGAGTCGGTCGCGTCAAAAGGGATTTTTGGTGCCTGTATAGGGGTACACAGCCTAGGACACGGGCATGTCCAAGGTCGTGTCTGGCTGGTGTTTTGGCCGTTTTCATCCTGAGAAGTACACGGCCAGGAACACGGCTAAATGACACGGGCATGTCATTTGACACGGGCGTGTGCCTACCCGTGTCAGTACTCGTGTTCAGTTGGGTCGTGTCGGTTGGCATGGCGGTTATGCGTGACACGCCCCCGGTCACGGGCATGTCGAGAGACCCGACACGGGCGTGTTAGGTGAGATACGGGCGTGTCTTTGCCCGTGTGTCTTTTCTGTGTTCGACGATCATGCCTGGATCGAGGCACACGGCCTGGGACACGGTCGTGTGTCAAGCCGTGTTTGGCCTAGGTTTGGAGATTTTTGAGCGGATCTGAGCCGTTCGTTTTCTTTAAATAAGATCCAACGGCCCAGATGGTTTCCTGTTCTGTTAAGGCCGGGAATAGGGGAGTTAATCCTTCATTTCTCTCCAACCATTCTCTCTCTCAAGGAGTTGGAAAGAGGAGGAAGAAGGAAGGGTTTTCCGGCCGTCGGCGGAGCATCGGAGCACCATTTTGAGACCGGAGAGCGGATCCATGGAGGAAAGTTCGTTACGAAGAGTTCTATCCGTGTAGTTTTTCCATGGCGCCCAAACGGACTACAAGGGTAACGATTCTCTACTTGAGCATGTGAATCTCTTTATTTCTGCATAGGGAATCCCGCTCCCGCGAGTGTGTGGTGAGTGCGTGGTGTTCCTTGGGGTTGATGTAAATAGTCCCCCTTGTGTTGCATATATAGTCCGGAATCGAAGTACGAACATAGGCATTGTGTATGAAGCATACCCGGACGTGTATTGTCTGGATCGGTGATGTTGCATTTGATATGTTTTGCTGGAGAAGACTCCGTGCTTTGGGTTTTCGGGTTTCTACGCGGTAGGTTGTAGCAGGGATCCTTGGAGGTTAGCTCCAAGGCGCACCCGGAAAACTAAGCGGAATCGTTGTTCTGCTAACTTGGTGGTCAGGGAACCTGCCTTGAACATAACTGGGTTATGTGATTGTTTTTAAATTTTGGGATACGAGAGAAGCTTGGCCCGCGTGTAGTACTTAAATTGTCTAGGCAGCGTGAGCAACGGGCAAGTGGAATTGGACCTAGGCTATGTGGTTCGGTGCGAGAGACCCAAAAAGGGGACTGGCCGTTGGCATAGTTAGGAGCCTTAGACGGTGGTCAGAAAGGCTAAATGCTCACATGTTGTTGCCATCTTGGGGGTGGTGGTAAAGATGCTGATTGGTCAGGATTCACCGTTAATGTGCCCAGAGTGCACGGGGTGTTTGGTCGTGCGAGCCAACACCTTTTGCGAAATTTATATAGTTGCACTTTATTTTTTAGCTGGGCTAATGTAATACAGGGAAAGAGCACCGCCGTCCCGACCTAGGGGCGGGGTCGTTATAATTTGGTCGACTTTTGGCTGACTGTTGCTTTGTTTGCCACCGTGCGGTGGAATTTGCTTGCAGGTGCTGCGGAGCCGAGTACCAAATAGCGGGCTGGAGCCCATGTTGCTGTGCTGGCCCTAGAAGGCCGTAAAGAATAGTTATACTTTACTTTTGCCATGTGTGGCCGGCCTGCGAGCCGATGTATAGAAAACACTATTTATTAAGTGAACTATTGTAAGGCCATAAAGCCATGTTCCCCTTTCAGTGTATTTTGGGTTTCATTCATGTGG
Source organism: Platanthera guangdongensis (assembly GCA_039583875.1). Classification (NCBI taxonomy): domain Eukaryota; kingdom Viridiplantae; phylum Streptophyta; class Magnoliopsida; order Asparagales; family Orchidaceae; genus Platanthera; species Platanthera guangdongensis. The sequence goes on from CM077158.1 coordinate 113,172,599, forward strand.
TGTGTTGTGGACATTCATGTTTATTGGATTTAAGTTTTGGGTTCTTTCAACTCTAAAAGCTTCCGCTAGAATGCTCTGTGTAGGACGAGTAGTCTTAATTGGATAGTTTGTATATTCTTATGTAACCCTTCCGACTGTTTGTGGTATATGGCGTCGGGTTCCAGCTGGACCTTCGGTTATATGTCATATGACGGATGGGGGTGTTACAGCTCAACTGGTGATGAGAGTTGAAAGAACTCCATAGTTAAGCGTGCTCGGGCTGGAGAAGTACTGGGATGGGTGACCTCCTGGGAAGTCCCCGTGTTGTCCGCTTAACGGGAGAATTTCACTCATCAAAGGGAGGTTGTGGCCTCCAATAACCCGCCTGCGGAGGGAGAGGGGTTGGGGTGCTTGGGCTGCAGCCCGGTAGCGTCTCCTAGAGCGGAGCCGTGACGCTGTCACGTTGGATCGGCTAGGGTCGTTACACTTCATACACCTCCTGGTGGTTGGAGCGCCGCCGGCACCACCTGAGCCAAGTGTTGCAGTATGGAGACCGGGCGGTCTGGTGGTCTGGCAGTTTCTCCTAGCGGCTTGGTAGTCAGGCTGTTGTTGTTTGGTGTCCGAGCGTTCAAGCGGTTTGTCTTAGGCTACTTGAAGTCCGGAGGTCCAAACATCCCACTTGGCGGCTTGTTATCTCCTTCTGCTGGTTGCCGAGCGGTTAGCCTATTCATCTAACCGCTCGGCTTGTTCGGTCTATTTTTTGTAAAGTCGCTTATACCTGTAATTATTTAGTCTCACATTGCTTATTTGTAATCCCTATCATCTCCTCCATTCTATAAAAGGGAGGCTATACCTTTGTAATACACACCTTTTTGGATAATAAAAATTTTGTTACTCCAAATTTTCGGTCTACTGTTTTCTGTTTGCACATGGTATCAGAGGACTCGATCTTTTCCTCCTTATTCTATGAGTCTCCTATGTCAGCGCGACTTGTCTGCGCGGCTTGATCTTTCTTATTCTCGTGACCTGTCTTCGTGACTTATTTCTTCCGCCTATTTGTGCCCTGTTTGCGTGGTTTCTTTCTCATCCTGGTCGTTGCCCGTTATGTGCACGGCCTCTCTGATTTCCCTTTATTCTTGTCACGACCTGCTCTTAAGTCGTTGTGACTGTTCTTATTGCAGCGACCTATTTTTAAGTCATCGCGACCTGCTCTTCATTCCGCGACCTGTGCCTAGTCGAGGCGCCCTCCTTTTCTCGCCGCGTCCTGTGTGTCTAGATGTGCCCTTCTCTTTGTCACAGCGACCTCTCCTTGTAACAACCCCATCCGTTCATATGATATATTCTAGAAAGTCCGGCCGGGGCCCCACAGTATATATCACAAAACAGGCGGTGAAGGTACAGGATGATACCAGAGTAGCGCATCGCACCTATCACAAATCATTCTAGCGGAAGCCTAAACTGCTTGAACTCCGCATGAATGTTCAAACATAAAACTCCACATTTTATATATCTATAGGAATGTCTTACACCAAGTCCAAAGAGTTGGCCTTATGGCCTTACATGGCTTTCACACAGTGGCCTAAACAAATTGGCGCGCAGGCCGGCCACAATAAAAGAAAACACATAACAACACAGATAGCCTTCAAGGGCTAGCAGCAGTAGCAGCAACAACAGCAGGAACATCAACCTCTATGCGTCTCGCTCGGCTCTCCAGCACCTGTACAAGGACAACCCACCCAACGGTGGCAAACAAAAGCAACGGTCAGCGTTCAGCTGACCAAATTATAACGACCCTACCCCTTCTCTCGGGGCAGCGGTATTCTTCCCTGCAGGCATATCATATCACAAGTATGACAATATCTATATCATTCAAATGTGCTTTCACGCACACAAGCCATCACAACCGTTCGCCACCCGGCCCAACGGTCCGTGCACTCAGGGCACATTCTTGGTGTTCTGGCAAACCTCTTGCCTACCACCGTATCAGGGTCATAACCCAACAGTAAATCTCTTGAGCATTTACTCCATGGCGTGCAGCCGGAGTTAGTCTTCCTACACCGGGATGGCCCGTAGCCCCCCATTGTGTCATGGCGCGCAGGCCGAAGACTCTTGCTATGCGCTCCAACAGACCGCACCTTTTGGTCTCACGTCGGACGGACATAGCGCAGGTCGGATCCTCCACCCCCCGTTACTCAAATCTCCTTGCCTTCTCCGAGTACGGCGTACTCATGGCTATATCAAAGGCGCGGGTCGGTCTCACCAATCCTGTTCTTGGCATTCAAGCCTGGGTATTTCTCTATACCCATTTCTTTAACACAACAGCAGGTCTTTCCTGGGCCTCCCAGTACTTCCTGTGACTCTCTCCACAGGTGGACACCGCACAAGCACAAATGTCAGGGGTCTTTCCTGGCTATCATGCCAGTACTTCCTGTTACTCGCTTCACAGGTGGACACTCTATGACATCAAACATCACAAAAGGGCATTTCCTGGTCACACCAGTACTTCCTGTGCCTCAATCACAGGTTGGACCCAAAAACATCACATAGCTATTTTCCTGGGCTACCACCCCAGTACTTCCTGCTACTCTTTTTCGCAGGCATAACCCGTTGACTCCTCAAACTACACGTTATCACGGAGTCTTCTCCGGTTCGTATGCAACATCACCAATCTAGATCAACCTGTCCAGATGGGCTTCACACAGCATGCCTATTCCGTACTCCAGTTCCGGATCTATATGCTAACAAAGGGGATTTCAAGCATCCACCCAAAGATTTCCAAAATCAGCCATCTCTTGGTGGGGGAAATCACAAAGCTATGCCAAAAAGAAAGCCTTCACATGGCTAGGAAGAAAAGTCGTTACCCTTGACGACCGCTTCGGTGCCATGACCGCAAAGCTTGTTTGCAAGACTCGCAAGAACGTTTCCTCCGCAACGCCGGCTTCGGATTTCTCGTCGGGAAACCGCAGCACCACCAGCAGCAGCCCCCTTTCCCTCTTCCTCCTCCTTTCTCTCTCTCTTTCTCTCTTAACTTGAAGAAAGCTTAAGGCCAAATCAAATGAGAATCACTTCTCAGTTTTCGGCCTTTAAGAAAAAGAGGAAGAAGCTTCAGCCCTTGGATCCCAGCTGAAAGAATGGACGGCCACGATTCTGCCAAAAACACTAATTTTGACCCGACACGGCCTCTGACACGGCCGTGTGCCAGGCCGTGTGCCTCAAGCGGTGGTCAACCGACTTATCCAAACCAGTGACACGCCCATGGGACACGCCCGTGTCATGGGCCGTGTCACCAACACGCCTTCAGACACGCCCGTGTCTGTGGCCGTGTGCCTAGGTGAAAAAAATCCCAAAACATCCCGAGACTTCACACGGTCTGTGACACGCCCGTGTCCCAGGCTGTGTGCCCAGACACGGCACAAAGACACGCCCTGTCGAAATCCTTCGGCGGGCTGAGTTCGTCGACCCGATTTGACACGCCCTGTGACACGCCCGTGTCATAGGCCGTGTGCAACTTCTCGACACTCGACACCCACGTCTCGACACTCGATGATCGTCGAGTAAAAGTCGTCGAGACAACGACACGGCCTTGGACACGCCCGTGTCCTGGGCCGTGTGCCTCCTCTCGACACATCGTCGAGTGAAAAATCGTCGAGACAAAGCCCGATCGTCGACACAACCTCGACACGCCCTGCGACACGCCCGTGTCGCAGGCCGTGTCTGCTGACACCCCCTGGGACACGCCCGTGTCCCAGGCCGTGTCACCCAAAAATTTCCTGTTTCCGAAATTTGGGCTGTTGCAATCCTCCCCTTCTACAAGAAATTTCGTCCTTGAAATTCAGATACAGGAAGGCAACAGAAAACAGCAAGAAAAATGTGACAACATATAAAATTTTATGTTACAACATTCTTGCTACAGATTACAAAACAGCTCAGGGAACTCTTCGCGCATGGTTTGCTCTCGCTCCCATGACAGCTCTTCACGGCCGCAGTTGTCCCACCGGACTTTTACCATGCCGACCGTCTTGTTCCGCAACTGTTTCTCGGCTCGATCTTCGATCTGAATGGGTCTAACTTTCGTTGTTAGCCCAGACTCCACCGGCACACGATCATCCGCGATCACTTGAGCTGGATCTTTCACGGCCTTCCGAAGCACCGAGATATGAAAGACATCATGCAATCCACCCAAGTCTGCCGACAGAGCTAGCCGATAAGCCGCTTCGCCAACTCGCTCAACCACTTCAAAAGGACCCAAATATCTTGGACTCAACTTTTTCAATCGTCGAATCCTGGAGACACCTTTGAATGGCTTGATCTTCAAGTAGACCCAATCGCCAACCGCAAATTCTACGTTCCGGTGCTTGGCGTTGTAGTACTTCGCTTGTCGATCTTGCGCCATAAGCAATCTCTCTCGAATCGTCCATATGGTTGAGTTTGCTTCCTCAACCTCATTTGGTTTAACAATCCGAGCTTCGCCCGCTTCTACCCAAGCCAAGGGAGTATGACACTTCCTTCCATATAGCGCTTCATATGGTGCCATCCCAATACTTGCCTGGTAGCTGTTATTATACGCAAACTCTACCATATAGAGATGATCTTCCCATCTCTTTCCGAAGTCAAGGGCGCACATTCGGAGCATGTCCTCCATTGTTCTGTTGGTACGTTCAGTTTGGCCGTCCGTTTGGGGATGAAAGGCCGTACTGAAAGTCAACTTCGTGCCCAACAGTCGGTGAACTAGCCTCCAATCATTTGCCGTGAGTCACCCATCTCGATCACTTACGATGCTCCGAGGAACACCGTGAAGTCGCACAATTTGATCAACATATAACTTTGCCGAACTTTCCACTGAATCATCCCGTCTGATCGGGAGAAAATGTGCTACTTTTGTTAGCCGGTCCACAATGACCCAAATGGAATCATTTCCTCGCTGCGATCTTGGCAACCCATGCACAAAATCCATGGAAATATCATCAAATTTCCACTCTGGGATTGGCAATGACTTCAAATAACCGCCCGGCTTTTGGCATTCCGCCTTCACCATCGCACAGGTTTGGCATTTGGCTACATAAAGGGCAACATCTTTCTTGAGCCCTAGCCACCAGAATAGCTTCTTCATATCGTTGAACATCTTCGTGCTCCCGGGGTGAATGGAATACTTCGTATAATGCGCTTCATACATCAGTTCTTCCCTCAACTTCCCCACATTTGGGACGCACAAACGGCCTTCTTTTCGCAAAAGACCGTCAATCCAGGTGAATTTGCCCTCTGGCCCTTCATTCACATAACGTAAGAGATCTTCATCCAACTCCGTTGCCCGTCGAACTCGGTCCGCAAGGTCACATTGCACCTCAGTCCAGTTCAAACATGCAATGGCAATGGAATTCTTGTCAACACAATAGATCTCCAATGCCTCCAGTTCCTGGATAAGACGTTCATCATGCCTTTGCAACCAATTCGCTCTAGCCGGAACCCGCCGACTCAAGGCATCCGCGACAACATTCCCCTTTCCGGGCGTATAGTGAATCTCGAAAGTGTAGTCCCAAAGGAACTCCAACCACCTTCGTTGTCGCATGTTCAAATCTTTCTGCTCCAAAAGATACTTTAGGCTCTTATGATCGGTATAGATCTCCACCTTCACTCCATAAAGGTAGTGTCGCCATAACTTGAGTGCAAAAATCACCGCAGCTAGTTCCAAATCATGGATGGGATAGTTTCGCTCGTGCACCTTTAGCTGGCGTGAGCCATAAGCAATCACCTTTCCATTCTGCAGAAGAACGCAGCCTAAGCCGCTCCCTGAGGCATCACTATAAATCACAAATCCATCGGTTCCACATGGCGAAGACAACACCGGCGCCGTGGTCAACCGAACCTTCAGCTCTTCAAAAGCTCGTGCGCACTCTGGCGTCCAAACGAACTTCTGATCTTTTCGCGTCAGTGTGGTTAGCGGCAAAGTGATCCGCGAGAAGTTATCCAAAAATCTTCTTTAGTAGCCCGCAAGTCCAAGGAAACTCCTGACCTTGGCCACGGAAGACAACATTGGCCACTCTTGTATGGCTCTTATCTTCGCTGGATCTACTGCAATGCCCGCTCCACTCACCACATGGCCCAAAAATGCCACTGACGATAGCCAAAACTCGCACTTCGAGAACTTGGCATATAGCTGATTTTGCCTTAACGTGTTCAACACCAACCGCAAGTGAATCTCATGTTCAGCTTCCGACTTTGAGTACACCAGGATGTCATCAATGAACACAATCACAAACAGATCCAGGTACTCACGAAAAATACGGTGCATCAGATCCATAAACACCGAGGGCGCATTGCACAGTCCAAATGGCATGACTGTGAACTCATAGTGCCCATAACGCGTTCCAAATGCGGTTTTGGGAATGTCACCTTCCCGAATTCTTAACTGGTAATAACTAGACTTCAGGTCCAACTTCGAATAGACGGTCGAGCCCACCAGCTGATCGAATAACTCATCAATCCGGGGTATCGGATACTTATTCTTCTCGGTCAGCTTATTCAGTTCACGATAATCGATACACAACCGCAACCCACCGTCTTTCTTCTTTACAAAAAGCACAGGCGCGCTCCAAGGTGACATACTTGGGCGTATATAACCTTGCTCCAACATTTCTTGTAGTTGAACCTTCAATTCAGCCATCTCTTTTGGCGTAACGCGATATGGCGAGCGGGCCACAGGTTTCGCACCTGGCACCAATTCAATTGTGAAGTCAATCTCCTGCTGGGGTGGTAGCCCAGGGAGATCCATGGGAAACACATCTGTAAATTCTGCCACAATCGGAACCTCGCACAAACTGGCCTTAGGCTCAACAGCCTGAATTAGTGCAAAGTAACACTCTGCACCCTTCCGAACAGCCTTGACTACCTGGAGTGCAGACATCAATGTCCCGCCCACTCCTCGCATACCCGCGAACTTTGTCTCCTGTTCGGTATTCTGGCCCAACATGATTTCTTTGGACTGGCAATCAATCATAGCATGCTGCTCCGCAAGCCAATCCATCCCAAAAATCACATCGAATTCCGATATTGGCAAAACAAATGCAGTTAAACGAAAATCCCGACTTCCTAACTGAACCGCCACATCGCAAGCTTGATCCGCAAGCATCCAACAGCCATTCGGCAACACCACTCTGACGCTATCTGTCTTTGCACAACTGGGTATCCCAAGCCGCGTCATAAACTCACTAGACAGAAAAGAATGCGATGCACCTGTATCAAACAGTGCTCGCGCCAGCGTGTCCCGAATCATCACAAAGCCTATGACAAACATGTCACACACACAAACCGCAAACATAGGGGTACTAAGCAAAGCATACAAACAATAGCATATGCAAAAATAAACTCATACCTGTGACCACGTCACTCTGCTTGATGGCCTCTTGCAGGCCAAGATTGTAGACCCGGGGTCGCGCCTGCGAGGCAGAGGAATCCACCACCGCCTTTCCTTTTTCCGCATAAGATGCTCCCGCCTTCTTCTCACTCTTTGGCGGCATCCGACAATCGCGCGCAATATGCCCCATGCGGCCACAACTGAAGCAGACCCGAGTATCAGGCTTGGAGGTAGCCCCTGACGTTGCTCCCGTTGCCACGGATGAAGGAGCTTGTCCACTAGGCTTGGACTTCTTGCCCCATCTCTTCTTATAAAATGGTTTCCCAGATCGGGGCGCCTTCCACTCCTGTTGCGTCACAGCCAACGCTCTCTTCCCTTGCACCCTTTTCATATCCTTCTCCAGCGCGCTCGCAGTGTCAACAAATGCTTGAAAACCTTGGTTCACAGAACTTGACACAAGGAACCTCAGCTCGTCCCTCAGTCCTTCATAGAACCTGTTGGTCTTCCTCTGTTCATCAGCAAATATCGAACCCGCATACCGCCCCAAGCGAGTAAATTCATGCAAATAGGCGTCAACACTGCCATCACCTTGGGTTAACCGTTGGAATTCATTTTCCATGGCTATCCACTGAGCCGCAGGAAGGTGCTTCGCTAGGAAGAGCCGGGAGAATTCTTCCATCGATACTTGGGTTAACGGACGACCCGCCAAGTGATGCAACTCCATCTCATCCCACCATAAACGAGCTTCTCCTTCAAGCAAAAAGGTAACTAAAGTAACTTTATGATGCTCCGCCGTTCCTATCGCCGTCATCACTCGCTTGACGCGTGATAGCCAATCCTCAGCCTGCGTCGAAGTTCCCGCTCCCGAGAACGTAGGCGGATGGAAACTCATAAACCGTGTTAGTTTCTTCTCAGCTGCTCGAGGAGCCAAATCCACGACAGGTTCAGGATCGAAACCTGGCTCTGATACCAAAAATGTAACAACCCCATCCGTTCATATGATATATTCTAGAAGGTCCGGCCGGGGCCCCACAGTATATATCACAAAACAGGCAGTGAAGGTACATGATGATACCAGAGTAGCGCATCGCACCTATCACAAATCATTCTAGCGGAAGCCTAAACTACTTGAACTCCGCATGAATGTCTAAACATAAAACTCCACATTTTATATATCTATAGGAATGTCTTACACCAAGTCCAAAGAGTTGGCCTTATGGCCTTACATGGCTTTCACACAGTGGCCTAAACAAATTGGCGCGCAGGCCGGCCACAATAAAAGAAAACACATAACAACACAGATAGCCTTCGAGGGCTAACAGCAGTAGCAGCAACAACAGCAGGAACATCAACCTCTATGCGTCCCGCTCGGCTCTCCAGCACCTGTACAAGGACAACCCACCCAACGGTGGCAAATAAAAGCAACGGTCAGCGTTCAGCTGACCAAATTATAACGACCCTACCCCTTCTCTCGGGGCAGCGGTATTCTTCCCTGCAGGCATATCATATCACAAGTATGGCAATATCTATATCATTCAAATGTGCTTTCACGCACACAAGCCATCACAACCGTTCTTGAAAGATATGATACCTAAACACCTAGAGGGGGGGTGAATAGGTGACCTAATCTATTTCTAACTTTGTTGGCAGCCAAACCTTTATATCACAGATTTCTAAGTAGTCTATTACAGCAATCAGCAATAATCAAACATACACAGCATATTTACAGCACAGCACACAGTGATTTATAGTGGTTCCCCAATCTTTGGGTACATCCACTTTCCCCCTTCGCCTATCTAGCAGTGTACTAGATTCGGCCAAACTTCTCTACTGTCTCAGAACCCAAATAGGTTCCTACACCTCAGGCCCAAAGCCTTACACCTCAGCTTTCTCCAAAGCCTACACTCAGCCACAAAGGCCTACACTCAGCCACCCAGGCCTACACTCAGCCAATCAAGGCCTACACTCAGAGTTCTTCAACTCCTACACTCAGGCTATCAAGCCCTACCCTCAGCCTTTATAAATTTAGGCTTACAATGCACTCAGATCCAAAGATCCTACAAGTTAAAATAGTATTACAACAAATAACTCAGCAACTCAGAAAATAAGAGAGGAGTTGAGAGTTTCTTGCTGAGTTCTTGGAAGAACTCAGATAGATCCAAACTGACTTAGCTTCCTTCAAAGCTTCTTGAGTAGAACTGAATAAGTCTGAATCCTCTGCAGTTGTTCCTTGACCTCTGCTTCTTAAGATCCAGATGCTTCTGAATCCTTCTTCTCAGCCTAGTTCCAAAGACTGAATTCTTGATTGGAGCTCTCTCTCTCCAACTTCTTAGATCTGTCATTGGACAGCACGATCTTCTTGATTTGTATCACTTGGATAACTTGATCAGCAACCACTTGAACAAATCTCTTAGATTAATCTGAACTCAATCAGAACTTAATCTTCTTCTGTTAACTCTTCACAACAACATTAGTTTCTGTAAACAGTCTGTGCCTATTTATAGGCCTTCTTCATGGTAACCGGCTGGTCCGGTTCATAACTGACTTCTGAGATCTCTGACAAGTGCTGTAGACCGGCTGGAACGGCAGCTGTCATGTCATCCAGTCAATTCTTGAAATTCTCTAACTGTCAGATAGTGTCGAGACTTTCTGTTCTTAAGTGTCGACACTTATAGACCAAGTGTCGACACATGCTGTGTAAGTGTCGACACAAGTCTACAAGGTGTCGACACAACTCCTTGTATGTCTCAACACAGATTCTTATTCAGGTGTCGACACTTGGAATTGAGTGTCGACACAAGTACTTGATCTTCTGTAACTTGTTAAATTCTTCTAAGTGTCGACACATCTCCTTTGTGTCGACACATCTTCATGTATTGAAACTGTCAAGTGTCGACACTGCTTCTTGGTGTCGACACAAGTCTTCAATATAGATTCTTCAGCTGAGTGTCGACACATTCCCTTAGTGTCGACACTTGTACTTAGAATATTTTTGTAGATATTTCTGTTCTTTGCTAAGTGTCGACACAGCTCCTTGTGTCGACACTTTCTTTGAGTCTTCAACTGAGTGTCGACACATTGTGCTGGGTGTCGACACTTTCTTCAAGTGTTGACTCTTCTGGTTGTGTGTCGACACATTGTGTTGAGTGTCGACACATACTTCAAGTGTTGACTCTTTTGGTTGTGTGTCGACACATTGTGCTGAGTGTCGACACATACTTCAAGTGTTGACTCTTTTGGTTGTGTGTCGACACATTGTGCTGAGTGTCGACACATACTTAATATGTTGACTCTTCTGGTTAAGTGTCGACACATTGTGCTAGGTGTCGACACTTGCACTTAGTCTTTGCAGAATTTTGCTGAGTGTCGACACAACTCCAAGTGTCGACACTTTCTGGTGTAGACACAGCTCTTCTAGGTGTCGACACTTCTGCTAAGTGTCGACACTGCTTCTCTGCATTCTTCTTCACTGAGTGTCGACACAGCTCCTTGTGTCGACACTTTCTGTCTGGTGTCGACTCTGCATCCCAGGTGTCGACACAATGACTCCAAGTGTCGACACTGCTTGTCTGGGTGTCGACACAAGCTTTCTCAAGTGTCGACACTTTCCCTCTGGGTGTCGACACATGGACTTAGAAAGTTTTAGCTTCAGTCCAGTGAATACCTAACCTGCACAAGTAACTCAAACATACATCAAATACATTATGATGTATATCATTGAGTTGGGTGAGGCTTCTTCAAATCAGGTACATTTGACCAATGTACCCAACAATCTCCCCCTATTTGGAGAAGTCATAACCCTTAGTCAATGATATACACCACTCATAATTAAAAATTATAAAATGATGTAAAGCAGGATTATGTCAACAGGGTAAACTTAAACATGTAATAATGCACACATGTATACACATTCATCATTGCAGAACAAACAAGAAATAGACACATTCTTCTGAACAATCATGAAATATATTTATCATATATTGTTCTAACATTTTTCTAATACAGCTTCAATGATTTACAAAAATGTTTATATGTAAAAGATTACAACATTCTTCAAGTCTATTCTTAGTTTAGTTCTGGTCAGGTTCTTTAATAACAATTCCTTTGCCAGGTTGGACTTGAGCTTTGACAGCAGCAACAGCAGGCTCAGTATCAGCAGGCTTCTTGCCTTTGAGATCTTTCTTCTTGAGTTCTTCAGCCTTGATTTTCTGCCTCTCAAAATAATGATAGGGCTTAGGAAAGTACTTGCTAGGCTCCACTGCAGTAGAGGTAGCTTTCCTAACTTAGCCTTTCTTCTGTACTGGACAATGGCTTCCTGCCTGATCTCATGCTTCCTCCATTCTGCTTCTGAGAACCACTTGTTCCTGTCATTCATGTTGTCTTTGGCAGCTTTCCAGGCAGTTAGAATTATATTCCTAGAGGTAGGGCTCCACTGTTCAAAATCTGGCTTTTGTTCTGCTTGTTCCCTAAACCTCTTCTTTGACAGCCTTGTCTCTTCTTCTTTTTCTAATGCCTCTTGCATAGCTGCAGTAATAGGTTGAACAACCTTTTCCAGAACAACATTTGACTTTCCTGCAGTTGGGCTATACATTGTGCTGACATCTGCATGAATCATTTCAAAATCTGGAGGTGGATAAATCACTTGAGCTACCTCTGGTTGCTCACCTCCAAGATATGCACTTTGAATCCCTGATTCAGCAACATTATCATCATCACAGAGTGGAGGATAGCCTAGAGTAGCTCTGATGGAGTTAGATATCCATTTTGCATGGTCAGAGCTAGCCTTGACTAATACTCTCTCCCCCTTTATGACTTCTTGAGCAACATGATCTCTTACATCATCCTTTTGAAATCTAATTTGACTGTCCAAGTACCTGATGCCATCCTTAAAGTAAGGTTTGAGCTTAGTGAGCTGTTCAGAGATGGCCTTCTGGGAATCTTGAATGGCAGTCTTGACAGCAGAAATCTCAGCTTGAAAGACTTTATCAAAATCAGCCTTGGCAGCAGCAGCAGATGTAGAAGGTTCAGCACACTTATTCTTTAATTCAGTGACTATAGCATTGTGGGAGGCAGTCAAATTATCATTCATTCTTAATTGATTCTCCAGCACATATCCTTGTTTTAATGCTATATCATCTACCTGGGTCTTGATCTTCTCCTGGTGAGTAGCCAAATAGACTACTGCATTCCCACCCATGTGGAAGTAGTCAGTCATTTCTTTCTTGTTGAGATTCATCTCAAACCTTATAGATTTTATATCTTGAGCAAGATCAAACTGTAATGATCTATGCCCTGCATCAACATAAGCCTCTATGGCTTTCCTTTGTTCATCCATTTTGATCTGTAGTGCAATCAGTAAAGCACTATAGTCAGCAGTTGGAGCTTGCTGAACTATAGGCTATGGGGCAATGGATTGTAGTGCTTTCTTGTAGCTCTGACTTCTTCTCTTGAATACAAAGAGTTTCTTCTTTTTAGCCCTAGCACTCTCCTCATCTTCAGAGGCAGAGGTGCTTGCAATATCAACTCTATTCTTAGGGCTCTCTGGTTTTTCAGCTTGCACATCAAGTGCTTTCTCAGTTTCTGGCCTTTCAGATTCTTCCAGAATTGTCATGTGCTCCCCCTCAGCAGCAGCAGTCTTATCTTCAGCAGCAGCAACCTTGTCCATATCAAAGTCCTCTTGATCTAGATTTAAGAATAAATCCTCCATTGTATATTCAGGTTGAGATGTAGCTGGAGAAGTTCTTGGTTCTTCAATTACTTGATCAGGAACTACTTCCAGTATAGCAGATGTGTCTTGGATAACAACATCTGGTTCTTGACTGTTTTGCTGAGTTTGCTGATATACATCAGACAAATTAGCATCTTCTATAATATAGTCTAAAGTTTTTAAGTCAGTGAGTACCTCTTGGATAATGATGGTGGCCTGCTCACTGTCCAGAGTAGATGGTTCTTCTACTGCTGGAAGCTCCCCCTGGCTGTGATCCCTATGGATGGGGCTAGCTTGAGGCAGCTCCCCCTGGATCTCAGCAGTCTCTTGAGGAGCAGGAGACTTGACTAATGTCTCTTCCTCCTGATCATCAGGTGTGAACACCACCTATTCTTCACTCTCAGAACTGCTTGAGGACTCTTGTGCCACAACAGCAGTTTTTCTCTTCTTCCTGGGAGGTGTGATTTTCTCAGTAACTTGCTTCTCAGGGGTAGGCATATCCTTTGACAGCACCCTTTCCCACCTAGACAAGATCCTCATATCCATTTTTCTCATATGATTGATCTTGCTACCTGCAGCAGTGCTCATTACCTCTGGTATTGTACCAGCCAGGTAGAGACTTATAATTCTGCCCAGATTGGGCTTCTTCAGACTTTCCTTGATCTTTTCATAGATGACCATTGACCAATCTGTTTTTAGGGTGAAGATGATTCTTGTCATGATATTGAACATTGAGGCTGACACCCTGTCATGCCCTCTAGGTTTACTGAGAATGACCTTGCCCACTATCTCTGACAGAAATTTTCCTTGACTGTTCATGCCTTTTCTGGTAAAGACAGAACCTATCTTCATCTTAGAATCAAGACCACACCAGACCAAAGCTTCCCTGGTCTTGGATGTAGAAACTTCTTCTTCTTCTTGAGTCTTAGGTAGCTGAAGTACCTTTCTCAGACTTTTGGGTGATACCTTGACCTTGGTTCCATGCACTCTGGATTTGATTCTGTATCCAGAGTCATCCACAGTTGCTCCAGTAAGGAATTCAAGCACTTCCTTCTTCCATATCTTGGTTGGTTCTGAAACCAAGTATTCTAGTCCTGAATCGCTGACTAGGGTAACCACTGACTTGATATCTTGATCGCCATCGTCGAATGCGCCGCGCACAAGTTCGTAGCCTTCGTTGACGTTTTCCTCGAGCTTGGGAGCCATTAGGGTTTGGAGAATTAGGCTTGAGAAAAGAGAAATGTCGACACAAGAGTTTTGGTCTCGAAACTTTGAAAGCGTGTCGACAATCAAAGACAGAACCCTATTTATACCTTTCTGATTTTTGAAGATGAACAGGCGGGACAGCTTGCTTAACATGTGTCGACACTGGCAATAAGTGTCGACACTGACTTATAATGTCTCGACACATATGTGTCGACACAAGTGTTAGTCAACAGATAATATGTGTCGACACATGTTTATGTGTCGACACCACTCTACTCGACTAATCGTCGAGACTTTACTTTAGAAAATTCTGAGTAAAACTTAAGTGTCGACACCATATTGGATGTGTCGACACCTACTTGACATGTGTCGACACTATCATTCTGAAGTGTCGACACCAACATCCTAGATGTGTCGACACCTTTTTCCTAAAGTGTCGACACTACTATTCTGTGTCGACATAGACTTGTCTATGTGTCGACACCTTTTGACTTAGCCAATTTTCTATTCTGTAAACTTAGTCTAAGTTTATCATTCCTAGTTCAATTTTGAATCTATTGAACTTAGCTTCTTCTAGGGGCTTAGTGAACATGTCAGCTATCTGATTATCAGTTTTAACATATTCAAGTGCAATATCATTTCTTTCTACATGTTCTCTAAGAAAGTGATACTTAATCTCAATATGTTTTGTTCTACTATGAGATACAGGGTTGTTAGCTATTGAAATAGCACTTGTAGAATCACAGAAGAGTGGAGTTCTACTTACCTGAAATCCATAGTCCACTAGCTGATGTTGAATCCATAGAAGTTGAGCACAGCAACTTCCTGCAGCTACATATTCTGACTCAGCTGTGGAGATAGCCACACTAGTCTGCTTTTTGCTGCTCCATGAAATTATTCTTCCACCTAGGAATTGACAGGTTCCAGTTGTGCTCTTTCTATCCTCTTTGCATCCTGCAAAGTCTGCATCTGTATAACCTGTTAGATCAAAATCTCCATTCCTAGGGTACCAGAGGCCTAGATAGGGAGTGCCCTTTAGATATCTCAAAATTCTCTTGACTGCAGTCAAGTGAGACTCTTTAGGGCTGGCTTGATACCTGGCACAAACACATGTAGCATACATAATGTCAGGCCTACTTGCAGTCAAGTATAGTAAGGAGCCAACTATCCCTCTATACAAGGTTTCATCTACAGGTTTCCCTGCATCATCCTTGCTAAGAGACATACTTGACCCCATAGGAGTCTTCATGGTACTGGATGAATCCATACCATATTTCCTTATGAGTTCTAGGGTGAACTTGGACTGACATATGGACAAGCCACTTTCAGTCTGTTTAACTTGGAGACCCAAGAAAAACTTTAGCTCTCCCATACTACTCATCTCAAATTGACTTTGCATAAGCTTTGCAAACTTTTTGCAAAGGCTACTTTCAGTAGACCCAAATATAATGTCATCTACATATATTTGGACAAGTATGACTTTGCCTCTAGATTCCCTAAGGAATAGAGTCTTATCTATTTTCCCCCTTGTGAACTTGTTCTCAATGAGGAAACTAGATAGGGTTTCATACCAAGCTCTAGGAGCTTGTTTTAACCCATACAATGCTTTCCTAAGTCTATAGACATAATGAGGTTGAGTTGGATCAACAAAACCTGAAGGCTGCTCCACATAGACTTCTTCCTTAAGATTACCATTTAAGAATGCTGACTTGACATCCATCTGGTAAACCTTGAATCCTTGATAGGTTGCATAGGCCAAGAACATCCTTATGGCCTCCAGTCTGGCTACTGGGGCAAAGGTTTGATCAAAATCAATACATTCTTCTTGCATATATCCTTTTGCAACCAGTCTTGCTTTATTCTTTATGATGACCCCTTGTTCATCTAACTTATTTCTGTAGATCCACTTAGTTCCTATAACATTGTGGTCTTTAGGCTTTGGAACCAGCTCCCAAACCTTGCACCTTTTGAACTGATTAAGCTCTTCTTGCATAGCTTCAGTCCATTGTGGATCTTGTATAGCTTCTTCAAATTTCTTAGGTTCTATTTGAGAAAGAAAACTAGAATATACTGCAGCATTCTGATTTCTGCTCCTTGTCTGAACTCCTTGTCTTGGATCTCCAATAATCAGCTCTACTGGATGATCTCTTAGATGCCTGTTGGCTGGTGGCATCCTAACTTCAGGTTGAACTTCTTCAGCATCTGCATCATGCTGTACTTCTTGTATTTCTTCAGCTATTGGCACATGTAGTTCTCCCCCTGGACAACTGCTATTGCCTTCTACTTGCTGTCTTGCAGCAGGCATCTCTTCTATAGTAAGCTTGTCCAATTTCTTTGTCAAACCTGTGGGGCTGCATACATTGCTAGACAACTCATTGTTAATAAGTTTTGTCTCATCAAAAACTGCATGCACAGTCTCCTCTACAACTTGTGTAGTCAAGTTGTATACTCTATAAGCCTTACTATTGTTGTTGTACCCAACAAAAATTCCCTCTTGGGACTTGGCAGCAAACTTAGTTATGTAAGACTTCCCATTGTTAAGTATGAAGCATTTGCAACCAAAGATCCTGAAATAGGATAGATTTGGTTTCCTGCCTTTCACAACTTCATAGGGGGTCTTGTTTAGCCTTTTAGTGATGGTAGCCCTATTTATAACATGGCATGCAGTGTTAACTGCTTCAGCCCAGAAATACTCAAGCAGTGATGTATCACTAAGTAGGGTTCTACCAGCCTCTATCAAGGTTCTATTCTTCCTCTCAGCAATGCCATTTTGCTGAGGTGTTCTAGGTGAAGAGAATTCTTGAAATATCCCAAAGTCTTCACATAGTTTTGTCATGCTTTCAGATTGAAACTCAGTACCATGGTCACTTCTAATTTTGACCACAGTACTATTTAGTTCATTCTGAATTTGCTTGACAAAGCTGTAGAAGACACTAGGTGTTTCAGATTTCTGCCTTAAGAAGAACACCCAGGAAAACCTTGAGTAGTCATCAACAACTACAAAGGTATAGACCTTCCTACCTAAGCTGTGAACTGGCATTGGACCAAAGAGATCCATATGCAAGAGGTATAAACATCTCACAGCATCTTTGTTATCTATGCTTCTAAAGGTGGATTTAGTCTGCTTGCCTTTTTGACAAGCTGAGCAAATGCCATCTTTAACACACTTAACTTGAGGACCATTCCTCACTAACTCTTTGCTAAAGAGTTTGCTAATAGTCTTGTAGTTTTGATGAGCTAGCCTCTTGTGCCACTTGACACAATGAGAGACTGTCTCATCAGCTACCAGACAAACAGGAGAACCATTGTTCTCAATCATAATGTCTAGACAGTAGACATTCCTCTTTCTATATCCTGTCAAAATGATCTCTTGATCACTTGACCTCTTGATATGACAACCATTTTTAACAAATGAGATGTCATACCCTACATCACTTAACTGACTTATACTTATAAGGTTGTGTTTCAACCCTTTAACATAAGCCACTTGAGTAATGGTAACAAGGTTTGAAGAAATGTTACCAAACCCTTTGATGATTCCTTTTTCAGAACCACCAAAGGTCACTTTAGGACCATTTTTGATTGGAATATAGTCCTTCAGTAGTCCCCTTGTTCCAGTCATATGTCTGGAACATCCACTATCCAAGTACCATGTTGGGGTATGGCCACTTGGATTCACCTGCAAAACAAATTAATGAACCTTAGAACCCAAAGTAAACTTGGGTCCTTGGTGATTGTTAGTTTGCAACATGATACAGCTACCTACTGGCTTTCCACCAGGTAACTTGCTACTCAACTTGGCACTGGCATTGTGCCAACAATCCATTGCAAAATGGTCAATCTTGCCACAGCACCAGCATTCAAACTTGTTGTACCTTTGCTTAGGTACAACCTTTGCAGTCTTGACTACAACAGGCTTGTTGAATGTTGGGGCTTTGCCCTTGGACTTGGACTGATCCTGAACAGTCCTGGCAGGTTTAACAAAACCCAGTCCAGCCTTACCTTTGTGATGAGTAAAATCATCAATCAAAGGTAGAACTGATTTAGGCTTTGAAAACTTTGCAACCAGTTCTCTCTCTTTCTGAAGATTTGTCTCCAGTTTCTTAATTTGATCATTCTTAAATGTGATAGTACCCATCTGAATCACTGTAATGTGTTTCAGCCTAGCTACCTCATTCAGTTTTTGATCAAATTGCTTCTCAAATTCTATTGCAGCAGCCTTGAGATCAGCAATCTCCTTTGCCTGACTTTTGGCAAGGGACTTGCTTTTCTTATAAGCCTGTAATAGCACCTTATATTCATCTATGAGCTGATGAATATCATCCTCAGACTCAGAACCACTTCCATCATTTGATGAAGATGATTCTGATTCTGAACTAGAACAAGAAACTGAACTTAGAGTTGGACTTTGTACCTGACTAGGTCCTGGCTGCTCCAGGATTTTGGTACTCTCAGTCAATGCCATCAGTCCTTGGCACTGACAGTCTTCTTGTTCATAAATTGACTCCAAGATCTGCATAAATTCTTCTTCTTCTTCAGCAAATAGCCCTATGTAGGCTGTTGGGTATTGTATCCACAATGTACCTGATTTGAAGAAGCCCCTGGACAAGCTAAGGTCAATAGACTATGTATTTGATAAAATCCTTCTAGTTGTGCTTGCAGTTTTTCCACGCTAAGTGCACACCAATGTCAGGGTGCAGTAGGTCAATATACACGGGTCTGCACGACGTAATCCCTCGTTGAGCAGATCAGTGTGTTGGCCTACGTGTACTCTCTCTATTGGAGTGCACTTATTTTCAAGCACAGGGCTGTAAATATGCAGGAGCAGACAAGGAGCAAGGATGGGTCAAGGAGCATCTCACAGGTGGAAAGACGAAAATTCGTCTAAGTTAGAATCGACGAGAATCACCAAGTGATTCTCGCCGATTCGGCGAGAATCACTTGGGATTCTCGCCGATTCATCGAGAATCAGAAGTTGACTCTCGCCGAACTCGATCCAGCAACTTCTAAGCAAGCACCTCTGCGTCTAAGTAAGAATCGACGAGAATCACTTAGTGATTCTCGCCGATTCGGCGAGAATCACTAGTGATTCTCGTCGAATCGACGAGAATCACTGGTTGATTCTCGCCGTCTCGACCTGGCTTAAAGCAGTGCGTGCAACCAAGGCAAATTCGATGAGAATCATCTTTGATTCTCTCCGAATCGTCGAGAATCACCTTTGATTCTCGGCGACTCGGCGAGAATCACTTTCGATTCTCACCGATTTTGACTTGGCATTTTTCTGGAAATTCCTGAACCGGATTCTGCCGCTGTTAAATTCCTGGACCGGGATTTGGGGACTTCTTTTGTGGGTCCCACAAACGGTCATATTGGAAAACTTCTACAGTATTTATATACAGGTATTTTGAACGGAATACCTACACAGAAAGAAGCCGAGCGAGCAAAAACCCTAATATCGCGAAATCTCTCCGCCGCCTCCGTCGCCGCTCGCGCAAGTCCGTCGCCGCCGCTGATCGTTCTTCTTCCCGATCTCCGGCGACAGAAGCCTAGCAAGGCTTGAGTCTCACGCGTCTATCCAGAGATCCCTTGTCTCTCGATTTGTTGATCTGGAAAAACTTCCCCTCCGAATCGATCGAGACGATCGATCCTCGTGTGACCGTTGGTAGACCGAGCATGCTTCGCTAAGAAGTTTGGATCTCAAAGCACTACAGCAGCGCACCTTCGTTGTCGCCGACTCCGAACCAAGCCGCCGCTCGGATTGCCGCCGCCGGTTCCGGGAGATCCTCTCCAAGAGAGACCAAGGTTGTAAACTCTTCATCGACTTCAAGAACACGTCGTCGGACAAAGAGGAACACCGTAGTCTCCAAAAGAAGTTTGTATCACGTGTACACTCTATATTTAATTTCGTTGTAAAGGAACTTTTGTTCCGTGTTGTAAGGGTTGGGTGCAACCCGTTTTGTGGGAGTGTTGACTCTCACGTGTGGAAGGGCTCCTTCCGTTAGTGAAGGGATTGGATTTCAATCCCGTTGGAGAAGTGACCGAGTCGTCCCTTGTTGGGGAGATAGGTCGAAGGGGGAAAGTGGATGTACCCAAGTCGGGGAACCACTATAAATTTGCTGTGTATTCTGTGTGCTGTGCTTTTTGTTTTTATTGTGCAGGTACTCTCGTAAATTCCGCAAAAGCACTACTCGTCACCTATCCCCCCCCCCATAGGTGCACATAGCTGACACTAGTCGGACTTTCAAGTGGTATCAAAGCGAGGTTACTCATCAAAAAGGTTAACACCTTGAGTAGAATCCCGCCCCTAGTGTCAAAAGAAGAAGACAAATATCTACTATGGACGGGCTCAAGTACTCCGGCAAGATCCCAGTGTGCAACCGACTCAACTTTCCGATCTGGAAGGAAAGAATCAGATTTTACATGGAAGCAGTCGATCCTCGACTCTTCATGATTGTGGAGGAGGGACCTTATGTCCCCACTAAGGCCTCCACCATCGATCCCACCAAGAAGGTGCCGAAGACACTTTCTGAAATGGACAAAGACGAGATGGTACTCGTGGGACTGGACAAGAAGGCACGAAACATTCTGGTGAGCGCAGTTGATGATTCCATGATGCAAAATTTCAGCAACTGCAGGACTGCTCAGGAGATCTGGCAGTGCCTGATCATCCTAATGGAGGGCACGGATGAAGTGAGGGATGATCGGAGATCCCTCCTGAACCAAAAATATGAGGCCTTCAGGCAAGGGCCTAAGGAAGAGATCGGAGTCACATACGAGAACTTCCTGAAGATTGTCAACGCCCTCAAGGGCTACGGAAGAGTGTTCACCAATGGTGAACTCAATGACAAATTCCTTAGGTCCCTTACAAAGGAATGGGACACAAAGATCTGCGCCATCAGAGAATTTGGAAGACTAGCAGAAACTGATCCTCAAATCCTGTTTGGGAAGCTGATGTCCTATGAACTCCAGCTGAACACCAGGAAGGCAGAGGAAGAAGCAGAGAAGGCTGCTGCAAAAGAAAAGACTGTGGCCCTAAAAGCCAGTTACTCCCGAAATGGCAAGGGTGCGATGTCATACCGTGCGAGGAGTAAGGAAGAGGAGGAGGACTCTGAACCATGCTCCTCCGGCTCAGAACTGTCGGAGGAGGATTTCTCCCTCATCACCCGAGAGTTCAAGAAGTTCCTCAAGATGAGGAATCAAAGAAAGAAAGACAGCTCCTCCTCCAGGCATCAGAAGAAAAATTATTCTTCTGACAGGTATGCATCTAAACCTAACAAACATCGTTCTTCTGATATTATTTGCTTTGGATGCAATAAGCCAGGACACGTCGTGGCCGACTGCCATCAAAGCAAAAGAGAAAAAGGGAAAGGAGAGGAGCTCAAATCCTCCAGAGATAAGAAGAAGGAGCGGAGCTACATCGCAAGAAGGCCAAAGACACTAAGTGAGTCTGATTCCTCAGACTCCAGTGATGATGAGGAAGCCTACTTCGGGCTGGTGGGTCGCTCGGACTCAGAAGGAGAATGCCCCCCATTTACTGGGAAGGTAAAAGCTCACACCCCTCTCTCCGACTCCGACTCTGATCCTGAGTCTCAGGATGATGAACCTGAGGATGGCCCTTCAGCCCGTGAAGCTGAGCTCCTCGAGAAGTATGAGCTTCTGCTCAATACTTTCGATGAGTGCCGAAAGAGACTGAAGGCTGAGAAGAAGGAAGTAAAATTCCTTAAGGGTGAGTGTGTATCCCTAAGGGAAGAGGTCACTGGCTTGATTTCTCTCCGACAGGAACACCTTGACCTGACTTCCAAGCATTCAGAGTCTTTGAAGCTCCTTGATCTAAAGCAGGAGGAAGTCGACAAGTTGGAAGAACTACTTGCGGCAGAAAGGAAGATCGTCAAGAGCTTCTCCATGACAAAAACAGTTCTTCCAGTCGTTGATACCTTCTCTGCTCAGGCCAAAGGAGCTGGCTTGGGGCATATAGGGGTACCTGGTTCATCATCTAGGAGAAACAAGAACCAGAGGAAGAATAAGGCCGCCAAGAAGGCCTCTGCTGATGAAAAGGGTAAGGCTCCTCTTAGTCCTGTTGCGTTCAGAAAGCCTGGCTTTCCTTGCAACCAACACGACTTTGAGTCAACATTTGGGCATCATTTCCGGCCCTCGGTTGCAAAGCCAAAGAGCCGGTATGACGGTTGGAACTTTCCCCGAAACTTCGGTGAGAGTGCCTTCAAGGCACCTTATGAGGAAATCCACATAGGAAATTATGGTCCGTTCTCTAGCGGCCATAATGGAAAGCAGGCACCAAAAGCCAAGCCTGTTATACAGAAGGTGACAAAGTCATGCGACTGTTGTCACCATGAGGCCTCCACCTCCAGATCCAAGGCCCCAGCAGTACCCACCGTTCCCAGGGTAAGGCAGGAGCCGAGGAAGAGGTACAATAGATTTGACTGTTGGTGCTGTGGCAAAGTCGGTCACTTTGTCGTGGATTGTTGGTTTAATCCAAGGAACTACGAGACTCCCCATGTTAGCAATGCGAGACCGACCACTCGTAGGGTTAACCAACCGAGGGGGAGTGTGCTAACCAGGAATCTAGGACCCAAGTTCGATTGGGTTCCTAAGGCAACTTAATTTTGTTTTGCAGGAATGTCCAAAGGCCACCAAAATGCCAATCTGGTATTTGGACAGTGGATGCTCCCGGCATATGACCGGGACAAGAAGCCTGCTGCGTGATTACACTCCAGTCGAGAATGGACCGAAAGTCATCTTTGGAGGGTCAGATCGAGGAGTCACCAGAGGTTATGGTATGATTTCCAACGGTATAATCTCTATCACCGACGTGGCTTATGTTGAAGGGTTAAACCATAACCTGATCAGTGTAAGTCAGTTATGTGATAAAGGTTATGACGTTAAGTTCTGCAAGGATAAATGTCTGATAATTTCACGTACCTCTTCTGAAACTGTATTATCAGGCATTAGGAGCAGAAATATCTTTTGTTTAGATTTCCTCAGCTTAGATTCATCTACCCCCGTATGCCTTGTGGCAACAGGCAGTGCATCTCTTTGTGAACAATGGCACAAGAGATTGGCACATATTAATTTCAAGACAATTAGTATGCTGTTTTCTAAGGACTTGGTAAGGGATGCTCCCAGTATCAAGTGCATCAAAGATAGCCCATGTCCTGCATGCCAGATGGGCAAACAGACTCGGGCTACCTTTAAGAGCATCGCTGACAAAGACTCTTCCCGATGTCTTTACCTTTTGCATATGGACTTGTTTGGTCCAATGCAAGTTCATAGCTTGGGAGGCAAGTCATATACGCTAGTGATAGTTGATGATCATTCTCGGTTTACATGGGTGTTCTTTTTGAAATGAAAGTCAGATACGTTTGACATCTTCACTAATTTTGTCAAGCAGGTTCAGAACGAATTTAACTGCTCCGTGGTCAAAATCAGAAGTGACCATGGAACAGAATTCGAATCTGGTGCAATGACAGAATTTTGTGAAGAACAAGGTATCTTTCATGAGTTTTCCTCCCCACGCACTCCTCAGCAAAATGGAGTTGCGGAGAGGAGAAATAGAACTCTCATTGAAGCCTGCACGACAATGTTAAAAGACGCTTCTCTCCCGGAATACTTCTGGGCAGAGGGTGTCAATACTGCATGTCATGTACAAAACCGAGCATTGATCAACAAACATCATCGTAAGACGCCCTACGAGCTACTGAAAGGCAGAAAACCAACCATGTCCTACTTAAGGATTTTTGGTTGCAGATGCTATGTACTGAATAATGGGAAGTACCCGCGTACTAAATTCGGTGAAAAATGCTTCGAAGGCATATTCATGGGCTATAGTTCCCATAGTCGGGCATATAGGGTCTTCAATAAGAAAACCCTAGTGGTAGAAGAATCAATAAATGTTGTTTTTGATGAAGGAAGTTTGCTTAACAGCAATTCTTCCAGTAGTATTCTTGAAGATGCAGGTGCTAGACTTGAACAGCTGAGTCTGGATGAGACCGCTAAAGATGACGCTCCCAAGTACGTCAAAGTTTCCACCTCCACGTCATCTGAAAATGTTGAAGATCAAGATGGGACAAATCTCTTAGAAGAAAGAGAAGCCCAAGAAGTAGTTGAAGCTCCAGACGCCAGACTTCTAGAGCTCCGGCACGTGAGAGATCATCCTAAAGATCAGATCATCGGGGATCCTCGTGCTGGTGTCAGAACTCGAAGAGGTACAGTTAACGAAGTATTGCATCTTAGCTTCCTGTCACAGGTTGAGCCAAAGAAGTTCGACGAGGCGAACAAGGATGCGGCATGGATTCTGGCCATGCAAGAGGAACTACATCAATTCGAACGTTGCAAGGTTTGGACGCTGGTTCCCAGACCATACAAGCAGAATGTGATTGGCATGAAGTGGATCTTCAGAAACAAGCTGGATGAACATGGTGTCATCGTAAAGAACAAGGCCAGGCTGGTGGCTCAAGGTTACAGACAGGAGGAAGGGATTGACTTCGACCAGACCTTCGCACCAGTAGCAAGGCTCGAGGCAATCAGGTTGTTCCTGGCGTATGCTTCACACAAAGGATTCACAGTCTATCAAATGGATGTGAAATCAGCATTCCTGAACGGAGACCTGAAAGAGGAAGTATACGTCACTCAACCCCCAGGTTTTGTCGATCCTACTTATCCTAATCACGTTTATTCACTTAATAAGGCCTTATATGGGTTGAAACAAGCTCCACGAGCTTGGTATGAGACATTATCTAGTTTTCTTCTTGAGAACAAGTTCTCCAGAGGTAAAATAGATAAAACATTGTTTCTCAGGGAAGTCAAAGGCAAGATTTTGCTGGTGCAAATCTATGTCGATGACATAATATTCGGCTCAACGGACAACAATCTTTGCAAAAAGTTCTCTAAACTTATGCAAGGAAAGTTTGAAATGAGCAGTATGGGAGAGCTCAAGTATTTCTTAGGACTTCAAGTGAAACAGTCTGAGGATGGAATCTTCATCTCTCAGACGAAGTTCACAAATGAACTCCTTAAGAAATTCGGTATGGAGAGTGCAACCTCTATGAGGACTCCAATGGGATCCACCATGTCTCTGGATAAGGATGAGAAAGGTAAACCTTTCGATGAAACCAAATACAGAAGCATCATTGGATCCCTGCTCTACCTTACTGCCAGTCGACCGGATATTATGTTCTCCACATGTGTCTGTGCCCGATATCAGGTGAACACTAAGGAATCTCACTATGTCGCTGCAAAGCGAATTCTGAGATACCTTAAAGGTACTCCTAATCTTGGCTTGTGGTACCCGAGAAACAATGATGTCGAGCTTATAGGCTTTTCAGATGCTGATTTTGCAGGGAGCAGGGATGACAGGAAAAGCACCTCCGGGACGTGTCAATTCCTCGGCAGGAGGCTTATCTCATGGAACAGCAAGAAACAGAATTGTGTTGCAACCTCCACAGCAGAGTCAGAGTACATCTCGGCAGGAAGCTGTTGCGCACAACTTCTATGGATCAGAAACCAGCTAGCCGACTACGACCTTCAGTTCAAGGAAGTACCCATGTACTGCGACTCCTCAAGTGCAATTGCCATTGCCAACAATCCGGTGTCGCACAGCAGAACAAAGCATATCGAAGTACGCTACCACTTCATTCGGGAGCACGTGGAGAACAAAGATATCTCTCTCTGTTATGTCCCCACGGACAAGCAGATTGCTGATATATTCACAAAGCCCCTAGACGAGGCCAAGTTCAATCTTTTCAAGACTGAATTGGGGATGCTCAATTATGAGGAATGAAGACACAGAGGCTCCAGGCCCGTGCAAGAACTGAGGGGGAGCAAAGGGTAAAACGCTACAGACCTCGATTTGTAGAAGCCGAAAAGGGGGAGATTACCCTCTCGGCTAAGGCTAAGGTGGCTCCAAGCTTGCTCCCAAGAAATTGGTATTGGTAATGGATAACTCACTTAACTCTCTTTTCAGTTTATGGTTTTCATTCTCATTTGTTCTATTCACCTTAGCTTGTAGGGTTTAGGCTTCTTCAAATAGGGGGAGATTGTTGGGTATTGTATCCACAATGTACCTGATTTGAAGAAGCCCCTGGACAAGCTAAGGTCAATAGACTATGTATTTGATAAAATCCTTCTAGTTGTGCTTGCAGTTTTTCCACGCTAAGTGCACACCAATGTCAGGGTGCAGTAGGTCAATATACACGGGTCTGCACGACGTAATCCCTCGTTGAGCAGATCAGTGTGTTGGCCTACGTGTACTCTCTCTATTGGAGTGCACTTATTTTCAAGCACGGGGCTGTAAATATGCAGGAGCAGACAAGGAGCAAGGATGGGTCAAGGAGCATCTCACAGGTGGAAAGACGAAAATTCGTCTAAGTTAGAATCGACGAGAATCACCAAGTGATTCTCGCCGATTCGGCGAGAATCACTTGGGATTCTCGCCGATTCGTCGAGAATCAGAAGTTGACTCTCGCCGAACTCGATCCAGCAACTTCTAAGCAAGCACCTCTGCGTCTAAGTAAGAATCGACGAGAATCGGCGAGAATCACTAGTGATTCTCGTCGAATCGACGAGAATCACTGGTTGATTCTCGCCGTCTCGACCTGGCTTAAAGCAGTGCGTGCAACTAAGGCAAATTCGACGAGAATCATCTTTGATTCTCTCCGAATCGTCGAGAATCACCTTTGATTCTTGGCGACTCGGCGAGAATCACTTTCGATTCTCACCGATTTTGACTTGGCATTTTTCTGGAAATTCCTGAACCGGATTCTGCCGCTGTTAAATTCCTGGACCGGGATTTGGGGACTTCTTTTGTCGGTCCCACAAACGGTCATATTGGAAAACTTCTACAGTATTTATATACATGCATTTTGAACGGAATACCTACACAGAAAGAAGCCGAGAGAGCAAAAACCCTAATATCGTGAAATCTCTCCGCCGCCTCCGTCGCCGCCGCTGATCGTTCTTCTTCCCGATCTCCGGCGATAGAAGCCTAGCAAGGCTTGAGTCTCACGCGTCTATCCAGAGATCCCTTGTCTCTCGATTTGTTGATCGGGAAAAACTTCCCCTCCGAATCGATCGAGACGACCGATCCTCGTGTGACCGTTGGTAGACCGAGCTTGCTTCGCTAAGAAGTTTGGATCTCAAAGCACTGCAGCAGCGCACCTTCGTTGCCGCCGACTCCGAACCAAGCCGCCGCTCGGATTGTCGCCGCCGGTTCCGGGAGATCCTCTACAAGAGAGACCAAGGTTATAAACTCTTCATCGACTTCAAGAACACGTCGTCGGATAAAGAGGAACACCGTAGTCTCCAAAAGAAGTTTGTATCACGTGTACACTCTATATTTAATTTCGTTGTAAAGGAACTTTTGTTCCGTGTTGTAAGGGTTGGGTGCAACCCGTTTTGTGGGAGTGTTGACTCTCACGTGTGGAAGGGCTCCTTCCGTTAGTGAAGGGATTGGATTTCAATCCCGTTGGAGAAGTGACCGAGTCGTCCCTTGTTGGGGAGATAGGTCGAAGGGGGAAAGTGGATGTACCCAAGTCGGGGAACCACTATAAATTTGCTGTGTATTCTGTGTGCTGTGCTTTTTGTTTTTATTGTGCAGGTACTCTCGTAAATTCCGCAAAAGCACTACTCGTCACCTATCCCCCCCCCCATAGGTGCACATAGCTGACACTAGTCGGACTTTCATAGGCTTCAACATCAGTATCAGTGTCTGAAGAAGAAATATCTGAAAGAGTCTTCTCATTCTTGGCAACAAAAGACTTCTCTTTCTTCCCTTTGAGGTGAGTCTTTTTCCTGTCACTGGATTCTTTTCTTTTCTCAGGACAATCAGCAATGACATGACCCTGTCTATTGCAGCAGTAGCACACAATCTTTGATCCAGTTGCCTTGCTTGTCTTTGTCTTTTTCCTGTCCTTCTTTGAAGGCTTTTTCTCCTGATTCAAGACTTCTTTTCCCTTGTAAGTAGATGGTCTGGACCTCCACTGTTTCTTCTTCAGGAATTTCTGAAAGTGTCTAGTGAAGGCAGCAAAGTCTTCATCACTTTCACTGCTTGTAGACTTTGTACTGACAGACTCTTCTGACTCAGATTCAACTACCTCTGGAGGTGGAGTTGATGACTTAGTCCTGCATTTTCTGGGAACTTCTGTCTTGAAAGCAACAGTCCTTTCCTTGTGCTCAGTCCTAGTAGATTTCTCCTCCTCTTTCCTCACTGTCAGCTGCATCTCATATGACAATAACTTGCCAAACAGTGTAGGAGGAGGAATTTCTCCCAACTTTGCCATTTCTCTTATGGCACAGATCTTGGTGTCCCAATCTTTGGTTAGGGACCTCAGGAATTTGTCATTTAGTTCATAGTTGCTGAACTCTCTTCCATAAGACATGAGTTCATTAACTATTCTATAGAACTTCTTGTAGCATTCAGTGATGCTATCTCCCTTTCCTTGCCTAAAGCTCTCATACTCTTGATTAAGCAAGGACTTCCTATCTTGCCTAACTTCTTCAGAACCTTCCATATAGACAATGAGAGTATCCCACATTTCTTTTGCTGTCTTACAGTGAATTAAGTTCTGAAAAGTGGCATCATCAATGGCACTCACTATTATGTTTTGTGCCCTCTTGTCCATAGTGGCTTGGACAATTTCATCCTTGGTCATCTCAGAGAAATCCTTTGGAGTCCTCTGATTTGCATCCAATACTGAGATCTTCATTGGCACATAAGGCCCTTCCTTTACTGTGATGTAGATTCTAGGGTCTGAGGCCTCCATGAATAGCCTTACCCTCTCTTTCCAGATCCCAAAAATTTCCTTTCTGCAAATAGGTAATTTCATGGAACCCAATTCTTTATGATTTTCAAAGGAACCCATGGTTCTTGATTTTCTTGAAGCTGTTTTTTGACTTAGACTGTTTCTGCCAAACAGGATCTCCTTAGACTGTTAGTCCTTGTTTTGAGGAACCTGGCTCTGATACCACTTGAAAGATATGGTACCTAAACACCTAGAGGGGGGGTGAATAGGTGACCTAATCTATTTCTAACTTTGTTGGCAGCCAAACCTTTATATCACAGATTTCTAAGTAGTCTATTACAGCAATCAGCAATAATCAAACATACACAGCATATTCACAGCACAGCACACAGTGATTTATAGTGGTTCCCCAATCTTTGGGTACATCCACTTTCCCCCTTCGCCTATCTAGCAGTGTACTAGATTCGGCCAAACTTCTCCACTGTCTCAGAACCCAAATAGGTTCCTACACCTCAGGCCCAAAGCCTTACACCTCAGCTTTCTCCAAAGCCTACACTCAGCCACAAAGGCCTACACTCAGCCACCCAGGCCTACACTCAGCCAATCAAGGCCTACACTCAGAGTTCTTCAACTCCTACACTCAGGCTATCAAGCCCTACCCTTAGCCTTTATAAATTTAGGCTTACAATGCACTCAGATCCAAAGATCCTACAAGTTAAAATAGTATTACAACAAATAACTCAGCAACTCAGAAAATAAGAGAGGAGTTGAGAGTTTCTTGCTGAGTTCTTGGAAGAACTCAGATAGATCCAAACTGACTTAGCTTCCTTCAAAGCTTCTTGAGTAGAACTGAATAAGTCTGAATCCTCTGCAGTTGTTCCTTGACCTCTGCTTCTTAAGATCCAGATGCTTCTGAATCCTTCTTCTCAGCCTAGTTCCAAAGACTGAATTCTTGATTGGAGCTCTCTCTCTCCAACTTCTTAGATCTGTCGTTGGACAGCACGATCTTCTTGATTTGTATCACTTGGATAACTTGATCAGCAACCACTTGAACAAATCTCTTAGATTAATCTGAACTCAATCAGAACTTAATCTTCTTCTGTTAACTCTTCACAACAACATTAGTTTCTGTAAACAGTCTGTGCCTATTTATAGGCCTTCTTCATGGTAACCGGCTGGTCCGGTTCATAACTGACTTCTGAGATCTCTGACAAGTGCTGTAGACCGGCTGGAACGGCAGCTGTCATGTCATCCAGTCAATTCTTGAAATTCTCTAACTGTCAGATAGTGTCGAGACTTTCTGTTCTTAAGTGTCGACACTTATAGACCAAGTGTCGACACATGCTGTGTAAGTGTCGAAACAAGTCTACAAGGTGTCGACACAACTCCTTGTATGTCTCAACACAGATTCTTATTCAGGTGTCGACACTTGGAATTGAGTGTCGACACAAGTACTTGATCTTCTGTAACTTGTTAAATTCTTCTAAGTGTCGACACATCTCCTTTGTGTCGACACATCTTCATGTGTTGAAACTGTCAAGTGTCGACACTGCTTCTTGGTGTCGACACAAGTCTTCAATATAGATTCTTCAGCTGAGTGTCGACACATTCCCTTAGTGTCGACACTTGTACTTAGAATATTTTTGTAGATATTTCTGTTCTTTGCTAAGTGTCGACACAGCTCCTTGTGTCGACACTTTCTTTGAGTCTTCAACTGAGTGTCGACACATTGTGCTGGGTGTCGACACTTTCTTCAAGTGTTGATTCTTCTGGTTGTGTGTCGACACATTGTGTTGAGTGTCGACACATACTTCAAGTGTTGACTCTTTTGGTTGTGTGTCGACACATTATGCTGAGTGTCGACACATACTTCAAGTGTTGACTCTTTTGGTTATGTGTCGACACATTGTGCTGAGTGTCGACACATACTTAATATGTTGACTCTTCTGGTTAAGTGTCGACACATTGTGCTAGGTGTCGACACTTGCACTTAGTCTCTGCAGAATTTTGCTGAGTGTCGACACAACTCCAAGTGTCGACACTTTCTGGTGTAGACACAGCTCTTCTAGGTGTCGACACTTCTGCTAAGTGTCGACACTGCTTCTCTGCATTCTTCTTCACTGAGTGTCGACACAGCTCCTTGTGTCGACACTTTCTGTCTGGTGTCGACTCTGCATCCCAGGTGTCGACACAATGACTCCAAGTGTCGACACTGCTTGTCTGGGTGTCGACACAAGCTTTCTCAAGTGTCGACACTTTCCCTCTGGGTGTCGACACATGGACTTAGAAAGTTTTAGCTTCAGTCCAGTGAATACCTAACCTGCACAAGTAACTCAAACATACATCAAATACATTATGATGTATATCATTGAGTTGGGTGAGGCTTCTTCAAATCAGGTACATTTGACCAATGTACCCAACAGTTCTCCACCTGGCCCAACGGTCCGTGCACTCAGGGCACATTCTTGGTGTTCTGGCAAACCTCTTGCCCACCACCGTATCAGGGTCATAACCCAACGGTAAATCTCTTGAGCATTTACTCCATGGCGTGCAGCCGGAGTTAGTCTTCCTACACCGGGATGGCCCATAGCCCCCCCATTGTGTCATGGCGCGCAGGCCGAAGACTCTTGTTATGCGCTCCAACAAACCGCACCTTTTGGTCTCATGTCGGACGACATAGCGCAGGTCGGATCCTCCACCCCCCGTTGCTCAAATCGCCTTGCCTTCTCCGAGTACGGCGTACTCATGGCTATATCAAAGGCGCGGGTCGGTCTCACCAATCCTGTTCTTGGCATTCAAGCCTGGGTATTTCTCTATACCCATTTCTTTAACACAACAGCGGGTCTTTCCTGGGCCTCCCAGTACTTCCTGTGACTCTCTCCACAGGTGGACACCGCACAAGCACAAATGTCAGGGGTCTTTCCTGGCTATCATGCCAGTACTTCCTGTTACTCGCTTCACAGGTGGACACCCTATGACATCAAACATCACAAAAGGGCATTTCCTGGTCACACCAGTACTTCCTGTGCCTCAATCACAGGTTGGACCCAAAAACATCACATAGCTATTTTCCTGGGCTACCACCCCAGTACTTCCTGCTACTCCTTTTCGCAGGCATAACTCGTTGACTCCTCAAACTACACGTTATCACGGAGTCTTCTCCGGTTCGTATGCAACATCACCAATCTAGATCAACCTGTCCAGATGGGCTTCACACAGCATGCCTATTCCGTACTCCAGTTCCGGATCTATATGCTAACAAAGGGGATTTCAAGCATCCACCCAAAG
This sequence comes from Platanthera guangdongensis, assembly GCA_039583875.1. Lineage (NCBI taxonomy): Eukaryota > Viridiplantae > Streptophyta > Magnoliopsida > Asparagales > Orchidaceae > Platanthera > Platanthera guangdongensis. The sequence goes on from CM077158.1 coordinate 113,204,883, forward strand.
ATTTCCAAAATCAGCCACCTCTTGGTGGGGGAAATCACAAAGCTATGCCAAAAAGAAAGCCTTCACATGGCAAGGAAGAAAAGTCGTTACCCTTGACGACCGCTTCGGTGCCATGACCGCAAAGCTTGCTTGCAAGACTTGCAAGAACGTTTCCTCCGCAATGCCGGCTTCGGATTTCTCGTCGGGAAACCGCAGCACCACCAGCAGCAGCCCCCTTTCCCTCTTCCTCCTGATTTCTCTCTCTCTTTCTCTCTTAACTTGAATAAAGCTTAAGGCCAAATCAAATGAGAATCACTTCTCAGTTTTCGGACTTTAAGAAAAAGAGGAAGAAGCTTTAGCCCTTGGATCCCAGCTAAAAGAATGGACGGCCACGATTCTGCCAAAAACAATAATTTTGACCCGACACGGCCTCTGACACGGCCGTGTGCCAGGTCGTCTGCCTCAAGCGGTGGTCAACCGACTTATCCAAACCAGTGACACGCCCATGGGACACGCCCGTGTCATGGGCCGTGTCACCAACACGCCTTCAGACACGCCCGTGTCTGTGGCCGCGTGCCTGGGTGAAAAAAATCCCAAAACATCCCGAGACTTCACACGGCCTGTGACACTCCCGTGTCCCAGGCCGTGTGCCCAGACACGGCACAAAGACATGCCCTGTCGAAATCCTTCGGCGGGCTGAGTTCGTCGACCCGATTTGACACGCCCTGTGACACGCCCGTGTCACAGGCCGTGTGCAACTTCTCGACACTCGACACCCATATCTCGACACTCGACGATCGTCGAGTAAAAGTCGTCGAGACAACGACACGGCCTTGGACACGCCCGTGTCCTGGGCCGTGTGCCTCCTCTCGACACATCGTCGAGTGAAAAATCGTCGAGACAAAGCCCGATCGTCGACACAACCTCGATACGCCCTGCGACACGCCCGTGTCGCAGGTCGTGTCCGCTGACACGCCCTGGGACACGCCCGTGTCCCAGGCCGTGTCACCCAAAAATTTCCTGTTTCCGAAATTTGGGCTGTTACACTCCTTCTAGCCGCGACTTGTTCTTCTTGTTGCTCTCTACTATGGCAACCTCTGATATCTCTACCAACACTACTCTCGTTGCCACTCCTACTCCTACTCCTACTCCTCCTGCTCCTTCAGCCAACCTTGGCACCATTTACAAACTCATCGGTCCCAACTACCCAGACTGGATTATCTCCTTCACCCCCCTTCTCCGCTCTCAACACAAACGCGATCATCACACTGATAACCCTCCTCCAAAAGACTCCCCCCTCTTTGATGATTGAGATGCCAGCGATGCTCTTGTTCTCACATGGTTGGCTAACAGTCTTTCTGATGAATGCCCACCCATCATTTATCACGATGAAACGGTCAAGGCTGCTTGGCTTCATCTTGTCGCTCTCTACTCCAAGGGGGCTTAGACGTCTCGCATCTATACTTTATATGCGGACCTCTTTGCCCTTCCCTCCATGTCTCCTGTTGCTGCTTACCAACAAGTTCAGGCTCTCGGAGCCGAACTTCTCCAACATCGCCCCTTCTTTGTGGATCTGGCTGAGCAACACAAGCACTTTCAGGAGTTTCTGGTTGTGTGTTACCTTCTTTGACTTCCTGAGTCTTATGATATGATCCGTCAACAGATCCTTGGCGAGGCGAAGTCTCCCACCCTGGATGCCACTACTTCCCGCATTGTCGCGGTTACCTCTCTACTACAACATCCATTGTTATTCGCCCCTCCTCAACCGGACAACTACGCTCACCAGACTCAACGGAGTGGCTCTGGTGGACGCAGCCACCAATATGGAGAACATGGTGCTTCCTGTTTTTTATGCTCTCATTGTGGCCGCACCGGCCATACGATTGATCGCTGCTGGAAGAAGAATCCTCATCTTCGACCAACTGGCGATGCTTCCACCTCCTCTTCGAAGCAGTCCGCCTCGGTGGTCATGTCTTCAGGTAGTGCCAATGTCGCTACTCAAGTTAAATGGTTGATCGACTCTGGTGCTACCAATCACATGACCGACAATCCTCAGTGTTTTTCTCTCCTAGAAAATCATGATCGGTTGCCCCCGATCTTTATTGCGGACGACTCTCCCTCACCGGTCAATGGAACTGGAGTGGTTCAAGTCACTCCAACTCTTCACTTGGCGAATACCCTCTACGTGCCCAAGTTTCCTTGCAATTTGCTATCTATTACTTCTCTGTGCAAGCAACTACAGTGTTCCGTCACATTCACTCCTACTTTTTATTCTTTTTCAGGATCCGGGCTCCCAACGGACGATTGATACTGGGACTGAGAGCGGCGGCCTCTACTTCCTCAATAACGTTTCCGCACTGTCCACCTTCTCCTCCTCTTCTGCAGATCTTCTATAGTGGCACCTTCATCTTGGTCATGCTCCTCCATGACTTCTTTGTCATCTTATGCCCCACCTTCCTCCGCAGAGTCCTCCTCTCAATTGTGATGCATGTCAGCTTGGCAAGCATCACCACTCCTCCTTCCCACCAAAGCAAGGTCGTGGATCTTCCCTCACCATGTCGCTACTCAAGGTAAATGGTTAATCGCTCTGAAATATTCGATGTATGGACATCTTTTTATTTTATGGTTAAGAATCAGTTTGATGTTTATGTTAAGATCCTTCGCTCGGATAATGCAAAAGAATATCTTAGTCATGATTTTTCCTCTTTCTGTATGCAACATGGTATTGTTCATCAAACAAGTTGTGTCTATACCTCACAGCAAAATGGCGTGGCAGAACACAAAAACCGTCACCTCCTAGATGTCACACTCACTCTGCTGACATAATTGCAGGTTCCTTACTCCTTATGGGGTTATGCTGTTCTCATCTCCTGCTATCTTATCAATCGTATTCCCTCCACCGTACTCCATGGCAAAACCCCATTCTCTATTCTCTATTCGGGCAAGGATTTTTTTCCTCTCCCTCTGCGTGTCTTTGGGTGCACAGCCTTTGTGCACTCTCCCTCCACCACCCGTGACAAACTCTCACCACAGGCCACCAAATGTATCTTTTGGGGTACTCTACCACTCAGAAAAGTTATTGTTGCTTTGACCCGGTTACCTGCAAGCAGTTTGTCTCTGCAGACGTCACCTTCTTTGAAAATGCATCCTACTTCTCTCACGACTCCTCTTCTCCTCCTGATGTTCCTACTTCTCATACCACCTCTTCGGTCCCATCTACACCTGCCAATGTTCCTCTGCCTCCACCATCTCCTCCATCGTGTCTACCTCCCGAGATATCTCCCTCCTCTCCGTCGCCATCTCTCTCTACTCACGGGCCAGCTCTCTCCGCCATGGATGCCCCAGACATTGAGGAACACGCCGACCTGGATCTTCTCATTGCTCTTCGCAAAGGGGTGCAGACGTGTACCCAACACCCGTTGGCTGTTGTTGTTTCCTATGATCGTCTAACTCCATCTTGCAAGGCGTTTACCTTGGCTATCTCTACCACTGCAACTCCTCGTACCTACCAAGAAGCTCTTGGTGTTCCTCATTGGAGGACTGCCATGGATGAAGAAATTGCTACCCTAACTGAAAGGGGTACATGGACCCTTGTTCCTCCCCCTTTGGGCACTGATGTGGTTAGCTCTCACTGGGTATTTGTTGTGAAGTTCCACTCAGACAGCAGCGTGGATTGATACAAGGCTTGCCTGGTCTCCAAAAGATTTACTCAAACTTATGTGTTGATTACTTTGACACCTTCTCTCTCGTTGCTCATCTCAGTACCATTTGGGTTCTTCTCTTTGTGGTTGTCAACAGGGATTGACCCATTTCCCACCTTGATGACAAGAATGCCTTTCTCTATGGTGATCTTCAAGATAATGTTTACATGGAGCAACCTCCTGGGTATGTTGCTCAGGGGGAGACACGAGTATATCAGCTGAAGAAGGTCATCTATGGCCTAAAGCAAAGCCCTCGGGCTTGGTTTGACAAGTTTAGTGGCATTGTTGCGGCCATTGTTTTTGCAAGAAGTTCTGCCAATCACTCCCCATTCATCTGCAAAACCTACTCTGGTATGGTGGTTCTCGCTATATATGTGGATGATATTCATCTTACTGGCGATGACCAGGTTAGGGTAGCTTTGGCAAAGAAACACCTCTGTCAACGCCGGGTCACGAAATATATGGGCTCCCCCAAATACTTTCTAGGGATTGAAATCTCTCGTAAAGCCAACTCTTTGGTCCTCTAATAATGGAAGTATGCTCTTGATTTACTAAAAGAGGCAGGGTTGACTGGTGCTAAACCTACCCGATGTCCCATGGTTACTGGAGAAGACAAAACTTGGACAGATGACTCGCCTCCTCTATCCGATACTATGAGGTACCGGCGTCTGGTTAGCGTACTCATTTATCTCACTGTGACTAGACCTGACATCTCCTATGTTATAGGCAAGGTTAGTCAATTCATACAAGCTCCTAGATAGTGTCATCGACAGTCTCCCCTGAGGATATTGGAGTATGTTAAAGCAGCACCCGGGAAAGGATTGTTTTTCAGAAGAATGGTCACTTAAGGGTTGAAGCGTACTCAGATTCAATTTATGCTGATGACAAAGATGACCGCAAGTCAACATTTGGTTTTTGCACGTTTGTTGGAGGAAATCTTGTGAGCTGCAAGAGCAAGAAACAGTTTGTTGTCTCCAGGTCTAGTACAAAAGCGGAATATCGTAGTATGGTGTCAAAAACATATGATTTAAAGTGATTATGGGCTCTCAGCTTGACTTAGGAGAGGTCTACAACTATCATCTTCCTATGTTCTGCGACAACAAGGCCACAATATATATCTCCAAAAATCTGGTCTTTCATGAGAGAAGAAAACATATAGAAGTCGACTGTCATTTTATTCGGGAAGAGATTTTGAAGGAACAGATTTGTACTCCATTCGTCACTTCTGACAATGAGTTCTCAGAGATCTTCACCAAGTCGGTGTCTGCTTTCTTGTTTCATATTTGCGACAAGCAGGGCATGATTGATATCTATGCTCCAGCTTGAGGGTGAGTGTTGCAGTATGGAGACAGGGCATTCTGGTAGTTTGTTTGGAGGTCTGGCGGTTTCTCCTAGCAGCTTGGTAGCTGGGCTATTGTTGTTTGGTGTCCGAGCGGTCAGGCGGTTTGTCTCAGGTGACTTAAATACCGGAGGTCCAAACATCCCACTTGGCGTCTTGTTATCTCCTTTTGTTGGTTGCCAAGCGGTTAGCCTATTCGTCTAATCGTTCGGCTTGTTCGGTCTGTTTTTTTTAAAGCCGCTTATACCTGTAATTATTTAGTCCCACATTGCTTATTTGTAATCTCTCTCATCTCCTCCATTATATAAAAGAGAGGTCATACCTTTGTAGTACACACGTTTTTGGATAATAAAAATTTTGTTACTCGAAATTTTCGGTCTACTGTTTTCTGTTCGCACACTAAGTTCCAGGTCGGGTGGTGTCCATGAGTAGAGAATCAATCCCCAGTGTTGGTGATGGAACTAGGAGAGTGTTAGGCCACAGGTAATGGAGATTCCCAGTGGCGGAGGATGGTGGTGCCACTGAAAAACATCGCTCCCACGACACCCGAAAATAGAGCAAATCTCTATATTTTTTTCCTATGGCGGCGGCCGGCGGCGCCAGTATGTTGGCCCACCGTTAGAGGGGATCCCTGCCCCAGCACGCCGGCTGGGGGTGGTTGCGTAACCAGGATCAGCCCCGGATAGGCAGGGTGACGCGGCGGCCTTGGGAGCAGATCCACCGCCACCCTGCTCTTGGGATGGTAATTTAAGGCGGTGGCCGGCGACGGCAGGCCGCCGGACCACTGCCTAGAGGTTTGTCAGCCCCAGCGAGTCGATTAGGGGTGACGCCGATGGTTGGTAGCGGCCGGCCGGTGGTGGAGGAGGCCGCCACCACCCACACCACCGGGAGGCGCAGCCACCATCCGATCTCCATGGTGAGATCGAACGACCCAAGATTTCTGGATTCTCGCCCCGCCTCAGCATCAACGCCCCATACAGCATGAAAGAAATAGTGTCTAACCACCTAGAGGGGGGGGGGTGAATAGGTGTACTTTTTCTTTTTTACTTTAAAGGCAGACAAACTGTTATGAACTTTAAGCAACAAATGCAATTCTACAGCTACCACAACACAACAACCACAAGAACAAACATTCACAGAGTGCACACAGTGTTTATAGTGGTTCTCCAAGGTCTGGGTACATCCACTTTCCCCCTTCGCCTATCTAGTAGTGTACTAGATTCGGCCTAACTTCTGCACTTCTCCTCAGATCCTCAGATCTTACAGCTCAGAACCCCAATCCAGGTTCCTACAACTCAGAGTGTCCCCACTCCTACAACTCAGGCACAAAGCCCTACCACTCAGTCTTCAACAAGACCTACACTCAGGCTAAACAGCCCTACCTCAGCCTTCAACAAGGCCTACACTCAGAGAATTGATTCTGCTACACTCAGGCTCAAAAGCCCTACCTCAGCCTTTATAGATTTAGGCTTACAACTCAGATCCCTTAGGATCCTACAAAAAGATAATAAAAATGTTTTTAGATCACCACTCAGTTTGAGAGAATGAAGAGGGCAACCTTCTTAATAAGCTCTTGATAGCACTGATTCCTGAGATCAACTTTGTCTTTGCTTTCTTCAAGGCTTCTTAAGTCTGAACTCAGTAAAGTTGATCTTCTTGAAGTAGACCGGCTGGCAACTTCCTTCTTAGGATGGAGAATTAAATCTGGATCCTACTTTGCAGTCTGGTTCAGAACCTGCTCCTTAAGAGATTTGATTAACAAGTCTCTTTCTTGACTTCAATTAATGGAGTTCTCTCTCTCCAAGTAAATCTGAAGTTTCTTCAAAATACTGATTTACAGTTTTCTCTGGATCTATATTGATCTTCTTAATCTTCTGATTAATTCTTTAGTTGTGTTCTCTATTGATTGATTCTTCATGTTGAAGGAGAAAGGCCTTTATATAGTCTTCCTCCAAGGTAACCGGCTGATCCAGTTTCTAACGAACTTCTGACAGCTCTGACAGTTGCAGTTGACCGGTTGAAATGGCAGCTGTCAAGTCATCCAGTCACTTCTTGAAAATACTATCTCTGTTTGAAAGTGTCGAGACGGATCTTCATTATGTGTCGACACAAATAGACCAAGTGTCGACACAAGTGAACTAAGTGTCGACACTAGCCTTGATGGTGTCGACACAACTCCCTGTGTTGTTGCAACAGCTTCTCGACACTGCTTCTTCAGAATGTGTCGACACTGATTCTGTGTGTCGACACAAGCCTTCTGTAGAATGTGTCGACCCTGGTTGAGCGTGTCGACACAAGTACTTCTTGTTTAACACTTAGTTGAATTCTGTTGTGTGTCGACACATCTCCTTTGTGTCGACACATCTTCTTTTGTTGTTGATACTTGCTGAGTGTCGACACATCTCCTTTGTGTCGATACATGCCTTCATGTGTTGAAACTTGCTGAGTGTCGACACATCTCCTTTGTGTCGACATAAGTACTTTAACTTTGTTGAAGCTTGCTGAGTGTCGACACAGCCTCCTGGTGTCGACACATTTGATGTCGACAAAGCTTCTCTGAGTGTCGACACTGCCTCTAAGTGTCGACACAGATTATGTTGACAATTCTTCACAGTGTGTCGACACTGCCTGTATGTGTCGACACTTTTCTTCTGGTGTCGACTCTGCCTTTCCTGGTGTCGACACAATTACTCCAAGTGTCGACACAGCTTCTCTAGGTGTCGACACAAGCCTTCATAAGTGTCGACACTTCACCTCTAGGTGTCGAAACATGGACTTATAAACTTTTCTGCATTTCCTGCAGTTACTTAACCTGCACATATAAACTCAAATCACTTCAAATACACATTGATGTATATCATTGAGTAGGGTAAGGCTTTTTCAAATCTGGTACATATTTTCCAATGTACCCAACAATCTCCCCCTATTTGGAGAAGTCATAACCCTTAGTCAATGATATACACCATACATAACAAATACTCAATATGATGTATAACAGTATTATATGACAGGGTACTAAACATGTATAAACAAACATGTATAAACAATTATCTCAGAATAACAATGTAATAGATTGAACATCAAACATTGTTTTGTTATAACTTCCAATAGTTTCATTAATCAAAAGTTTACATAGATTTTGATGCAAAAGATTACAGAGTAGTAAATTTAAGAAAATTCTATTCTATGGCTGTTCTGGCTCCTTGATAACAATGCCCTTTCTAGATTGATTCTTGGCTTGAACTGGAGTATCATTGTCATCAGCAGGCTTCTTTCCCTTAAGATCTTTCTTCTTATGTTCTTCAGCCCTTATCTTTTGTCTCTCAAAATAATGATAAGGCTTAGGGAAATACTTGCTAGGCTCCTGTGCATTAGGAGGTAGCTTCCCTAGTTTAGCCTTTCTTCTGTACTGTACAATGGCCTCTTGCCTAGCTTCATGTTTTCTCCATTCTTGGTCAGAGTACCATTTACCCCTCTCTAGGAAATTATCCTTTGTAGCCTTCCAAGCAGTCAATATGATATTCCTAGAAGTTGGGCTCCACTGTTCAAAATCAGGCCTTAACTCTGCCTATTCTCTGAACCTCTTCTTGGATAATTGAGTTTCTTGCTCTTTTAATACTGCCTCTTGCTCTTTTAATACTGCCTCTGGCACAGGCTGTACTACTTTCTCAATGATCACATTGTGAGCACCTTCTGGAGGACTATACATAGATTGTATCACTTGATGTATCATGTCAAAATCTGCAGGAGGATAGATCACATGAGATACTTCAGCTTGTTCACCTCCAAAATATGCAGGATTTATCCCAGGTTCTGCTATATTATCATCACCACACAAGGGTGGATATCCAAGAGTAGCTCTGATGCTGTTTGAAATCCATTTAACATGGTCAGAGTCTGCTTTGACTAGTACCCTCTCCCCCTTTATGACTTCTCTTTCTATATGATCCCTAAGATCATCCTTCTGAAATCTAATCTGAGCATTCAGATAGTTAACACCAACTTTATAAAAAGGTTTTAACTTTTGGAGCTTGTCAGTAATAACCTTTTGAGAATCTTTAATGGCAGTTTTAACATCTGTTAGGCTTTCTTGTAAGTGTTTGTCAAACTCAGCCGTGGCAGTAGTCCTTGCTACAGGCTGAGCAGCTGCAATATTCTGCATTTCAGTTACTATCACATTATGTGATTCAGTTAGATTTTCATTCATTCGAATCTGATTCTCAAGAACATATCCTTGTTTTACTGTCATATCATCAACCTGTTTCTTTATCTGCTCTTGATGAGTAGCCAGATATACCACTGCATTGCCTCCATTGTGGAAACAATCAGTCATTTCTTTCTTAGTTTGATTAACTTCAAATCTTATAGATTTGATGTTTTGAGCCAGATCAAATTGAAGGGATTTATGTCCTTCATCCATATAAGTTTGGAAAGCCTTCCTTTGCTCATCCATCTTGATCTGCAAAGCCACCAACAATGAACTATAATCAGCAGTTGGGGCAGGCTATGGAACAATGGTTTGTAGTGCTTTCTTGTAGGTCTGGCTTCTCCTTTTGAGAACCTGTAGCTTTCTTTTCTTGGCTCTAGCAGCCTCTTAATCTTCAGAGTCAGAAGTACTAGCAATGTCTACTCTATCCTGTGGAGTAGGGGGCAATTCCTTCTCTGCTCTTGGTAGCTCCTCAGAATTCCTTTTCTCCTCAGTTTCATTTCTTGCAGTCTCCTCCTGAGACCTAACATGCTCCCCCTCAAGATTGACCTTCTCCCCCTCAAAAGCTGCTTTCTCTCCCTCAATATCAGTCTATAGTAAATCAGGGAACAGCTCTGCTTGTGTAAACTCCTATTGAGTATTGACTGGAGAATCTCTTATCTTAGGAGCATTTTCTGCAACTGATGTGTCTTCCATGACAACATCTTGTGGTTGACTATGTATCTGAGTTTGCTGATCAACATCAAGTAATGATTCAGTCAATACTTCATCCTCAATATTGAAAATAGATTGATTAACTTCATTGATTACCTCAAGAATTGTTTGGGTTTCCCTTTCACTATCTAAGTGAGTTGGCTCATCCACATGTTGAGGCTCCCCCTGGAGTGGATCCAGGTAAATGGGGCTAGCAGATGGTAGCTCCCCCTGCCTCTGTGCATCTTCAGGTCTTACTGGTGACTGTCCAGCAATTCCAGCCTCTCCATCATCAGAACTAAAAACTACCTGCTCTTCTGAGCTACTGGAGGATTCAGGAGCCACAATGGCTTTCTTCTTCTGATGATGATGAAAAACTTCTGAAAGTGCAGCTAGATCTGATATACTCTAGAGGGGGGTGAATAGAGTATATGGTGCTTGAAACCTTTTTACAATAATTGTTGTAATCTGAGTGAACAGGGAAGCAATTATTAAATCTAATCACAGAGCTAAACTAATCACAAACTAATCACAGCCAGAAATAAAAATAAAGACAAGCAATCCAGATGACACAAGGAGTTATAGTGGTTCCCCTAAACTTGGGTACATCCACTCTTCTACCACCCTAGGTAGGAATCCACTGCAGGATGAGTTGATCAGGTGTCCTGGGCACCAATGAGCTTTTGATAAGGTGCTCAAAAACCAAATCAGATTTTTTGATCAGGTGTCTTGCCACCAATGAGCTTTTGATAAGGTGCTCAAAAACCAAGCTCAAACTTTTGAAGGGAGTTTAAGAAACCCTTTACAGATATGGGGATGAGAGATTTATGGAAGTCTTCTCTTTCTCAAAGCAGTTGAGAAGACTATGTGGATTTGATGGTGTCAAAGCTCCTCCTGAGTCCTTGAGATGTTCAGGAAAAGAAGCTTTGCTGTAGGGTGATAGGCTTTCAGAAGTTGATCTCCAGTAAAAGATGATTTCAGCAACAGCTGAAATGTTAGGTGTCTAGAGTCTTGAAAGATGTTGGCCTTGAACACTTGAGATAAGAGAGATCAGAAGATTTCAGAAAATTTGATCTCCTTGGATGTGTGTTCTTGAGAGAATTCTTTGAGACAGAGAATATTTTGTGCTTGTTCTTCTTGTCTGTGTTCTGAGGATTATTGATGTCTGTCTCTAAGAGATTCAAAAATTAACTTATCTTTTATTCTCAGGTACTGAATAGAAAAACATCCTCTATCAAGAATAGCCGTTGGCCTGCATTAATTGCATCCTTAATTGCAAAATGTCTTCTGGAGGAAAGTCCAAAGAAACATTCCTTGATAATCCCTTGAAACTTGGTGCAGAAGTAAATGAAAACGGCTAGAAAATCTTCTGAATTAATTGCTGAATATCTCCTTAACTGATCTAAATTTGAATTTGAAAAATCCTTGAAGTCATCAGAAAATCGTCGAACTGAGCTCTGCTATCGTCGAACTGAGCTCAGCGATTTGGACTTATACAGCAACAAAATATCGTCAATCTGAGCTCAAAGATCGTCGAACTGAGCTCAGAGATAGAGATCCAATACTGAGTCAAGATCGTCGAACTAAGCTAGCAGATCGTCGAATGGAGTTCGACGATATGTGTAAGTTGAGCTCAGCGATCATCGAATGTAGTTCGACGATCTGTCGAAGTTGAGCTAGACGATCGTCGATCGGAGTTCGACGAATCATCGTGCTGAGCTCGACGATATGACTTAGTCTCAAACTGAAAATTCTGGGTCTTGAGGGCAGCTTCCAAACCTAGACTTCTAACCCTTAGACTCAATTCTAATTGACCTTTTGAGCTATACAGGAGGTCAAACATTGGTTTCCTAGAGATATAGTGATCCTGACCCAAATTAGTAATAAGGTGTTCCAACAATCTCCCCCTATTTGGGTTAGGATTACTATTTACAGAATTTGGAAAAATTAAAATGACAACATACAAGCAACAATACAGAAAAGCAAAAAGCTGGACATTGCAAAACCATAGATATATATCATCCCAGATAATAATCAGAAAACACAGTGATTGTCACCTTACATAATCATTTCTTCTCCTTGCTCTTAATGAGTTTGATTTCTCTGTTGGGGTTGAGAGCTTCCTTCTTTGATCTTGTATCATCTGCTGCACCTAAAGAGGTTTGCTGTTTGGGCCTGGGAACTACAGCTTCAGGATGCAGCTCCATGTATCTATTAGAATCAAAGAATTTGCTTGACCCATATCTTTCCAACTCTTTCTTTCTCTGTTCAGACATTGTAGTGATGTTGGAGAAGTCTTTGCCTTGCTCTCTAGCTTTCTTAATCTGGTCCAGTGCAGCAAGCTCTTTCATCCTTGCAGTCCAAGCAGCTGGATTGTTTTCAGGGTCTTCAAATGGCACTGGTGGCTCATATCTATTAGATGGATTGTCCTAAGGAGGCCTGGATGAAACTATTTCCTTTAGTTTATAGGGAAAAGGACCAGAGGTTATGTTAGATGAGATTTGTCCTTCCCTGGAGTAGGGATGTTGCCTAGAATATCCTTTGGAATAAACCTGGACTTCTCTTTGATTGCCTCTATAGCCTCCTCTTCTGGATTGAGAACCCCTGGACTGGCTTCCCCTATGATAGGATCTTGCATGTGGCTGATAGGGGGTTTGGCTTTTGGCAGAGGGTTGAGCAGCTGAACTTCCACCTGCACCTGCATCAGGAGGAGGTGGTGGAGGAGGATGAGAATGTTGGAATTGAGAAGAGCCTTTTTCATATTTCCTTTTCTTCTTCATTGCTTTGAGTTGATTCTTTGAGTACTGCATCTAGTGCTCAGTTATGGGGCAATCATGAAGAATATAATATGGTATGTCATTGTTGTCCTTGACCTTGGCTGGAGGTACTCTCTTCATGGCTTTGCTCCTTGCCTTTCTCTTTCTGGCAATAGTAGCAGAAGAATCATCAGAATCTATCTTGAACTCATCACTTTCAGAACTTTGATCATCATACAGAGCATCAATCTTTTTCATCAAATCTTGCTTGAGCTGGATTGAAGTAAAAGTGGATACAGAATTGGTAACAGGAGTTGAAGTAGCATCAACAACAGCAGATACTGAAGGTGTGGCAGTTGAAGTTGAGGCAGAAGCAGAGGTTGAAGCAGTAGCAACAGCAGCAGATACTAAAGGTTCTGGAGCAGTAATAACAGCAGTTGGGGCAGCAGCAGTTTCACTTACAGAAACATCAATATCAGCAGCAGAAATATCATCAGAAAATACAGAGGGCTCAACATCATGTGCCTCTGTCATAAGGATATCAGTAGAAAATGGAACAGCAGTAGCAGCAGCATAGACTGAGTTAACAAAGGAAGTTATGATGCTGGGGTCACAACAAGAGAAGGGCACAAGGGCCTTGGACAAATCCTCTGGGGGCTGGGTAGTAACTCTCTTCGGAAGACAAGCTTTCTCTGGCAGACAACTGAAATACATTGAATCAAATTCTGAGAGCAAGGACCTGATGTCCACTGGAAAGACTGCAACAGGAGGTGGAACTGGATCTTGAAACACAGCAGCAGCAGCAGCAGTAACAGGAGAAGAACCAGCAGACACAGCAGGCAGGCTCACTTCATAGGGCATCTCCCCCTGCCTAGATTCAGACAAGGCTGGATCAAGGCACACTGCTGAAGGGGCTGCCTGAGGGAATAAAGAGGAGAGCCTGGCAGAAAGAGCTGCCACTGACTGGAGTAATGGAGCCAAGGAGGTCTCCAAAAGAAGAGATAGCCTGGGGGCTAGCAATTCATAAATCCTGTCAGCAAGGGCTGGAAGATCTACTTGCTCAGTAGTGACTGGAGCAGAGGTAGAGGATGGAGGTGTAGCTATTGATGATGGTAGTGGAGAGCTAGTGTATTGGGGAAGAGATGGTTGAGGTGTGGGTAAGGTGGTGATGGAGGACAGTGGGATGGAGATAGATGGTGTGAAGGTGGGTTGATCAATGATCTCTTGCAGAAGGTCTTGGTAAGATGTTGATGATGAGGGCAGCTCAGGAGGAGAGGATGGTGAGTCATCCATGAAGGAATCATCAATAAGGTTGAATGAGGGAATGGAGGGTGATGAAGTGGCAATATCTGGTTGAGGGTAGGAGAATAATGGATGGAATTGTTCTTCTGTGGCAGTTGGAATTGGAGATGGTGTAGATGTTGGAGAAGGGTTGGAGATGATGATGGTGGATGGAGGTTGAATGGTGGATGGAATAGGAAGAGATGGAATTGGAGGAGGAGGAGGAGAGGCATCAGCAAGCCGGTCATCTGCAGGGGCAGAGACCTGAGGGGAAGTGACTCTGACAGTCCTGGTGCCTGAAGGTGTGCTGGAAGAGGGCCTGCTGGGCTTGATGATCTGTCTGTCCCATTTACTAAATAGGGCACAGGACAGTCTCTTGGAAGCATTTATGTGTAGCCTAGAAGATACTAGTAATGCATGGCATCTTTTCTGCAGAAAAATGCCAAAGATCCTTCCAAAATTTACAAAACTCTTGTTAATTTTCTTCTTAATTAGGTCAAAGAAGACCTCTCCCCAGTTCATATTCTTCATGTCCACTATGGCTCCCATTAAGCAGAGTTGATACCTGAAAATTGTATCATGGGCAGAGTGCTTAGCCAATAGGACCTTCCTAACTACATCAGCCAGGAATCTATATTCCACAGACAGATTCTTTTTCAACAGCTTGCTAGGGTTAGCCTCAGAATGACCCATTCTTGCAAGCAGGTCAGCATATTCTTCTCCAGATAAGTCAGTAGAATCTCCACCAGTACTTAACTCAAAAACCTCTGTCAGAATTGCTGGGGTCAAGGGTACCTGTGTGCCAGAGATTGATCCAACAATGGTGTTTTGATCCTGATTGTGGGCAGTGTAGACCCACTCTTTAATCTCATCAGCAGCAAGCTTAATCCTTGTAGTCATGATTGCAGCAAGTCTCTGCTCTTTGAATAGCTCTAAGATATCCTGTAAAACCTGATCTGTCGTGCTGAAGGACTCCATGTCTATGTCAAAGCCGGCATCAAATTTCATGGCGGCGAGAACAGCAACAGAAACAGCCATAGTTACCTGCAAAGATTCAACAAACAAAACGACCAAGTGCAGAAATGTTTGGAGGGAAAGAAAGTTTTTGCAGGGAAATCGAAAGCGCAAAGGAGAACGACGGCGAAAAATGAATTTTATATTAGGGTTCGACGCAGAAATGGAAAGATCGTTGAACTCAGTTCGACGATCGGGGCTTCTAAAGGAATCTGAAGAGTCTTCAACATCGTCGATCTCTGTTCGACGATATTGGAGAGCGTCGAGCTCTGTTCGACGATCATTCAGAGAACAAAATCGTCGAGCACCGTTCGACGATCGCTGACTGTAAGAGATAGTTCATACTATCTGAGAAACGCTGAACTCAGATCGACGATTTCAGACATCGTCGATCTCCGTTCGACGATCTGGGGGAAAATCGTCGAGCGCAGTTCAGAGACCAGAAAAGCTCTAGACACTAAGAAAAATCAAGATGTTTGTCTAGTCTTGGTCAATTTTTAAACTTTTAAAATCTTGGATATTATTTAAGACTTCCTCCATCTAACATTCCTAACTGATTTAGGAAGAAGGTGTGTTTCTTTTCATCCAAGGGCTTGGTGAAAATATCTCCCCTTTGTAAATCAGTTGGGATATATTGCAGTTCAATTTTATTCTTTTCAACATTATCCCTTAAGAAATGATGCCTAATCTCTATGTGTTTTGTCCTACTATGGAGGACTGGATTTTGAGCTATAGAAATAGCACTGGTGTTATCACAAAAGATTTTAGACTTCTCTAAGTTGTAGCCATAGTCTAGGAGTTGGTTTTGAATCCACAAGATTTGTGAACAACAACTGTCTGCAGCCATATATTCAGCTTCAGCAGTTGAAGTTGACACAGAAGTTTGTTTCTTACAAAACCAAGAGACAAGTCTGTCACCAAGGAACTGACAAGTCCCACTGGTGCTTTTCCTGTCAATTCTGCATCCAGCATAATCAGCATCAGAAAATCCAGTTAAATCAAATGCTGAATCTTTTGGATACCAGAGACCTAGATTTGGACAACTTTTAACATACCTAAGAATCCTCTTTACTAATGTTAGGTGTGACTCTCTAGGGCTTACTTGGAACCTAACACATATACATGTAGCAAACATTATATCTTGTCTACTAGCTGTAAGGTACAGTAAAGAGCCAATCATTGCTCTATATGTTGTCTGATCAACAGGCTTCCCATGTTCATCAGCATCCAATACAGCATTAGTAGGCATAGGTGTTTTCATACAAGATGCTTCAGACATGCCAAATTTCTTAACTAATTCATTTGCATACTTGGTTTGAGAAATGAAGATGCCTTCAGCATGCTGTTTGACTTGCAATCCTAGGAAGAAGGATAGCTCACCCATGCTACTCATTTCAAATTTAGAATGCATTAGGTTGGAAAACCTTCTGCACAATTTTGAGTCAGTAGAACCAAAAATAATATCATCTACATAGATCTATACTAGTAGGGTATGGGACTTATGGGTTCTAATGAAAAGAGTTTGGTCTACTCTACCCCTTATAAATCCATTTTCCAAAAGAAAGCATGCTAGGGTCTCATACCATGCTCTAGGAGCTTGCTTGAGACCATATAATGCTTTGTTCAACTTAAAAACATAATCACGATAAGTTGGAGAGATAAAACCTGGAGGTTGTCTGACATATACTTCTTCTTTGATGTCTCCATTTAGAAATGCACTTTTGACATCCATCTGATATACCTTGAATCCTTTATGTGCTGCATAAGCTAAAAAGATTTTGATGGCTTCCAATCTTGCAACTGGTGTAAAAGTCTGGTCATAGTCTATTCCTTCTTCTTGAGAATATCCTTGAGCAACAAGTCTTGCCTTGTTCCTTACAATTACTCCTTGATCATCCAGTTTGTTTCTGAACACTCACTTTGTTCCAACAATGGAGTGATCCTTAGGCTTTGGCACTAGTTCCCACACTTTGTTCCTTTCAAATTGATGCAACTCTTCTTGCATTGCAATGATCCAGTGTGGATCTTGCTCTGCATCTTGAATGGACTGAGGTTCAATTTGAGATAGGAAGCAGGTGTGCAACAGGTTTTGGTTGACCTGATTTCTGGTTTGCACACCAGCTGAGATGTCTCCAATTATTTGGGAAATTTGATGGTCTCTTGATGTTACTAAATCAACAGGGGGTGTTGATTGTTCACCAACCTGTGTTGTTGTTTCCTCTTGTGGTAAAACAACTGGCTCTTCAGGTTATTCTTCAATATGTTGAATACTTTCTTCATCTTCACTGCTTTCATCCTTTTGAGTAACCTGTAACTTGTTCAAGTCTTCAACAAGAGAATGTTCTTGCAAATGTGCTATGGTAGAAGGGATCTTCTCCTTGAAAGACATGTTAGATTCATCAAATGATATATGAACAGATTCCTCAATTTTTAGAGATGATTTATTAAAAACCCTATAAGCCTTGCTGATCATGGAGTATCCCAGAAACACTCCTTCATCAGCTTTAGCTTGAAATTTTGCTAAATATTTCTTGTCATTATTATGTATATAGCAGATACAACCAAAAACTCTAAAATAATCAACTTTAGGTTTCTTCCCTTTGAGTAATTCATAGGGAGTCTTTCCCTTTAGTTTATGTATCAAACTTCTATTCAGCACATAGTTGGAGGTGTTCACTGCCTCTGCCCAAAAGGATAGAGGAAGATGAGCATCTGACAACAGTGTAGTGGCAGATTCATAAGGGTTCTATTTTTCCTTTCAGCTACCCCATTTTGTTGAGGAGTTCTAGGAGCTGAGAAAGTATGCCTGATCCCTTCACTCTGACATAACTCTTGCATAAGAAGAGAATCAAACTATGTCCCATGATCACTTCTGATCAGGGCAATGTGAGTATTGAACTCAATCTGTATACATTTGAGAAACTCTGTCAGACACTTAAAGTTATCAGACTTCTTCCTTAGAAAGAACACCCAAGTGAATCTAGAGAAGTCATCTACAACTACTAAAGTGTAAGATTTCTCTCCTAGGCTTTGTACTATTATGGGTCCAAAAAGATCCATGTGTAACAGATATAATATCCTAGGTGAATCACTCTTATTAAGTGACTTAAAACTGTTTTTAGTTTGCTTGCCTAATTGGCAAGCCCTGCAGAGTCCTTCCTTATTGTAGGGGCCAGAAGGTAGTCCTCTAACAAGGTTGTCCTTGGATAGCCTAGCAATAGTTCTAAGGTTTAGGTGTCCTAGTCTCTTATGCCATAAAATATTTGGTCTACAAACAGAATTGAACAGGCAAATATCTACATCTATTGAAAGAAAGTCTACTAGATAGATGTTACCTTTCCTTTTACCTGTCAACACAGTTGTGTTGTCTTCTGACTTGATCTTGCATAATGCCTTGCTGAAGGTCACCTGGTAGCCTTCATCACATAGCTGACTGATGCTTATTAAGTTGTGCTTCAGTTCTTCCACATAAGCTACCTTCTTGAATGTTACTGATCCAATTTGGACTGCACCATATCCTTTAGTTTGTCCAAAGTTTGAATCATCAAAGATAACTTTGGGTCCAAGCTTTGCTCTAAAGGATGTGAGGTTGTCCTTATTTCCTGTCATGTGCTTAGAGCACCCACTATCCAAGTACCATTGCTGGTTAGATGTTGGATAGGACTTCACCTGCACATAAGACAATTCATTTGTTTTTGACCCAGTTTTCCTTGGGCCTAGTTGATAACCTTTAAACTCTGAAATAAAAGACATCCCAGGTTGACTCTTATAACCTTCAGGATGATATCTCCTTGGAGGTATAATCCATTCAGTATAAGGGTTAAAGATTTGGGATGAAGGACCCTTAGGATTGGATTTTGATTTGCCCTTGAAAGAATTTCCAGAGCTCTGACCTCTGTTCGACGATCGTGGAGCTGCGTTCGACGATCTTGGGTCAGATCGTCGAGCTCCGTTCGACGGTCGACTATGGTAGAGTTCAGGAACTTGAGATCGTCGACCTGAGTTTGACGATTTTGCCTGAGATCGTCGATCTGCATTCGGCGATCGTCGATCTCCGTTCGACGATTTTTGCTGGGACTTAGTTTTCTTGGGCAGATCAGAATTTTTCCTAGCTACCTCTACAACTCCCTTTCCTTTATCAGAAATGAATTTGATTGGAGTTGTTAGAACTATGGGTTGGTTGGATGAAGCACCCAAGCCCAGTGTACTATTAAATCTGGAGTTCACTATGCTTGTGATGTCCATCAGCTTAATACTTCTCCCATTAAGGGATTCTTCTAGCTTCTTGGCCTCAGATAGCATACTTTTCCGTGAAGCTATCTGCTCCCTACAGCACTCCAACTCCTGAGAGAGTTTGAGGTTTTCTGACTTTAAGGTATTATGTTCAGATAAATGATTTCTGAGAGAGATAATTTCTTTCTCAGATTTTAGCAGGTCTAAACATAATGCTTTAAACTCAGATTTAAAGTCCTCTGAATTAAAATCAAAAGAGCTAATTACCTGATCTTCTTCAGGTTGAGTCTCTGAATCTGACTCTGACTCTTCTTCATCTGAATTATGTTGTGAGGCATTGACTGCCATCATGCAGAACTCTTTCTCTTCTGCATCATCTTCATCATCACTGGAGCTGGATGAGGCTTCTGACTCCTCTTCAGTCTCACTCCAGGATTCAGCAACAAACCCCTTTCTTGTGTGTTTGTTTTTGCTTGAGGAGGGTTTGCCATTGCCATTCCTCTTGGAGTCTTTCTCCTTTCTTCTTTCTTTCTTGTCCCTTCTGTCCTTGTTTTTGTTTTCTGGACAGTCAGGAATAATGTGCCCTGATTTCCTACAACCAAAGCAAACAATTTCTTTATTATTAATTGACTTGTCATACCTTGGCTTATCATGCTCCTTGTATGATCTCCTTCTGAAGTCATTTCTGGCCATCTTGTAAAATCTTTTGGCCAACAGACTGAGCAGTTCATCATTGTCTGTGACTTTGTCTTCAGGCTGATCTTCAGTTGCCTTGAAGGCTATTGTCTTCTCTTTTCTTGTGGCTGGTGAGGCAGCCTTCTGTTCTTCTTCTCTATTCTTGATGAGTAGCTCATAAGATTTGAGCTTACCAAATAGAGCTTCTGTGGTGATCTCATTCAAACTTCTGGCATCCTTGATTGGCCAGATTCTTGAATCCCAAGTGCTAGGGAAGCACATTAGAATTTTGTCATTGAGTTCAGTTAGTGAGATCTCTTTATCCAAGGTCCTGAGTTCACTGACTATTAGACTGAGCCTATTGTACATATCTCCAACTGACTCAGTTTCTCCCTTCTTGAAATTCTCATATTGAGATATGAGATGGGATCTCCTGTCCTTTCTCTCATCAGCTGAGCCTGAGACTATTTCAGAGAGTTTATCCCAGATTTCCTTTGCTGAATTGCATTCAGCCACCTTTTGAAAGATGTCATCAGACATTGTTTGGGCTAGGATGTTCATATCCTTGGCATCAGCTACCTTCCATTTCTTGATATCAGCATCTGTTCCTGATGGAGGTGGAACAACATTTGTACTTGAGTTCTCTGGAGGTCTTGGACACACTGTCAAAACAGAGTTAAAAATATCCTCGTCAATAGAATTCATGTATAATCTGATCCTTGCTTTCCAAAGTGCAAACTTGGATAGATTGCACACTGGAGGTCTGGTGCTAGCATAATCATTGTTTTGGGCCATGATTTGTGAAAACAAAACCTAATAATAAACTCAAAAGAAAACAGATCTAACTAGGGATTTTTGGGTTCAGGTGTTAGCCTATGCAACCACCAAGGTGTGGTATATTTAACCAACCTCCCTCTGATACTAATTGAAAGTGCAGCTAGATCTGATATACTCTAGAGGGGGGTGAATAGAGTATATGGTGCTTGAAAACTTTTTACAACAATTGTTGTAATCTGAGTGAACAGGGAAGCAATTATTAAATCTAATCACAGAGCTAAACTAATCACAAACTAATCACAGCCAGAAACAAAAATAAAGACAAGCAATCCAGATGACACAAGGAGCTATAGTGGTTCCCCTAAACTTGGGTACATCCACTCTTCTACCACCCTAGGTAGGAATCCACTGCAGGATGAGTTGATCAGGTATCCTGGGCACCAATGAGCTTTTGATAAGGTGCTCAAAAACCAAATCAGATTTTTTGATCAGGTGTCTTGCCACCAATGAGCTTTTGACAAGGTGCTCAAAAACCAAGCTCAAACTTTTGAAGGGAGTTTGAGAAACCCTTTACAGAGATAGGGATGAGAGATTTATGGAAGTCTTCTCTTTCTCAAAGCAGCTGAGAAGACTATGTGGATTTGATGGTGTCAAAGCTCCCCTGAGTCCTTGAGATGTTCAGGAAAAGAAGCTTTGATGTAGGGTGATAGGCCTTCAGAAGTTGATCTCCAGCAAAAGATGATTTCAGCAACAGCTGAAATGTTAGGTGTCTGGAGTCTTGAAAGATGTTGGCCTTGAACACTTGAAATAAGAGAGATCAGAAGATTTCAGAAAATTTGATCTCCTTGGATGTGTGTTCTTGAGAGAATTCTTTGAGACAGAGAATATTTTGTGCTTGTTCTTCTTGTCTGTGTTCTGAGGATTATTGATGTCTGTCTCTAAGAGATTCAAAAATTAACTTATCTTTTATTCTCAGGTACTGAATAAAAAAACATCCTCTGTCAAGAATAGTCGTTGGCCTGCATTAATTGCATCCTTAATTGCAAAATGTCTTCTGGAGGAAAGTCCAAAGAAACATTCCTTGATAATCCCTTGAAATTTGGTCCAGAAGTAAATGAAAACGGCTAGAAAATCTTCTGAATTAATTGTTGAATATCTCCTTAACTGATCTGAATTTGAATTTGAAAAATCCTTGAAGTCATCAGAAAATCATCGAACTGAGCTCTGCTATCGTCGAACTGAGCTCAGCGATTTGGACTTATACAGCAACAAAATATCATCGATCTGAGCTCAAAGATCGTCGAACTGAGCTCAGAGATAGAGATCCAATACTGAGACAAGATCGTCGAACTGAGCTCGCAGATCGTCGAATGGAGTTCGACGATATGTGTAAGTTGAGCTCAGTGATCGTCGAATGGAGTTCGACGATCTGTCGAAGTTGAGCTAGACGATCGTCGATCGGAGTTCGACGAATCGTCGTGCTGAGCTCGATGATATGACTTAGTCTCAAACAAAAAATTCTGGGTCTTGAGGGCAGCTTCCAAACCTAGACTTCTAACCCTTAGACTCAATTCTAATTGACCTTTTGAGCTATACAGGAGGTCAAACATTGGTTTCCTAGAGACATAGTGATCCTGACCCAAATTAGTAATAGGGTGTTCCAACAACTTCCTTTTCAGGAGTAGGCATTTCCTTTGTCAACACCCTATCCCACCTTGAGATAATCCTAACATCCATTCTCCTCATATGGCTTATCTTAGAACCAGCAGCTTGGTTCATGACTTCTGGGATACTTCCAGCTAAGTATAAACTCATAATCCTACCCAGATTGGGCTTCTTCAGACTTTCCTTAATTTTGTCAAACAATACTGCTGACCAATCATTTTTAAGTTGGAAAATTATTCTTGACATAAAACTGAACATGTGAGTTGATATTCTATCATGCCCACCTGCCTTGCTCAGAATTACCTTCCCAACTACTTCAGATAAAAACTTTCCTTGTATGTTCATCCCTTTCCTGTTAAAAACTGATCCAATCTTCATGCTTGAATCTAATCCACACCATTGTAGGGCCTCCCTTATCTTTGATGCAGGTACATATTCCTCTTCTTTAGTTCTAGGTAGATGTAGAATCTTTCTTAGACTTTTATGGGTGATTTTTACTTTTGCCCCATGGAATGTGGACTTAATCTTGAGTCCAGTTTCATCAAGGGTAGCTGCACTAATGAATTCAAGGACCTCCTTCTTCCAAATCTTGATTGGTTCTGAAACAAGATACTCCAACCCAGTCTCTGCAACTAGGGTTACAACACCTTGAATTTCTGGTTCTGCGTCGTCAAAGGCATGTCGCACAAGCTCATAACCTTCATTGATGTTCTCTTCTAGGTTGGGCGCCATTAGGGTTTGGAGAAATTTTGAATTTAGAGAAGAGAGATGTCGACACACAACTTTGGTCTCGAAACTATGGTGAGTGTGTCGACAAACAATGGTGAAGACCTATTTATACCTTTCTAAAATCGAAGGTGAAAAGGCGTGTCAAAATACTTGAAATGTGTCGACACTGTTGAAAAGTGTCGACACTTACTTCTAATGTCTCGACAACTATGTGTCGACACAAATATAGTCGACAGAATATATGTGTCGACACTTATACATCTCAGCTCGATGATTAGTCGAAACTCTACTCGACGAAATTAGTGTGAAATCTAAGTGTCGACACCACCCTGGATGTGTCGACACCTACTCTGGATGTGTCGACATAAATTCTCTGAAGTGTCGACACTGACTGTCTAGATGTGTCGACACCATTTCTCTGAAATGTCGACACCACTTCTATGTGTCGACACAGACAACTCCTTGTGTCGACACTAGTTTACTTAGCCAATTTTTTAAACTATTCTAAGTTTAACATTCCTAATTCAATTTTAAAATTATTGAATTTGGTTTCTTCTAGGGGCTTAGTAAACATATCAGCAATCTGATTATCTATTTTAACATATTCTAGGGAAATGTCCTCTTTTTCTACATATTCTAGGGAAATGTCCTCTTTTTCTACATGTTCTCTAAAAAAATGGTATCTAATTTCTATGTGCTTAGTCCTACTATGTGAGACAGGATTATTAGCTATAGAAATTGCACTTGTAGAATCACAAAGTAAAGGTGTTGAAACCGGAATCCGATCTCTTGTGGAGTTCGACCCTTGGGGAAGGGGTGGTCTCGCGCCTACTTCACTCCTGCAAGAAAAACAACAAAGAAGGCAAGAAGAAACAGACCCCAAGGGCTCGGTAGGGAGGTCCCACCACAAACCCGGGAGATCTCTGAGCGCTTCCCCTCCTTAGCTAGAAGCCGAGCTAAGGTACCCTCAGAAAGCACTTGAACACAGGAGCAGGGAGGCACTCAAAGCGTGCCTTCTGAGGTACCCCTTGGGTCTTACTTATAGTTTTTTGGAATCTGAACTGCCAATAACCAGAAGAACTGACCTAAAAATACCAAAAAGCCCTTGGTTGGGTGTGCCAACAGCCAAACTCCGCTGTTCCGAGCAGCTATGCGCAGTCCAACCTGGTCTGCCAACAGCGTGGCCCCGCTGTTCTAAACAGTTATTCGCACCCATGGGGGGGGAGGGGGGTCAGCCTGCCATCTACCCCTCTCCGCGAGAGGCGGGCGCGACCTAGTTCTAGCGGCTCGCTTATCCTTATCGGGCGAACGCGAGCCGGACCGCCGCGGCCCGCCAGTCCTCTACCGAGGCGGATAGGAGACCAGGTCGCGTATAGGGGGAGGACTGGCGGCCATTGTGACCCTCGAACGGCTCGCAGATCGCGGGTCGTCGAACCCATCCGCGAGTACTGGCTCGACGATTGGCACCCCCCGCTCCGGTCGACAATTCTCTGAGCGAGCGGGAGGGACAGGGGAGCCGTCTCGCCTGGCTCGCTCGCCTGAAGTGAGCGGGAGCGGACCAGCCCCTTGCCACATGTCTGCTCGTTGCTTGGGTGCAGGTCGCGGGACTGGGTCTGCTCGATCTTCCTTGTGGGGCCCGTTCGACGAACACGGGGTTGTACACAATCCCCGCTCTTTTTGAGCTTGATACAAGCTCGGAAAGAATCATCCAACCTGCGTGTTCGGCGAGTACTGTGCTGAGCTGGCAGGGAATCTTCTGGTGGGGCCCCACTATTCGGCTATAAATATACCACTGAGCCCAGGGGGGTCTCCCCAGATCATCTCGCTTTTCAACCGGACTGCAGTCTCCTGATGCCGGTTAGCGAAGAGGTGCGAGCCCGCCTGGCGGCCGCGGGCCAGAGAACTCGGGAGGAGGCCCTCGAGGCCGCTCCTTGGTTAGCGCACGGGTCTCCCGGCCCTATCTTCAGGCCGGTGAAGGGGAAGATCGTGAGGCAGTCCCCGGCGAATAACTTCCCGGGTTCCAGCTCGGCGGCTGGCGATGAGGTCGCTTCTGAGGTACGCGACCTTCCTCCTCGTCTTGTAGGCACAGCATCGTGAAGACGAGGAGGACCGGGGGGAGGATCGCCCCCCTCCCTTGTTGTCTGAGAGGGTTGGTAGTACCTCAGGTCTGGACCGCCCACCCCCGGATACCCCTCGCCCGCCAGTTCCCCCCGGACTAGGGAAATCTCTCGCGGCCCTCGAGGGGGAACCTTTTCAGGGTCGGCCGGGCTCCTCTCGTCCTTCCATCGGTATGGATGACGTGCCAACCCCTGGTAAGCTCGTGCTCAGCGCTCGCCTTGTTCTCGCTCGTTCCTTCTGAATTGCCCTTTTGCAGGCTACAACATGATCTCCTCTGAAACGGAGATGAGCGAATGGTACTCGCCTCCGCCTGACGTGGAGGGTGTTTCAGATTACCTGGGCGACCCAGCTGATGCGTTGGGGATGAAGAGGCAGGTGACGCGGCTGTTCCAAAAACATACTCTGCTGCTTCAGGAGCTCGTGAAGAGGGTCGACCAAGACAAGGCCGACACTGAGGCTCGGCTCACGGCCCTGGAGGGGGCCCCGCGCGCTGCAGAAGGTGGCGAGGTCACTTTGCCTGGCGTGCACATTACGCGGGCCGAGGAGCGCCTAAGGAGTGCCTCGGAGCAAGTTGGCCTGGCCCAGCAGGAGCTGGTGGCGTTGCGCGACTATCACTATCCCCGTGTGCCGCCGCGATCCAGAACACAACGGCGGGGCAGGTGGAAGTGGATCCAGTACTGATCCACCCTTCCTTCTCCCCGCCCGCGGGATATCGCCGAGTTGCTACTATTTCGAAGTTATCCTGTATTTGTAACGATTTGCAACTCTCCTTGCCCGCCTATGGGCCTAATTTTCTACTTCTTATGTATGTTGAAATTACCATATTGTTGCTTTTATTCTCCGCGGGGCGGGCTCGAGGGTACTCGCGTCCTTTGCTCGCCCTCCCTCTGGGGGTGAGGGCAGGTCAGGGGATGGATTCGCTCTACCCGCCCTGCCGATCGTGGCGGGAGCGAGCCGAGGGGCTCGCCAGCCGGGGGTCTCCCCACTCGCGCGGAATCCCTGGCGGGTGCGGGCCGAGACTCGCCCGCTCAAGTCTTGCGCGGATGTGGCCGGGCGAGAACCGCGCCTGATCGGCCTTGGCGGTGCGGTTGTGCGCCAGGAAGTCGAACCGTCGGGCTGATTTTTGCTACACGCACCCCTTCATTCGGTGGGAAGTTTCCCGCCCTTTCTTTCTCCCTATAAATAGGCCTTGCCGGTTCTTATTCTCTCACCGGTTCAAAACACTCTCCCGCTTCCTGCTCTCCGCGAAGCACGGCTTGTGCTCGCCTTCTGGATCTGTCTCGCACGATTGGCGGCAATTCGGTGGAAATGGGCGGCGGCGGCGGCGGCGGCGATGCGGACGGGCGAAGCAAGTGCGCCTGGACCTTCTCAGAGCACGATTTTCCTCACGCAGTCATCTCGGAGCGCGAGTACCTGGATGCCCTCGGCGACCACGTCCCGTCGGGCTTTTCGGCGAGATGGCCCGGGGAAGGAGAAAAGATCAACAATCTATCCAGGGACGAGCTCGCCATACCCCTGGCTCACTTTGAGGTGGGTCTGCGGCTTCCCCTGTGGCCTGAGGTACGCCAAGTGCTGAAGTACTTCGGGGTCGTCCGAGGTCAGATGACCCCAAACTCCATAGCTGTTATGGTGGGGTTCGCCTGCTTTCTACGGGAGGAGCGAGTCGAGTTCAGTCTCGCAGTTTTCCGCAAGCTATTCTCCTTCCGGGCGAACTGGGACGGGACTGCCCATTTCTCCAGCGCCCACCTCAAGGTGCGGGAGACCGTAAATAAGAGTCACAACTGGCTCAAAAAGTTCCTGTTCGTCAAGGGGGATTTCGGCAACGTCCCCTTCTCGCCGGTGTAGCTCAGCGAGGCGAGTTACCGCTCGCCCAGCCTAGGGGGCCACGAGGCCGACTTGTGCGGGTTCTTCGCCGGGAAGAACTTCGAGGTCGCGTACTTGCGCCGCAATCTTGACGACCTTGCCGCCGTCCCACCAGGGGGAGGTTTGCCACTCGCCACTGCTCTGTCCGCTTTTTTCTTCTTTAGTTTCACCCTCTTCTTGATAGGCGAGCGGGACGTCCCCCTTCATCCCCCCTACGAGAGTGCTCAGATTGCCCCCGGGGTCCTCCCCCGAGCTCAGGCCGCAGACGCCGCTCAGCGCGACGCCCCGTCGGTCCCTGCCAAGAAGCGGCCGGGCGGCGGACAGCCCGCTCCCCCGCCCAAGATGGCAAAGACTACAGGGCAGCAGCCCACCGGTGGCCAAAGAAAAGGCAAGGCCCCGGCGGTTCTTTCGGCCGAGGGTCCCCCCCCTATGGTCGTCTCGTCCAGTGATGCCCCCGGCGGGGCGGCGGGCACTTCTGGGCCGCCGAACGGGTCGCAAACTACTGCGAAGCCGGTGCTGAGAGGGCATCGCAATTTTGGCTATGGCGAGAAATCCCTGGACGAGCTGGGTGCCCCGCTACTGTCATGGGACAAGAAGTCAAATCGCGCAGTGGTCTCGACCCTGTTGCCGAGTTGGCTGGAGCAGGACACCATCGGTGGGGAGGCCTACAACTTCTCGTTTGGCCTCTACTCGCGAGAGGATGCCGCTATCTACGACAAAGAGGCGACGCGAGTACTGGTTCATGAGAGCGCGCGAGACCAGCTGCGCGGCCTGGAGCTAGCCCATATGGTTGGGAGGCGCTGCACCCAGCTAGAGCGGAACACCACCTCCCTCAAGAAGTTGGCGGACGAGAGGAAGGAGGCCCGAAAGCTTGCTCAGGAGGACGCGGATCTTCAGAGGAGACGGGCCGACGCGGCTTAGGAGACCCTCGCGCAGTACCTGGGTGGGGTGGTACGTGTTCACCCTCAATAACCGTCCTTTCTCGCGAATCCACCTTACGATTCTCTCTCCTATCCCCAGGACGCGGCGACGGCGAGCCGGATGGGTGTCGAGATCGCCGCCCTTGGTCAGGACAAGTCAGCGCTGGAGGCACGGGTACGCGAGCTGGATGCCGCCGCCGCTGTCCCTCCGCCAGATAACAGGGGCTGCCCGCTCGAACACCACTCTGACTACGAGTTGGAGGTGTTGATGTAGAAGAACGCCGCCAGCGCCGCGAAGTACACAATGCAGATGCTGCGACGCGCGGATCTCCTCAAGAGCGAGGCAGCGGAACTCTCGGCGGGCGACGTGGTGCCGGCGCTGTTCCTTCCCGTGCCGGACCCCGGGGATAAGTCCTTCCATCCCATTTAGGACTTCTCGCCCCGGATCTCGTGTCGCCCTCGCTTCTTTGACATTTTTTATTAGGTGTATACACCATGTACTTTTAGCTGTTTGAGATGTAAGCGCGGGCCGCGCCTATACTTTTTGATTTTCGTCTATTAATGCTCTTATAAATGCTTCCCCACTCGTTACTTACGCTTGTCTGTTGTCATTGCGCGATGTAATTTTCCCGTTTTCGTGCTCGCTGTCGCTCACCTCGCGTTGCGTCGACGAGGTCGTATGCCTACGGATTCGGCTTAGGAGTCATTGGAGGCCCGTCAGGTCGTCCTACTGTGGGCGACCTGCATCTGCGGCGCTGCCTCCGCTGCCGAGGCTACTCGCTGACCAGACGAGGCGAGGCGGCTCGTTGCTCGCCCGAGACATCAGATTCCATGCGGGTTGACCCCTTTACGACGCGGCCCGGGTTCTCGCCTCCTTCCGGTCGCCAATCTGGGGGCTGGGTGGTTACGTTAGCCCCCCCCCCCTTTCAGTTAACCTTCGCGATTCCAATCCATTATTAATACCATTTGAGTAGTTTTCGGCCCTGCCAGCTAGGTGGGAGCCCGGCAGCGTGATTCGCTCTAGGTCGTAAACTACTGTCATCGAGTGACTTCCGGCCCTGCCAGCTAGGTGAGAGCCTGGCAGCGGGATCTTCTCGAGGCCAAGGATGACACTAAGTGACTTCCGGCCCTGCCAGCTAGGTGAGAGCCTGGCAGCGGGATCTTCTCGGGGTCCAAACACATTCCATCGAGTGACTTCCGGTCCTGCCAGCTAGGTGAGATGAAAGAACTAGTGTCTAAACACCTAGAGGGGGGGTGAATAGGTGCACTTAGTCTTTTTAAGCTTTAAAGGCAGAAATACAGTACAGTAATTGCAATTCACAGCACAGATAACACAGCAATCACACAAGCATAGAATCACAGAGAGCACACAAGATTTATAGTGGTTCCCTAAGGTCTGGGTACATCCACTTTCCCCCTTCGCCTATCTAGTAGTGTACTAGATTCGGCCCAACTTCTCCACTATTCCTCATATCCTCAGATCTTACACTTAGAACCCCAAATAGGTTCCTACAACTCAGAGTGATCTCACTCCTACAACTCAAGCTCAAAGCCCTACCACTCAGTCTTCACCAAGACCTACACTCAGCCTTCAACAAGGCCTACACTCAGCCTTCAACAAGGCCTACACTCAGAGAAATGTATCTCCTACACTCAGGCACAAAGGCCCTACCACTCAGCCTTTATAATATAGTCTTACAACTCAGATCCCTTAGGATCCTACAGAAAATAAAAAGTACAAGAATAATAACCACAACTCTGATTGAGAAAGCTGAGTTGACTGGCTTCTTGATGAGTTCTTGAAGGAACTTTGCTGAGATCAACCTCCCTTGGCTTTCTTCAAAGCTTCTTGAATTAGAACACAGTAGGGTTGAATCTCTAGGCAGATGATCTTCAATCAACTGCTGACTTGAGAATCAGATCTCAATCTGAAACTTTTCTTTATCAGCCTGGTTCAATAGCTGTCTACTTAGAAGGAGCTTTCTCTCTCCAACTTCTTAGATCTTCACTTGAAGGTATTCTTCTTGTTGTGTTGTACTTCAATGATTCATTGCTCATCTCTTTCTGTTGAAGTAATAGGCCTTTATATAGGCTTTCTTCATGGTGACCGGCTGATCCGGTTTCCAACAAACTTCTGACAGCTCTGACAGTATCAGTTGACCGGTTGAAATGGCAGCTGTCAAGTCATCCAGTCACTTCTTGACAACTCTGTCACAGTCTGAAAGTGTCAAGACAGATAGTCTTTAAGTGTCGACACAAATAGACCAAGTGTCGACACAAGTAGACTAAGTGTCGACACTAGCCTTCATGGTGTCGACACAACTCCTTGTGTTGTAGAAATTACTTCTCGACACTGCTTCTTCAGAATGTGTCGACACTGATCCTATGTGTCGACACAAGTCCTTCTTCTTTGATACTTATTTGATTTCTGCTAAGTGTCGACACAACTCCTTTGTGTCGACACATCTTCTTGTGTTGAAACTTGCTAAGTGTCGACACATCTTCTTTGTGTCGACACATGCCTTCTGTGTTGAAACTTTTGCTGAGTGTCGACATATCTCCTTTGTGTCGACACATTCTTCATGTGTTGAGACTTTGGCTGAGTGTCGACACATCTCCTTTGTGTCGACACATTCTTCATGTGTTGAGACTTTGGCTGAGTGTCGACACATCTCCTTTGTGTCGACACTTATACTTAGACTCTATTAAAGTTCTGCTGAGTGTCGACACAGCCTTCTAGTGTCGACACTTTTGATGTCGACAAAGTTCCTCTGGGTGTCGACACTGCTTCTAAGTGTCGACACTGATTCTTTAGACATTTCTTCATTGTGTGTCGACACAGCCTGTATGTGTCGACACTTTCCTTCTGGTGTCAACTCTGCATTCCTGGTGTCGACATAATTACTCCAAGTGTCGACACTGCTTCTCTAGGTGTCGACACAAGCCTTCTTAAGTGTCGACACTTTTCTTCTGGGTGTCGACACATGGACTTAGAAACTTTTCTGCTTTCCCTGGAATTACTTAACCTGCACACATAAACTCAAAGCACATCAAATACATCTTGATGTATATCATTAAGTAGGGTGAGGCTTCTTCAAATCAGGTACATTTATTCCAATGTACCCAATAATCTTCCCCTATTTGGAGAAGTCATAACCCTTAGTCAATGATATACACCATACATAACAAATTCACAGTATGATGTAAGACAGTAATATATGACAGGGAAAATACTTAAACATGCATGAACAGAACATGTATATACCAATAGCTCAGAACAATTAATGTAATAGATGAACAAATAATATTGTTCTTGCAAATTCTAACATTTTCATTAATCAAAAGTTTACATAAAGTTTACTACAAAATACAACTTGTAAACTTAAGAAAATGCTATCATATTGCTGCTCTGGCTCCTTGATTACAATCCCTTTTCCAGATTGAATCTTTGCTTGAACTGGGGCTTCAGTGTCTTCAGCAGCAGCATGCTTCTTCCCTTTAAGATCTTTCTTTTTCAATTCTTCAGCCTTGATCTTTTGCCTTTCAAAATAATGATAAGGCTTGGGAAAATACTTGCTAGGCTCCTGAGCAGTAGGAGGTAGCTTTCCCAGTTTAGCCTTTCTTCTATACTATACAATGGCCTCTTGCCTATTCTCATGCTTCCTCCACTCCAGTTCAGAATACCACTTGCCTCTATCATGGACATTGTCCTTAGCAGCCTTCCATGCAGTCAAGATGATATTCCTGGAAGTGGGGCTCCATTGTTCAAAATCAGGCCTTAGTTCAGCTTGCTCTCTGAATCTTTTCTTAGATAACTGAGCCTCTTGTTCTTTTAACAAAGCCTCTTGTTCTTTCAGTATTGCCTCTGGCACAGGCTGGACAACTTTCTCTATGATGACATTCTGATTTACCTCAGGAGGACTATACATTGACTGTATCTCTTGATGTATCATATCAAAGTCTGGTGGAGGGTATATCACTTGAGCTACTTTAGCTGGCTCTCCTCCAAGGTATGCAGGATTTATTCCAGACTCTGCAACATTGTCATCATCACATAAGGGTGGATATCCAAGGGTGGCTCTGATGGAATTTGAAATCCATTTGGCATGATCAGAGCCTGCCTTAACTAATACCCTCTCCCCCTTTATGACTTCTCTCTCTATGTGATCCCTCAGATCATCTTTCTGAAACCTTATCTGTGCATTCAGATAGTTTACTCCATCTTTGTAGAAAGGTTTTAACCTTTGGAGCTTTTCAGTTATTAGCTTCTGTGAATCCTGGAGTGCAGAAGCAACAACAGTGAGACCTTCTTGTAATGCCTTATCAAAGTCTGCCTTGGCTGTAGTACTTGCTGTATTCTGAGCAGCAGCCATATTCTTCATTTCAGTTACTATGGCATTATGAGAGGCTGTCAAATTATCATTCATCCTGATCTGGTTTTCCAGGACATAGTCTTGCTTCACTTCTAGCTCATCAAGTTTTGTCTTTAGTTTCTCTTGATGTGTGGCCAGATAGACTACTGCATTGCCTCCTTTATGGAAACAATCAGTCATTTCTTTCTTGTTCAGATTTACTTCAAATCTGATTGACTTGATGTCTTGGGCCAAATCAAATTGCAGTGACTTATTCCCTTCATCCACATATTTTTCTAGAGCTTGCCTTTGCTCATCTAGCTTGATCTGCAATGCTACCATCAGTGAACTGTAATCAATAGATGGGGCTGGCTGTGGAACAACTGTCTGTAGGGCTTTCTTATAGTTCTGGCTTCTTCTCTTGAAGACCTGGAACTTTCTCTTCTTAGCTCTCACAGCGTCTTCATCCTCTGAAGCATATGTGCTGACTATATCCACTCTATCCTTAGGACTAGGATGTGAATCCTTCTCAGTCCTTTGTGGTTCCTCAGCATCCTTTGGCTTCTCTGTCTTCTTCCTTGCAGTTTCCTCTATAATCTCCATATGCTACCCCTGAACATGGGCCTTCTCCCCCTCAACAGCAGCTTTCTCTTTCTCAAAATCAGTTTGTAGAAGATCAGGAAATAGCTCTTCTAATGTAAATTCCTGTTGAGAATGAGCTGGAGAATCTCTGATCTCATCTACCACTTTATCAGTAACAGATGTGTCCTCCATGACAACATCTTGGGTTTGAGGTTGTATCTGTGTTTGCTGATGAATATCAGGTAATAAATCAGTCAAAACTTCTTCCTCAATAGGGAAATCTAATTGATTAATGTCAGTTATTACCTCCAGTATGGTTTGGGTAGCTTGTTCACTCTCTAGTGGAGTTGGCTCTTCCACAAGTAGAGGCTCCCCCTGGAGTGGATCCAGGTGAATTGGGCTTGCTGAGGGTAGCTCCCCCTGCCTCTGTGCATCTTCTTGTCTAGCTGGAGACTGTGCAGCATGTCTTGTCTCTTCATCAGAACTGAACACTACTTGCTCTTCAGAGCTGCTAGAGGATTCTTGAGCCACAGTGGCTGTCTTCTTCTTCTTTTTCTGTGGTGTGTCCTTTACTGGAGTTGGCATCTCTTTTGTCAAGACTCTATCCCACCTAAAGAAGATTCTTAAATCCATTCTCCTCATGTGGTTAATCTTGGAACCAGCTGCTTGATTCATCACCTCTGGAATACTTCCAGCTAGGTATAGGCTCAGTATTCTACCCAAATTGGGCTTCTTCATACTTTTTTTATCTTCTCAAACATAATTGCAGACCAATCAGTATTAAGTTTGAAGATAATCATAGTCATCAAACTGAACATATAAGCTGAAATTTTGTCATGTCCCCTAGGCTTGCTCAGGATGACCTTTCCAACAATTTCAGATAAGAATTTGCCCTGCATGTGCATTCCTTTTCTGTTGAATACAGATCCTATCTTCAGGTTAGAATCAAGTCCACACCATGTTAGTGTCTCTCTTATCTTAGAAGCAGACACATCTTCCTCTTCCTTTGTCCTTGGTAGTTGAAGAACTTTTCTTAGACTTTTAGGAGAGACCTTCACCTTTTCCCCATGAACTCTGGACTTAATATTGAGTCCTGATTCATCTAGAGTTGCTCCATTCAGAAATTCGAGGACTTCCTTCTTCCATATCTTGATCGATTCTGATACAAGAAATTCTAACGCAGTCTCTTCTATTAGGGTTACTACACCTTTGATTTCAGGTTCCGCGTCATCAAAGGCATGTCGCACGAGTTCATATCCTTCATTAACATTCTCTTCAAGCTTGGGTGCCATTAGGGTTTGAAGAAATTTGAATTTAGAGAAGAGAGATGTCGACACACAAGTTTGGTCTCGAAACTTTGATGAGCGTGTCGACAAACAATGGCGAAAACCTATTTATACCTTTCTAGAATCGAAGATGAAAGGCCGCGTAAAAATACTTAAATTGTGTCGACACTGTTGATAAGTGTCGACACTTACTTATAATGTCTCGACAACTATGTGTCGACACAAGTATAGTCGATAGAATATATGTGTCGACACTTGTATATGTGTCGACACCACTTAGATCGACACTTATTCGAGACTCTACCAGACTAATTCTGTGTAAATCCTAAGTGTCGACACCACCTTGGATGTATCGACACCTACACTGCATGTGTCGACACTAATTCTCTGAAGTGTCGACACAGACTTCCTAGATGTGTCGACACCATTTCTCTGAAACGTCGACACCACTTCTATGTGTCGACACAGACAGCTCTTTGTGTCGACACTATTTTACTTAGCCAAATTTTGTAAACTATTCTAAGTTTATCATCACTAATTCAATTTTGAACTTATTGAATTTGGTTTTATCTAAGGGCTTAGTATACATGTCAGCTAGCTGATTGTCTGTATTAATATACTCTAGTGAAATATCTCCTTTTTCCATATGTTCTCTTAGAAAATGGTACTTTATTTCTATGTGCTTAGTCCTACTATGAGAAACAGGATTATTTGCAATAAAAATAGCACTAGTAGAATCACAAAATAAAGGTGTTCTACTTACTTGAATACTGTAATCTTCTAGCTGATGTTGTATCCATAGTAGTTGTGCACAGCAGCTCCCTGCAGCAATATACTCTGACTCAGCTGTGGAGATAGCCACACTAGTTTGTTTCTTGCTACTCCATGATATCAGCCTTCCACCTAGGAATTGACAGGTACCTGTTGTACTTTTCTTATCTTCCTTGCAGCCTGCAAAATCTGCATCTGAATAACCTGTCAGTTCAAAATCTCCATTCCTAGGGTACCAAAGGCCTAGATAAGGAGTGCCCTTAAGATATCTCAAAATTCTTTTGACTGCTGTCAAATGAGATTCTTTAGGGCAAGCTTGGTACCTAGCACAGACACATGTAGCATACATGATATCTGGTCTACTTGCACTCAAATATAGTAGGGAGACAACTATCCCTCTATATAAAGTTTCATCTACAGGTTTCCCTGCATCATCTTTGCATAAAGACATTGTTGACCCCATAGGAGTTTTTGTAACGCCCCGAAACTCAAAGGAGAAAAGGGGGACGTTTTGGGCCAGTTTGGGTTCTGGCTGCAGGCACACGGCCTGGGACACGGGCGTGTCCCAGGGCATGTCAAGCCTGTGACGGCATTGAGACGGGAAGTCGACACTTTGGTCTCGACATTGTGTCGAGACTGGGCACACGGCCTGCGACACGGGCGTGTCGTAGGGCGTGTCGACCCGTGTCGACACTTAGCCGCGAAGTCGACACTGTGCTTTGACGAAGTGTCGAGACATGGCACACGGCCTGCGACACGGGCGTGTCGCAGGGCGTGTCAACCCGTGTCGACACTCTTCCCGGAAAGTCGACACTTTGGTCTCGACATGGTGTCGAGACAAGGCACACGGCCTAGGATACGGGCGTGTCCAAAGCCGTGTCATCAGGTCGACGATCTTCGCTCGACGAAGTGTCGAGTGTCGAGACTGTGTACACGGCCTGGGGTCCAGGCGTGTTGAGGTGACACGGGTAGGGACACGGGCGTGTCCTATAACCCGTGCAGTGCTCGAGTTGATTTCGGGGAAAAATGATGGGGGTACACGGCCGTGTCAGGTGGAACACGGGCGTGTCAGCTCGAACACGGGCATGTTCGATACCCGTGTGAGGTTCCAGGCGAGCCGATTTTGACGGCGAATGAGGCACACGGCCCTGGACACGGGCGTGTGCCAGGCCGTGTTCGGACCAGACTGGGCATTTCAGTCCCGAATCAAAGCCGTTCGTTTCCTTATGTTGAGATCCAATGGCTGGGGGTTGTTCCTGAAGGGATATACCCGGGTTTTGACTTAGAAACCCTCACTTTTCTTAAGTGTTATCTTTATAAAAACCTTATAGAGAGAGGAGAGCCAAGGAAGGAAGAAGGAGCTAGATCCCGCCATTGGAGGAGCTTCGGAGCTCCGAATAGCGAGCCGACTCCGGATTCACTGAGGCAAAGCTAGTGCGGTGCTTTTCACCTGATTACTTTTCAATGGCGCCAAAGAGGAATGCTAGGGTAACGATCCTCATCTTGAGCATGAGTAGCTCTCTTTCTTTGCATAGGAAGCCCGCTCTCGCGAGTTTGCGGAGAGTTGGAAGCGTTCCTTCGGGTAGATATGTGAAGTCCCCGTTGTTTAGAGTCCGTAAGCGAGAACGGACATAGGCATGATGTGTGAAGCCTACCCGGACATGTTGGTCTGGATCGGTGATGTTGCATTGCATAAATGCCGGAGAAGACTCCGTGCTATGGATTGTTTTTCGGGTTTTCTATGCGGTAGATTGCAGCAGGGAGCCTTGGGGACTAACCCAAAGGTGCATCCGGAAAACTGGGCGGATACGAGATCTTGCCAACTTGGTGGCCTGAGAGCCAATTTGAACATAACCGGGTTATGTGAATTATGATGGAAATGGGACTCGGTGGAAGTTTGACCCGCGCAAATGGCTTAAATTGTCGTTGCGATGTGAGCACGGGTTAGATGGAACCGTACTCGTTCTATGTCGTTCGGTTAAAGAGACCTAAAGGCACGTGGCACTTGCCATTGGCATAGATTATGGTCTTCGGCGGTCAATGGCTTAAATTGTCATGACCCAGGCCAAGAAGACAAATTGCTCATAGGTTTGGCCGTCAAAGTGGCGGTGGTGAGTCCGGAATGTCTATGGCTTTAATTGACGTGACATCGACCGGTTCACCGAGAATGTGCCCTGAGAGCACGGGGCGTGTGGCCGTGCGAGCCAACGTCTGTGATGATATGGCTATATGTTTATATTGCTCGCTTATGCTAATGAAATGCAGGGAAGGAGCATCGTCGCCCCGAGTTGGGGGCGGGATCGTTATAATTTGGTCAGCATTGCTGACCGTTGCCTTGTTTTGCCACCGTGCGGTGGTTTGTTGCTTGTAGGTGCAGCTGGACCAAGCGGTCAATAGCGGGCTAAAGCCCGAATGCGAAGCCGGCCCTTGAAGGCCTAATTGGAAGTGTTTACTGCTTTATTCATGTGTGACCGGTCTGCGTGCCGTGGTTTGTAAAACATGTAATTTGAAGTGAAACATTTTGTAAGGCCTTAAGGCTTCTTTTGGGTATTTTTGTATAACATTCCTATTCTGTATTAGTGGACATTCGTGCTTGAATGCTGGGTTCTTTGTTACAACTTTTTAAACTGCTTCCGCTAGAATGCTCTGTGTAGGACGTTGAGATTGGTTGGATGGTTTCCATAAGTAACCACCTGGTCTGTCTGTAGTATATGGCGTCGGGCCCCGGCCGGACCTACTGCTATATGCTATGCGACGGATAGGGGGTGTTACAGTTTTCATGGTAGTGGATGATTCCATGCCATACTTCCTTATCAATTCTAGGGTAAACTTAGACTGGCATATGGATAAACCATCCTCAGTCTGTCTAACTTGGAGACCCAAGAAGAACTTAAGTTCCCCCATACTGCTCATTTCAAATTGTCCTTGCATTAGTTTTGCAAACTTTCTGCAAAGACTACTTTCTGTAGACCTAAATATGATGTCATCTACATATATTTGAACTAAGATAATCTTGCCTCTGGATTCCCTAAGGAATAGAGTCTTGTCTTTTTTCCCCCTTGTGAATTTATTCTCAATGAGAAAACTATAAAGGGTTTCATACCAAGCCCTAGGGGCTTGTTTTAACCCATATAAAGCCTTCCTAAGTCTATAAACATAATTAGGTTTAGTTGAATCAACAAAACCTGATGGTTGTTCCACATAGACTTCTTCCTTCAGATTTCCATTCAGAAAAGCTGACTTAACATCCATTTGATAGACCTTAAATCCTTGGAATGTTGCATAGGCAAGGAACATCCTTATAGCTTCCAGTCTTGCTACTGGAGCAAAGGTTTGATCAAAATCAATATCTTCTTCCTGCCTATATCCTTTTGCAACCAGTCTAGCTTTGTTCTTTATAATTACTCCATTTTCATCCAACTTGTTCCTAAAGATCCACTTGGTTCCAATAATGTTGTGGTCTTTTGGTTTAGGAACTAGCTCCCAGACATTGCATCTTTTGAACTGGTTCAGCTCCTCTTGCATAGCCTCAATCCAATGAGGGTCTAGGATGGCTTCTTTAAATTTTTTTGGCTCTACTTGGGATAGAAAGCTAGAGTAGAGTACTGAACTTAGATTTCTGATCCTTGTTTGTACCCCTTGACTGAGATCTCCAATAATTTGATTGGTTGGATGATCTTGTAAATGACTATTTGCTGGAGGCAGACTGTCTTGTGGTTGTACACCTTCAGCTTCTTCATTCAGCAGCTCCTCTTGATCTTCTTCATCAACTGGAGTATCTTGTACTCCCCCTGGATAGGAGCCACTATCATCCACATGCTGTCTTGCAGTAGATCCTTCTTCAATAGTAAGCTTGTCCATCTTCTCAGTCACACTTGTGGAGCTGCAAACATTTCTAGGCAATTCATTGTTAATGAGTCTAGCTTCATCAAAGACTACATGAACTGACTCTTCTACAACTTGAGTAATCAAGTTGTAGACCCTATAAGCCTTACTGTTGTTGTTGTACCAAACAAAGATCCCCTCTTGGGATTTGGCAGCAAACTTAGTTAAATAAGACTTACCATTATTAAGTATATAGCATTTACAATCAAAGATCCCGAAATAGGATAGATTTGGTTTTCTGCCCTTCACAATCTCATAGGGGGTCTTATTGTGGCTCTTGGTGATAGTAGCCCTATTGATTACATGATATGCAGTATTAACTGCCTCAGCCCAGAAATATTCTGCGAGAGATGTGTCACTCAATAGGGTTCTACCAGCCTCTATCAAGGTTCTATTTTTCCTTTCAGCAATACCATTTTGCTGAGGTGTTCTTGGTGAGGAAAATTCCTGAAATATCCCAAACTCTTCACATAGCTTTGTCATACTATCAGACTGGAATTCAGTACCATGGTCACTTCTTATTTTGACCACTGTACTGTCTAACTCATTCTGAATTTGTTTGACAAAACTATAAAAGATACTAGGTGTTTCAGATTTTTGCCTTAGGAAGAATACCCAGGAAAACCTTGAATAATCATCTACAACCACAAATGTGTAGACCTTCCTACCTAGGCTGTGAACTGGCATAGGACCAAATAGATTCATATGCAAGAGGTATAAACACCTCACAGCATCTTTGTTCTCAATGATATTAAAGGTGGATTTGGTCTGCTTGCCCGTTTGACAAGCTGAGCATATCCCAACATTTTTACACTTAACTTGAGGACCATTCCTCACTAACTCTTTGCTAAAGAGTTGACCAATTATCTTATAGTTGAGATGAGACAGCCTTTTGTGTCATTTAACACAATGTGAGAGTTTCTCATCAGCTACAAGACAAACAGGAGAAGCATTGTTCTCACACATAATGTCTAGGCAATAGACATTTCTCTTCCTATACCCTATCAAAATGATCTTTTGATCACTTGACCTACTGATATGACAACCATCTTAGACAAATGAGATGTCATATCCTAAATCACTCAGCTGACTTATGCTAATGAGATTATGTTTCAAACCCTTTTCATAAGCCACTTGAGTAATTGTAATAAGGTTACTAGAAATGTTACCAAAACCTTTGATGATTCCTTTTTCAGAACCACCAAAGGTAACCTTAGGACCATCTTTGATTGGTGTATAGTCCTTTAGCAATCCCCTAGTTCCAGTCATATGCCTGGAACATCCACTGTCCAAGTACCATATTGGGGCATGGCCACTTGGACTCACCTGCAAAACAGATTACTTTACCTTAGAACCCAAATAATTCTTAGGTCCTTGGTGCAAGTTAGTCTTACTCTTAACAAAACTACCTGTAGTTTTTCTAGCAGGCAGTTTGCTACTCACCTTGGCATTTGAATTATGCCAACAGTCTATGGCAAAGTGGCCTACCTTCCCACAACACCAGCACTCAAATCTGTTGTACCTTTATTTAGGTACAACCCTGGCTGTTTTATCTACAGCAGGCTTCTTGTTGAGTACTGGGGCTTTGCCCTTAGACTTGGACTGTACAGTCCTGGCAGGTTTAGTAAACCCCAATCCAGTTTTACCCTTATGAGGTACAAACTCATCTATCAAAGGTAGAACAGATTTTGGTTTAGAGAACCTTGCTACAATATCTCTCTCCTTTTGAAGACTAATCTCCAGATTTCTAATTTGATCATTTTTAAATGTTATAGTCCCCATCTGAATAACAGTAATGTGCTTCAGTCTGGCTATTTCATTTAATTTCTGATCAAGCAACTTGTCAAAATCTGTTGTAGCAACTTTAAGACTGGCAATCTCCTTAGCCTGAGTTTTGGCCAAGAGTTTGCTTTTCTTCAAAGCCTGCAACACTACTCTATATTCATCAATCAACTGATGAATGTCTCCTTCAGATTCAGATCCACTAACATCACTTGATGCTGATGTATCTGAATCTGACTCAGTACTAGAAATTGAACTAGCAGAACAATTTTGTACCTAACTTGGTCCAGGCTGATCCTGGATTTTGTCTCCTTCTGATAAGGCCATCAGTCACTGGCACTGGTTGTCCTCATGCTCATATATTGAGTTCATTAATTGTATGAACTCATCTTCCTCTTCTTCAGCAAACAGTCCAATATAAGCTTCAGTTTCTGAATTAGTTTCTGAAGATGACATATCAGACAGACTTTTGTCCTTCTTAGCAACAAAGGATCTTTCCTTTTTGCCCTTGAACTGAATCTTCTTCTTGTCTGTTGACTCTTTCCTCTTTTCTGGACAATCAGCAACTACATGTCCTTGTCTATTGCAACAATAGCAAACTATCTTTGAGAATGTAGTTTTACTTGGCTTGGACTTTCTTCTTTCATTCTTTGATGACTTCTGTGAAGTGGATGGCTTAGACCTCCACTGTTTCTTCTTTAGAAACTTCTGAAAATGTCTAGTGAAAGCTGCAAAGTCTTCATCACTCTCACAGCTTTCAGAATTCTTGCTTTCTGACTCATCTGTCTCAGCCTCAGCAACTTTTTGAGGTGGAGATGGAGACTTACTTTTATATTTCCTAGTGGCTTCTGTCTTGAAAGCCACAGCTCTTTCTTTGTGCTCAACTATGGTAGTCTTCTCTTCCTCCTTCCTTACCATTAACTGCATCTCATAAGATAACAGTTTTCTAAATAATGTTGGAGAAGATATATCTGCTAATTTGGTCATTTCCCTTATGGCACAAATCTTGGTATCCCAGTCTTTAGTTAGGGATCTCAAGAACTTATCATTCAGCTCATAATTGCTGAATTCTCTTCCATAGAACATTAACTCATTAACAATCCTATAGAATTTCTTATAACACTCAGTTATGCTATCAGACCTGCCTTGTCTGAAGCTCTCATACTCTTGGTTTAACAAAGACTTCATGTCTTGTCTTACCTCTTCTGAACCCTCCATATAGACTATCAGTGTGTCCCACATTTCCTTTGATGTTTTACAATGAATCAGATTATGAAATGTGGCATCATCAATTGCACTTACTATAATATTCTAGGCCCTCTTGTCCATAGTGGCCAGAATTATTTCATCCTTTGTCATTTCTGAATAGTCTTTTGGAGTTCTCTGATTTGCATCCAGAACTGATACTTTCATTGGCACATATGGCCCTTCTTTAACAGTAATGTAAATTCTTGGGTCTGAGGCTTTCATAAAAAGTCTAACCCTTTCTTTCCAAATGCCAAAGATCTCCTTTCTGCAGATTGGCAACTTCATGGATCCTAGCTCTTTGTGATTCTCAGTGGAACCCATTTTCTTGATTCTTGATTATACTGAATCTGCCAACAGGATCTTTTACTCAGACTGTTATGTCCTTTTTGAGTAACCTCCCTCTGATACAACTTGAAAGAACTAGTGCCTAAACACCTAGAGGGGGGTGAATAGGTGTACTTAGTCTTTTTAAGCTTTAAAGGTAGAAATACAGTACAGTAATTGCAATTCATAGCACAGATAACACAGCAATCACACAAGCATACAATCATAGAGAGCACACAGGATTTATAGTGGTTCCCCAAGGTCTGGGTACATCCACTTTCCCCCTTCGCCTATCTAGTAGTGTACTAGATTCGGCCCAACTTCTCCACTATTCCTCAGATCCTCAGATCTTACACTCAGAACCCCAAATAGGTTCCTACAACTCAGAGTGATCCCACTCCTACAACTCAGGCTCAAAGCCCTACCACTCAGTCTTCACCAAGACCTACACTCAGCCTTCAACAAGGCCTACACTCAGCCTTCAACAAGGCCTACACTCAGAGAAATGTATATTCTACACTCTGGCACAAAGGTCATACCACTCAGCCTTTATAATATAGGCTTACAACTCAGATCCCTTAAGATCCTACAAAAAATAAAAAGTACAAGAATAATAACCACAACTCTGATTGAGAAAGCTGAGTTGACGGGCT
This sequence comes from Platanthera guangdongensis, assembly GCA_039583875.1. Lineage (NCBI taxonomy): Eukaryota > Viridiplantae > Streptophyta > Magnoliopsida > Asparagales > Orchidaceae > Platanthera > Platanthera guangdongensis. Next base: position 113,247,716 of record CM077158.1, read on the forward strand.
TCTTGATGAGTTCTTGAAGGAACTTTGTTGAGATCAACCTCCCTTGGCTTTCTTCAAAGCTTCTTGAATTAGAACACAGTAGGGTTGAATCTCTAGGCAGATGATCTTCAATCAACTGCTGACTTGAGAATCAGATCTCAATCTGAAACTTTTCTTTATCAGCCTGGTTCAATAGCTGTCTACTTATAAGGAGCTTTCTCTCTCCAACTTCTTAGATCTTCACTTGAAGGTCTTCTTCTTGTTGTGTTGTACTTCAATGATTCATTGCTCATCTCTTTCTGTTGAAGTAATAGGCCTTTATATAGGCTTTCTTCATGGTGACTGGCTGATCCGGTTTCCAACAAACTTCTGACAGCTCTGACAGTATCAGTTGACCGGTTGAAATGGCAACTGTCAAGTCATCCAGTCACTTCTTGAAAACTCTGTCACAGTCTGAAAGTGTCGAGACAGATAGTCTTTAAGTGTCGACACAAATAGACCAAGTGTCGACACAAGTAGACTAAGTGTCGACACTAGCCTTCATGGTGTCGACACAACTCCTTGTGTTGTAGAAATTACTTCTCGACACTGCTTCTTCAGAATGTGTCGACACTGATCCTGTGTGTCGACACAAGTCCTTCTTCTTTGATACTTAGTTGATTTCTGCTAAGTGTCGACACAACTCCTTTGTGTCGACACATCTTCTTGTGTTGAAACTTGCTAAGTGTCGACACATGCCTTCTGTGTTGAAACTTTTGCTGAGTGTCGACACATCTCCTTTGTGTCGACACATTCTTCATGTGTTGAGACTTTGGCTGAGTGTTGACACATCTCCTTTGTGTCGACACATTCCTCATGTGTTGAGACTTTGGCTGAGTGTCGACACATCTCCTTTGTGTCGACACTTGTACTTAGACTCTGTTGAAGTTCTACTGAGTGTCGACACAGCCTTCTAGTGTCGACACTTTTGATGTCGACAAAGTTCCTCTGGGTGTCGATACTGCTTCTAAGTGTCGACACTGATTCTTTAGACATTTCTTCATTGTGTGTCGACACAGCCTGTATGTGTCGACACTTTCCTTCTGGTGTCGACTCTGCATTCCTGGTGTCGACACAATTACTCCAAGTGTCGACACTGCTTCTCTAGGTGTCGACACAAGCCTTCTTAAGTGTCGACACTTTTCTTCTGGGTGTCGACACATGGACTTAGAAACTTTTCTGCTTTCCCTGCAATTACTTAACCTGCACACATAAACTCAAAGCACATCAAATACATCTTGATGTATATCATTGAGTATGGTGAGGCTTCTTCAAATCAGGTACATTTATTCTAATGTACCCAACATGAGAGCCTGGCAGCAGAATCTTCTCGAGGCCAAGGATGACACTGAGTGACTTCCGGCCCTGCCAGCTAGGTGAGAGCCTGGCAGCGGGATCTTCTCGGGGTCCAAACACATTCCATCGAGTGACTTCCGGCCCTGCCAGCTAGGTGAGAGCCTGGCAGCGGGATCTTATCGAGGCTAAGGATGACACCGAATGACTTCCGGCCATGCCAGCTAGGTGAGAGCCTGGCAGCGGGATCTTCTCGGGGTCCAAACACATTCCATCGAGTGACTTCCGGCCCTGCCAGCTAGGTGAGAGCCTGGCAGCGGGATCTTCTCGAGGTCAAGGATGACATCGAGTGACTTCCGGCCCTGCCAGCTAGGTGAGAGCCTGGCAGCGGGATCTTCTCGGGGTCCAAACACATTCCATCGAGTGACTTCCGGCCCTGCCAGCTAGGTGAGATCCTGGCATCGGGATCTTCTCGAGGCCAAGGATGACACCGAGTGACTTCTGGCCCTGCCAGCTAGGTGAGAGCCTGGCAGCGGGATCTTCTCGGGGTCCAAACACATTCCATCGAGTGACTTCCGGCCCTGCCAGCTAGGTGAGAGCCTGGCAGCGGGATCTTCTCGAGGCCAAGGATGACACCGAGTGACTTCCGGCCCTGCCAGCTAGGTGGGAGCCTGGCAGCGGGATCTTCTCGGGGTCCAAACACATTCCATCTCTCTACGCAGGCTGGCTATGACAGTACTGGAGCGTTGAAGAAATTTATTATAACGAAAGTGTCACTTACATGCTTCCGGGGAAAAAACGCTTCAAGTCGTCACCACTCCAGGTGTGACTCAGGGTCTCGCCCTCTACATTTTGGAGTCGATAGCCTCCTGACTTCAGAGCTTCCTTTACAATAAATGGTCCCTCCCAGCTGGGATTGAGCTTCCCTACGGATGCCGACATCCCTGCCGCATCCACCATCTTCAGCACCAAGTCTCCTTCCACGAACTGCTTGACCCTGACATGCTTGTCAAAGTATTTGGCCATCCTTCTTTTTACCTCCTCCTATCGGACAGCCGAAAGGTCCCTCAATTCTTCCACCATGTCAAGGGAGAGTCTCAGCTCATCCTCGTTCTCGGCTTGCCATTCCTCTCGGCCCTCTTTGGCCGCCACGACTCGCGGCATTTGGACTTCAAATTCCACGGAGAGCACCGCCTCGCACCCATGGGAGAGCTTGAAGGGGGTCTCCCCTGTAGTCGTGTTGGGGGTGGTTCTTATGGCCTAAAGAACCGCAGGAAGCTGCTCCACCCAGCTCCCCTTCAAATTCTCCACCCTCTTCTTGAGGAGGTTGATGATGATCTTGTTCGCGGCCTCCACCTGCCTGTTGCCCCTGGGGTGATGGACCGAGGCGAACCTGAGGTCGATTCCAAGCTGTTCGCAAAAACTGGTGAATTTGGCACTGGCGAACTGGGGCCCGTTGTTCGTGACGATGGCCTGGGGCAGCCTATGGCGACAGATGATCTCCCCCCAGACAAAGTTCCTGATCACCTGGGAGGTCACCTTGGCCAGTGCCTTCACCTCCATCCACTTGGAGAAGTAGTCAATCATCACTAGGAGGAACCTTCTCTGACCGCTGGCTTGGGGAAATGGTCCAACCAAATCGATTCCCCAGATTGCGAAGGGCCAGGGGGCCGTTATACTCCTGAGTCGTTGGGCCGGCTGTAGCTGGAGAGGGGCAAACAGCTGGCACTTATGACATCTTCTTGCGAACTCTGCGGCATCTCAGCCCAGGGTGGGCCAGAAACACCCTTGCCTGACTATCCTCCCTTCCAGGGTCCGACTCCCGGAGTGACTCCCACATTCCCCGGAGTGGACTTCCTCCAAGATCCTTCGTACTTCGCCCTCGATCACGCAGCGAGCCAGCATCCCTGAGAGGGTCTTTCTGTATAGCTGCCCGTCCTAGAGGAGGTAATATGCTAACTTGTGCCTTAGTTTCTTCTTATCTACCCCCTCCGGATACTCTCTCGTGGAGAGGAAAACCACAACTGGGTCCATCCACGAAGCTTGTTGATCGATTTGCATGAGCTCTCCCTCTTCGATGGAGGGACGGAACAGGTCGGTGATGGTGCCTCCCGCTTGGGGACCATGCTTTGCTAGTTGGTCGGCCTGCTCATTTTCTTCCCTAGGCACGTGCCGGATGGAGAAGGTCTGGAAAGTGCCTATGACCCCCTTCACTTTGGCCAAGTATGATCTCAGGGTGGTCTCCCTTGCCTCGAACTCCCTATTGATCTGGGAAGCCACAACCATGGAGTCAGTAAGGACCTCCACATCCAACACCCCCAGCTCCCTGGCCAGGCGCAGCCCTACTATCACGGCCTCGTACTCGGCCTGATTGTTCGTAATGGGGAAGTGCACCACTACCGTCTGCTCAATTCGAGTTCCCTAGGGGTTTTCTAGGATCACCCCCACTCCAAGGGAATGCTTCCCTGAGGCACCATCCACCCTCACCTTCCAAGGAGTCGGGCGGGTGAGTTCTTTCTCCGCCACTTCAACTACGTAGTCGGCCAAGAAGTCGGCCATCGCTTGAGCTTTGATCGAGAGCTGCGGAACGAAGGAGTCATCGAACTCGCTCAGCTCCACCGACCACTTAGCCAGTCTGCCTGAATGCTCCACCCCCTCGAAGATGTTGCGGAGGGGATGGTCGGTCACCACTCGAATTGAGTGTGCCTGGAAGTAAGGTCGCAGCCTCCTGGCCGAGATGATCAGGGCGAAGGCTAGTTTCTCCAAAATCGGATACCGGAGATCGGCCTTCCTCAGGACCCGACACACGTAATAAATTGGGAGCTGCCTCTTTCCTTCTTCGCGAACTAATACGGAGCTCAAGGCCTCCGCCCCGACCCCGAGATATAAGAACAGGTCCTCCCCCTCCTTCGGCCCTTGGAGCAGGGGAGCCTGCGTCAACTGTACCTTGAGGGCCTGGAACGCCTCCTCGCACTCCTTGGTCCATTCAAATCTCTGACCTCCCCTCAGCGTTTTGAAGAAGGGGGAGCACTTCTCCCCTGCCCGAGAGAGGAAACGACTCAGCCCTGCTAGCTTCCCCGTCAGCCGTTGGACTTCTTTAGCATTCCGCGGGGACCCCAGCTCCAAGATAGCCCTGACCTTATCTGGATTCGGCTCGACCCCCGCGGGGGTGAGGAGGTGCCCCAAGAACTTTCCCCTACTGGCCCCAAAGACACATTTTAGGGGATTCAATCGCATTTTGTACTTTCGCAGGGTGGCAAAGGTCTCCTCCAGGTCCCGGAGGTGGGAGTCCACATCCCGACTTTTGACCATGAGGTCATCTACATACACCTCCAAATTCCTCCCCTCTGCTCCTTGAAGACTCTATCCATCATTTTCTGGTAGGTTGCCCCGACGTTCTTCAGCCCAAAGGGCATCATCTTGTAGTAGTAGCATCCATCCCCTGTGATGAACGAGACATCCTTGATGCCTGGGGGGTGCAACCTGATTTGATGATAACCTGAAAAAGCATCTAAAAAACTCATTACAAAAAAACCGACGGCTGAGTCAACCAGCGCGTCGATCCGAGGCAAAGGATAACAGTCCTTAGGACAAGCTTTATTAAGTAAGGAAAAGTCGATACACATCCTCCATCGGCCGTATCCTTTTTTAACCATAACCACGTTGGAGACTCAGCCGGGGTACTGAATCTCAGACATGAAGCCGGCCTTGAGGAGTTTCGCCACCTCCTCCCTGATGGGTTCCGCCAGCTTGTCCGCATTGGACCTCTTCTTCTGCTGAATGGGGTGTGTTCCCGGGTCCAGGTTGAGGCGGTGACAAGCCACATCCGCGTCAACCCCCGGCATCTCCGCGGCATTCCAAGCAAAGATGTCCACGTTCTTCTGGATGCACTCCAGCATCCTGCCTTGGTCCTCCGGGGTCAGCCCCCCGCTGGCGCGGATCTTCTCCATCCAGCCTCCTCTGGTGAACACTTCCAGCTCCATCACTTCCTCTGCTGCCTCCAGCCTGGCTTGCTCCCCCCATCCCTCGGCATCCCCCTCCTCTAGAACGGGGACCTCTACCTCCATCTCTTCTCCCAAGCCCCTCACTTCGGCCACCTCCTCCAGATCTCATCCTGCCGCCCCCTCTGCGTGGTTCTTTATTTCCAGCTCCCTCTCTCCTGCTCCCTGCCCTGCCTCCTCCATCCTTCGCCCCATCTCTTCGGCTCCCTCCATCCAAGAGATGGTGTTCACCGCGGTGACATAACACTCCCGCGCCACCTTTGGGTCCCCCCTGACCCTGACCTGGACCCCCTCAGCGTTGAACTTCAAGCACTGATGGAAAGATGAGGGGACGCAGCGGAAGGCGCTGATAAGGGGCCTCCCAAAGATGGCGCTGTAGCTGCTGGGGGCGTCCACAATGACGAACTTGCAGTTTCGGGACTGCCCCCCCCCCCAAGGTGACATGGAGGCCAACTCCTCCCTCCACTTCCTTCCTTTCTCCTGAAAACCCGAACAAGGGCCCGTCTGAGGCCAGCACCCTCTTAGCCTCCACTTTCATCGCGTCAAACGCCTTTTTGAAGACGACGTTGACGGAGCTCCCGTTGTCCATGAGGATCCGAGAGACAGTGAAATTCTCGATGGCGGCCTTGATGACCAGCGCATCGCAGAATGGGTCCTCGTGGTCTGGCACATCGCTCCTGGAGAAAGTTATCCTTTCCTCCGGGGGTGGGGTTTGGGATGTGGAGGCGACGCTTTGCCGGTACATGGTGTGGAGGCTTGCCTTGCGGGAAGCCTCGACCCCGACCCCTCCGTGGATCACTCTGATTCCCCCTCGGGTTCCGACATCCAACCGGTCTTCGCAACGATCCTCATCCGCCCGAGGCAGGACCTCCTCGATCCTCACTTCTTGTCGTCCTCCCTGCTGTTGCTGCTGCTGTTGTTCCGATTCCCTCTCATCCCAAGGAACTCCGGGCAGGTGGCTGTGGCATTCCCCTCTTCCTGATGGAAGTCACAATAGGGCAGCTCCACCCTGACCTCCCTTCTCCTCCTCCTCATGATCCCCCTTCTTGCTCCCAAGGCTATGGCCATGGCCTCCTCTTGATCGGGGAGCCGGGGCCTCTGGCCCTGCCTCCAGCCCGGAGGGTGGAACTGATCTTTGCCTCCCATGGTGGTGACCCCTTCCGTAGTATCCTCTCGGTGGCCCCTGCCACTCAGGTCTCCAGCCCAGCCGACGGTCGTGCTCCTGGTGCCCCCACCTCGGCTGCTGCTGCCACTGGAGCTGCCTTTGCTCCCTCTGTCTAGGCTCCCCTCTTCTCTCCTCCTGTGCCTTTCCTCCTCTCGACTCCTTCTCTTCCTCCATTGCCCACCTGGCCAGCTTCCTTACAAACTCCGGGTTCGACGCCTCCCCGTCGACCTCTCTCGCCGCCCTCTCCATCAACTCCTCGTAGGAGAGGGGGGGAACTCTCTTCAGCTCCATTCGAAAGAAACCCTGCTGCAGGCCCAAGGTAAAAGCCATCATCAGACTATGGCTCGGCATCTCCTGGACTTGAGTAACTTCCTCCTGGAATCGGTCCACATAGCTCCCCAACGTCTCGTTCACCCCCTGCTTAATGTGGAACAAAGACTCGGACTCCTTCTTCCTCTTCTTCGAGGTTGTGAATCTCAGCATGAACCCTCGGCGTAGGTCCTCGAAACAGTAGATGGAGCTGGTCGGGAGCTGGTGGAAACACTCCCTTGCCTTCTCTCGGAGGGTGATGGCGAAGAGTCGGCATTTGAATCCGTCCGACATCTGGCGGATGGAGACCACATCCTCGAACCATTGGATATGCTGGACCGGGTCTCCCTTCCCGGTGTAGTAAGACATCTCGGGTTCCCTGAACCCGTCTGGGATTGGAGATGAGGAGACCAGCTCGCTGAAAGGACTGCCTCCCCCCACTGGGCGAGCTGGCGAGTCTCGCGAGCCCAGCTCGCCGAACCGGCGTCGGCCTGCCGAGCCGGTGAAGAGCTCGCTCCCGGGGAGTTCGCACCCCCGGCCTTCCTCGGCCACCTCCTTCCCAGCTCGCCTACCGGGAGCGTCCTCGCCCAAAGAGGGGGCGGCCGCGATCTGGGCTGCCGGAGTCGAGCACTCGGCCCGCGCGCCGAGTGCGAACTTGACGAGGCCCAGCACCCCGTTCCTGAAGTCTTCCAACATCCCCGCCGTTGCGATAGGCGGGGGGGCGGCGAGTTCTGCCTATCAGATCCTTGCCCTCCTGTCATTGAACTCGCTGAAGCTTTTCTGCACTGACCACGTCCACTCTCACCGCACCAAAATGTTGAAACCGGAATCCGATATCTTGTGGAGTTCGACCCTTGGGGAAGGGGTGGTCTCGCGCCTACTTTGCTCCTGCAAGAAAAACAACAAAGAAGGCAAGAAGAAACACACCCAAGGGCTCGGTAGGGAGGTCCCACCACAAACCCGAAAGATCTCTGAGCGCTTCCCCTCCTTAGCCAGAAGCCGAGCTAAGGTACCCTCAAAAAGCACTTGAACACAGGAGCAGGGAGGCACTCAAAACGTGCCTTCTGAGGTACCCCTTGGGTCTTACTTATAGTTTTTTTGGAATCTGAACTGCCAATAACCAGAAGAACTGACCTGAAAATACCAAAAAGCCCTTGGTTGGGTCTGCCAACAGCCAAACTCCGCTGTTCTGAGCAGCTATGCGCAGTCCAACCTGGTCTGCCAACAGCGTGGCCCCACTGTTCTAAACAGCTATTTTCACCCATGGGGGGGGGGGGTCAGCCCGCCATCCATCCCTCTCCGCGAGAGGCGGGCGCGACCTGGTTCTAGCAGCTCGCTTATCCTTCTCGTGTGAATGCGAGCCGGACCGCCACGGCCCACCAGTCCTCTGCCGAGGCGGATAGGAGACCAGGTCGCGTATAGGGGGAGGACTGGCGGCCATTGTGACCCTCGAACGGCTCGCAGATCGCGGGTCGTCGAACCCATCCGCGAGTACTGGCTCGACGATTGGCGCCCCCCGCTCCGGTCGACGATTCTCTGAGCGAGCGGGAGGGACAGGGGAGCCGTCTCGCCTGGCTCGCTCTCCTGAAGTGAGCGGGAGAGGACCAGCCCCTTGCTGCATGTCTGCTCGTTGCTTGGGTGCGGGTCGCGGGACTAGGTCCACTCGATCTTCCTGGTGGGGCCCGTTCGACGAACACGGGGTTGTACAAAAGGTGTTCTACTTACTTGAATACCATAATCTTCTAGCTGGTGTTGAATCCATAAAAGTTGTGCACAGCAGCTTCCTGCAGCAACATATTCTGATTCAGCTGTGTAGATGGCCACACTGGTTTGCTTCTTACTGCTCCAAGACACCAGCCTTCCACCTAGAAATTGACAGGTTCCTGTAGTACTCTGTCTATTTTCCTTGCAGCCTGCAAAATCTGCATCTGAATAACCTGTCAGTACAAAATCTCTATTCCTAGGGTACCAAAGGCCTAGATAAGGTGTGCCTTTAAGATATCTCAAAATCCTTTTGACTTCAGTCAGATTAGATTCTTTAGGGCATGCTTGGTACCTAGCACAGACACATGTAGCATACATGATATCTGGTCTACTAGCAGTCAAATACAGTAGGGAGCCAACTATCCCTCTATACAAAGTTTCATCTACAGGTTTCCCTGCATTATCTTTGCTTAGAGACATGCTTGACCCCATAGGAGCTCTCATGGTAGTGGATGATTCCATACCATACTTCTTTATCAACTCTAGGGTGAACTTAGACTGGCATATGGACAAGCCATCTTCAGTATGTCTAACTTGGAGACCCAAAAAGAACTTAAGTTCCCTCATACTGCTCATTTGAAATTGTCCTTGCATAAGTTTTGCAAACTTTCTGCAAAGACTACTTTCTGTAGACCCAAATATTATGTCATCTACATATATTTGGACTAAGATAATCTTGCCTTTAGATTCCCTAAGGAATAGAGTCTTATCTATTTTCCCCCTTGAGAATTTGTTCTCAATGAGGAAACTAGACAGGGTTTCATACCAATCCCTTGGGGCTTGTTTTAACCCATACAAAGCCTTCGTAAGTCTATATATATAATCAGATTTAAGAGAATCAACAAAACCTGATGGTTGCTCTACATAGACTTCTTCCTTCAGATTTCCATTCAGAAAAGCTGACTTAACATCCATTTGATATACCTTGAACCCATGATATATTGCATAGGCAAGGAACATCCTTATTGCTTCCAGTCTTGCTACTGGAGCAAAGGTTTGATCAAAATCAATACCTTCTTCCTGCCTATATCCCTTTGCAACAAGTCTAGCTTTATTCTTTATGATGATTCCATTCTCATCCAATTTGTTCCTGAAGATCCACTTGGTTCCAATGAAGTTGTGGCCTTTTGGTTTAGGAACTAGCTCCCAGACCTTGCATCTTTTGAACTGATTCAGCTCCTCTTGCATGGCATCAATCCAATGAGAGTCTAGAACTGCTTCTTCAAACTTCTTTGGTTCTACTTGGGATAGGAAGCTGGAGTAAAGAACTGTACTCAGATTCCTGATCCTTATTTGCACTCCTTGTCTTGGATCACCAATTATCTAATTGGCTGGATGATCCTTTAAGTGTCTATTTGCTGGAGGTAGTTTGTCTTCAGGTTGAACTACTCCAGCCTCTTCATTTAACTGCACCTCTTGATCTTCTTCTGCATCTAGAGAATCTTGTACTCCCCCTGGACAGCAGCCACCATTTTCCACTTGCTGAGTTGAAGTAGAACCTTCTGTAATGGTAAGCTTGTCCATCCTATCAGTTATACCTGTAGAGCTGCAAACACTACTTGGCAATTCACAGTTAATGAGTCTTGTTTCATCAAAGACTATATGTATAGACTCTTCTACAACTTGAGTAATCAAGTTGTAGACCCTATAAGCCTTACTATTGTTGTTGTACCCAACAAATATCCCCTCTTGGGATTTGGCAGCAAACTTGGTTAGATAAGACTTGCCATCGTTAAGTATATAGCACTTGCAATCAAAGATCCTGAAATAGGATAAATTTGGTTGTCTGCCCTTCACAATCTCATAGGGGGTCTTCTTGTGACTTTGGTGATAGTAGCCCTATTGATCACATGACAAGCAGTATTTACTGCCTCAGCCCAGAAATATTCTGGGAGAGAAGTGTCACTCAATAGGGTTCTACCAGCCTCTATCAATGTTCTATTCTTCCTTTCAGCAATACCATTTTGCTGAGGTGTTCTTGGTGAAGAAAATTCCTGAAAAATCTCAAACTCTTCACACAGTTTTGTCATACTTTCAGACTGAAATTCAATACCATGGTCACTTCTGATTTTGACCACGGTACTGTCCAATTCATTCTGAATTTGTTTAACAAAACTATATAAGATACTTGGGATTTCAGATTTTTGCCTTAGGAAGAACACCCAGGAATATCTTGAATAGTCATCTACTACCACAAATGTGTAGACCTTCCTACCTAGACTGTGAACTGGCATAGGACCAAAAAGATCCATATGCAAGAGGTATAGACACCTCACAGAATCCTTGTTCTTAAGGCTATGAAAGGTGGATTTGGTCTGCTTGCCTTTTTGACAAGCTGAGCATATCCCATCATTTATACACTTAACTTGAGGACCATTCCTCACTAACTCTTTGCTAAAGAGTTGGCCAATTGTCTTATAGTTAAGATGATCCAGCCTCTTGTGCCATTTAACACAATGTGAGACTTTCTCATCAGCTACAAGACAGATAGGAGAAACATTGTTCTCACATATAAAGTCAAGACAATAGACATTTCTCTTCCTATATCCTGTCAGAATGATCTTTTGATCACTTGACCTTTTGATATGACAACCATTCTTGACAAATGAGATGTCATATACTAAATCACTCAGCTGACTTATGTTAATGAGGTTGTGTTTTAAACCCTTCACATAGGCCACTTGAGTGATAGTAATTTGGTTACTAGAAATGTTACCAAAGCCTTTGATGATTCCTTTTTCTGAACCACCAAAGGTAACTTTAGGGTCATCATTGATAGGTGTATAGTCCTTCAGCAACCCCTAGTTCCAATTATGTGTCTGGAACATCCACTGTCCAAGTACCATATAGGGGCATGGCCACTTGGACTCACCTGCAAAACAGATTACTTAACCTTAGAACCCAAATAACTCTTGGGTCCTTGGTGCAGGTTAGACTGACTTTTAACAAAACTACCTATAGCTCTTCTAGCAGGTAGTTTGATACTCTCCTTGACACTTGAATTGTGCCAACAATCTAAGGCAAAGTGGCCTATCTTGCCACAACACCAGCACTCAAACCTATTATACCTTTGTTTAGGTACTACCCTGGCTGAAGTATCTACAGCAGGCTTTATGTTTTGTGCTGGGGATTTGCCCTTAGATTTGGACCTAGTAGTCCAGGCTGCTTTTTTAAACCCCAATCCAGTCTTACCCTTTTGTGGTACAAACTTATCTATCAAGGGTAAAACAGATTTAGGTTTAGAAAAACTTGCAACTATCTCTCTCTCTTTCTGAAGTCTAATCTCCAGATTTCTGATCTGATCATTCTTAAATGTAATTGTACCCATCTGAATAACAGTAATGTTCTTCAGTCTGGCTATTTCATTCAGTTTCTGATCTAACAACTTGTCTGAATCAGCAGCAGCCAATTTAAGACTAGCAATCTCCTTTGCCTGAGTTTTGGCCAAGGTTTTGCTTTTCTTCAAGGCCTACAACAAGTCCCTATATTCATCAATTAACTAATGAATATCTCTTTCAGATTCAGACCCACCCACATCACTTGATGCAGATGTATCTGATTCTGACTCAGTACTATAAATTAAACTAGAAGAACAACTTTGTACCTTACTTGGTCCAGGCTGATCCTGGTTCTTGTCTCCTTCAGATAAAGCTATCAGCCCCTTACACTGATGGTCCTCATGCTCATAAATTGAGTTCATTAGCTACATGAACTCATCTTCTTCCTCTTCAGCAAATAATCCAATGTAGGCTTCAGCTTCTGATTCTGTTTCTGAAGATGATTGATCTGTCAGACTCTTGTCTTTCTTAGCAACAAAGGACTTTTCCTTTTTGCTCTTAACCTGAGTCTTCTTTTTGTCAGCTGACTCCTTCCTCTTTTCAGGACAGTCAGCCACTACATGTCCCTGTCTATTGCAGCAATAGCACACAATCTTTGAAGATGTGGCTTTGCTTGGCTTGGACCTTCTTTTGTCATTCCTTGATGGCTTTCTCTTCTGATAGTAGTCATCTTTTGGCTGAGAAGTGGAAGGCTTAGACCTCCACTGCTTCTTCTTCAGAAACTTTTGAAAATGCCTAGTAAAAGCAGCAAAGTTTTCATCACTTTCACTGCTATTTGAATTCTTGCTATCTGAATTATCTGTCACAGCTTCAACAACTATTTGAGGTGGAGATGGAGACTTACTTCTATACTTCCTAGTGGCTTCAGTCTTGAAGGCCACAGATCTTTCCTTGTGCTCCACTCTAGCATTCTTCTCTTCCTCCTTTCTAGCCATTAACTGCATCTCATAAGATAGCAGTTTTCCAAACAAAGTTGGAGGAGGTATATCAGCTAGTTTGGCCACTTCCCTAATGGCACAAATCTTGGTGTCCCAGTCCTTAGTCAGGGATCTTAAGAACTTGTCATTCAGCTCATAGTTGCTGAATTCTCTTCCATAGGACATCAATTCATTGACTATCCTACAGAACTTCTTGTAACATTCAGTAATGCTATCAGACTTTCCTTGTTTGAAGCTTTCATATTCCTTATTTAACAAGGACTTCCTATCTTGTCTTACTTCTTCTAATCCCTCCATATAAACTATTAATGTGTCCCACATTTCTTTAGAGGTTTTACAATGAATTAAGTTCTGAAATGTTGCATCATCAATGGCACTAACAATTATATTCTGGGCTCTCTTGTCCATGGTGGCCAGAATAATTTCATCTTTAGTCATTTTAGAGAAGTCCTTGGGAGTTTTCTGATTTGCATCCAGAATGGATATCTTCATTGGCACATATGGGCCTTCTTTGACTGTAATATATATCCTTGGGTCAGAAGCTTCCATAAAGAGTCTAACCCTCTCTTTCCATATGCCAAATATCTCTTTTCTATATATTGGCAATTTCATGGACCCCAGCTCTTTGTGAATCTCACTAGAACCCATTTTCTTGATTCTTGTTTGTTCTGAATCTGCCTACAAGATCTTACTCAGACTGTTATGTCTCTTTTTGAGTAACCTCCCTCTGATACCACTTGAAAGAAATAGTGCCTAACCACCTAGAGGGGGTGAATAGGTGTACTTTTTCTTTTTTACTTTAAAGGCAGACAAACTGTTATGAACTTTAAGCAACAAATGCAATTCTACAGCTTTCACAACACAACAACCACAAGAACAAACATTCACAGAGTGCACACAGTGTTTATAGTGGTTCCCCAAGGTCTGGGCACATCCACTTTCCCCCTTCTCCTATCTAGTAGTGTAGTAGATTCGGCCTAACTTCTGCAATTCTCCTCAGATCCTCAGATCTTACAGCTCAGAACCCCAATCCAGGTTCCTACAACTCAGAGTGTCCCCACTCCTACAACTCAGGCACAAAGCCCTACCACTCAGTCTTCAACAAGACCTACACTCAGGCTAAACAGCCCTACCTCAGCCTTCAACAAGGCATACACTCTGAGAATTGATTCTCCTACACTCAGGCTAAAAAGATAATAAAAAATGTTTTTAGATCACCACTCAGTTTGAGAGAGTGAAGAGGGCAACCTTCTTAATCAGTTCTTGATAGCACTGATTCCTGAGATCAACTTTGTCTTTGATTTCTTCAAGGCTTCTTGAGTCTGAACTCAGTAAAGTTGATCTTCTTGAAGTAGACCGGCTGGCAAATTCCTTCTTAGGATGGAGAATTAAATCTGGATCCTACTTTGCATTCTGGTTCAGAACCTGCTCCTTAAGAGATTTGATTAACAAGTCTCTTTCTTGACTTCAATTACTGGAGTTCTCTCTCTCCAAGTAAATCTGAAGTTTCTTCAAAATACTGATTTACAGTTTTCTCTGGATCTGTATTGATCTTCTTAATCTTCTGATTAATTCTTTAGTTGTGTTCTCTATTGATTGATTCTTCCTGTTGAAGGAGAAAGGCTTTTATATAGTCTTCCTCCAAGGTAACCGGTTGATCCGGTTTCTAACGAACTTCTGACAGCTCTAACAGTTGCAGTTGACCGGTTGAAATGGCAGCTGTCAAGTCATCCAGTCACTTCTTGAAAATACTGTCTCTGTCTGAAAGTGTCGAGACTGATCTTCATAATGTGTCGACACAAATAGACCAAGTGTCGACACAAGTGAACTAAGTGTCGACACTAGCCTTGATGGTGTCGACACAACTCCTTGTGTTGTTGCAACAGCTTCTCGACACTGCTTCTTCAGAATGTGTCGACACTGATTCTGTGTGTCGACACAAGCCTTCTGTAGAATGTGTTGACACTGGTTGAGTGTGTCGACACAAGTACTTCCTCTTTAACACTTAATTGAATTATGTTGTGTGTCGACACATCTCCTTTGTGTCGACACATCTTCTTTTGTTGTTGATACTTGCTGAGTGTCGACACATCTCCTTTGTGTCAACACATGCCTTCAAGTGTTGAAACTTCCTGAGTGTCGACACATCTCCTTTGTGTCGACATAAGTACTTTAACTTTGTTGAAGCTTGCTGAGTGTCGACACAGCCTCCTGGTGTCGACACATTTGATGTCGACAAAGCTTCTCTGAGTGTCGACACTGCCTCTAAGTGTCGACACAGATTATGTTGACAATTCTTCACAGTGTGTCGACACTGCCTGTATGTGTAGACACTTTTCTTCTGGTGTCGACTCTGCCTTTCCTGGTGTCGACACAATTACTCCAAGTGTCGACACAGCTTCTCTAGGTGTCGACACAAGCCTTCATAAGTGTCGACACTTCACCTCTAGGTGTCGACATATGGACTTAGAAACTTTTCTGCATTTCCTGCAATTACTTAACCTGCACATATAAACTCAAAGCACTTCAAATACACCTTGATGTATATCATTGAGTAGGGTGAGGCTTCTTCAAATCTGGTACATATTTTCCAATGTACCCAACACAGCAGATGTGTGCCCGATCCACTGTGGGGATAGAAGAATGATTGGCATGGTCTGGCTCAATCTGAGCAGCAGGATCAGGTTTAATATGGCTATCTGCAGACCTCTTTTATTTACAAAAACTTGAGAAATTTTTAGAAAAACATCTCCACATCTGGGAGAAAAGTGGCCAACATAAAAAGTGCTCCTCTTGATGAGGGCTTCCTCCACAAAAATGTTGAGAATTTTTGAAAATAATTTGGTATTTTTAAAATCCTAAATAAGATTTATGTGGCCAAAATAAAGACCCAAAATGGCTCGAAATATTACAAAAATATTTCTAGGCTTATTTTATACCACATTAGAGGATATGATAAAATTTGGGTGCATGGTGATAAGAATTTATATTTTTCCCAAATTCTGGGATCCTAGGGTCATGTTCGGAATTTATTTCGCTCTTTTCCCTCAAAAATGAAAAATGGAGCGCGCGACCACCCTCCCTAATTTGAATACAAAATTCAAATTACCTCATCGATGAGAGTGGCTAAGGCAAGTGGCAAAGCTCTAAGCGTTTAGAGATTTTGTGAAACCGCTGAGCGCCTCGACCCTCGGTTAGTTTAGGGCAGACTCTGAAAGTAGAGTACGAGTCGCGAGTTGCTATTTATTCTCGACGAATAATAAAAGGGTAACTCCTAAAAAGACTTTGATCTAGTTAAAGCTGTAAACTAAAAAGGCGCAACCAAATTATCGGATCTTAATAATGGGTGTAACCCAAGAAAATCTTGAAAACTAAAAAGGGACTGAATACACCTCTTGAGAACGAAGATGGAACTAAATCCTCCTGAATGGAGTGATTGGACTACTAACTATTTTCTTTATGATTATTACAGTCTTGTACTGGTCCAGTTCCTTTATTTATTTCAATTCAGTACTTTCAATTCAGTTCCACTCCAGTCCCGTACTGGTCAAGTTCAATTTAGTACTTTCATTTCATTTCTATTACAGTCCCGTACTGGTCAAGTTCAATTCAATACTTTCAATTTAGTTGAACTCCAGTCTCGTACTGGTCAAGTTCAATTCAGAATTTTCAATTCAATTCTACTTCAGTCCCGTACTAGTTAGGTTCAATTCAGTACTTTCGTTTCAGTACTACTCCAGTTTCGTACCGGTCACATTTCATTCAAGCACTCTAATTATGCAGATTACATTATCATCATCTTTATTTACCACATTTTTATTACTGCAATTTACTATTATAAGCATGGGTCCATCTCTAACGAACAGCCATCTAATAAGGTCGAGCCATAGTTGGGGATAATCGGAGTTGAGGTATTCTTCTAGGTTTAGCCCCAAATAAAGCGCTCGCATTCTCCTTGTCGAAAGTTGAGCCGAGCATTACTACCTAAATATTAAAGCATAGTAGGGCAGGCCGCCACAGACCCGGTGCGCGCTATCAAAATTGATTGCTTGATTGCTTGTAAATTGCTATCGGTGAATCATGGTGGGTCAGTCCCTTCCGCAGACTGTTCGTACCGGTGCGGGAAGGTCGACGACTCAAGGCGAAAGGGAGATGGGTACCACGGGTGACCGGCTGTTATGTTTTCCTCTTTGGGTTTTCCTCTGCTGGTCGGCCAAAATGTTGTATCGCCGGATGTCGCTCACTGATTACGCGAAAATATATCCGCAAACGACAACGGTATTTGTACCGTATCGGAAGTGGTATAGGTTTTATAAAAACCAAGGTCGTATTAGACTCGGGGTGATCGAGTAATCCTACTTTGAAAATCGTTATTATTCTATCAATAGAAATTTGAGTTGTGGTTGCGAAAAGTAAAAAACTAGAAATGTTAACGGAATTAAAACAATATATTAAAACTAGTGTCGGTTCTTTGAATCACCTTGAAAATCGAAAATAATGGAATGAAAATAGAAATGCAGTTCTCTTGTTGAAGAGGCTTTGACCGTGGAGGTTCCTGAAGCATGAACCCCCATCCTTCGAGGATTAAGTTGAACTAAGCTTAGGTGTATCGACCAAACTCGCGTCCTCAAATCGCAATGCCTAAGACTTGCTTTAGGTAGTGAACCTCGCTATTGGATTTTACTTCAATCTGGAAGAGTTACGTTGTCCTCTCTCGAGGGTTGTGTTCTACTCTTTTTACCAATGAGTGATTGATTCGCCTTACGAGCCTCTCGGCTAAACAAAGAGCGAAAACCATTATGAAAACTATATAGAATATATGGCCTCAATGAGTTGATCAACGGTAAATAGTATGCGTTCAATAATTTGAGAAAAACAAAATTAAAATCATAGCGAAAATTATCTCATCCTCGGATCATCGCGATCGAGCACTATAAAAATTAGCTACCCATGGAGATGGGGGAAGTCATTTTTATAAAATTGCGTCACGATAAAAAAAAAGAGAAATGGAGGTGACAAGAGATAAAAATTGAAATAGAATTATTTTTAAGTGCAAATAAAAATTAAAATTTTATTTCTAGGGAGAAACGGAGAACAAAAGCAAAGTTACAAAAAGACGTACAGATACAAAATAAAGACAAAAAACAACTTGATATTGGATTCCTAATTGACCTTTCTCCAACCTAGCAATCTAGCCACTTGTGCGAAATGAAGGAATGAATTTTCCTTTTTCAAAATTTTCTCTGCCCATCCTCATGGAGATGGGGGTATATATAGCCTTCCTATTAGCATGAACCGTAACCACCAAATTTAATTCATTTGACTGTTACTATTCATGCTACAGTATTCGCCCAAGTTAATTAAATTCGGTCATTGCAGATCCACTCTTCTGGGGTGAAATGGCGGCTGTGTCAGCGGCGGGATGCAAGGAGTGGAGGAGTTGAGGTGAAATGGCAGCCTTGAAGAGGCCGGCCTGCTGACGTGGAGGACCTGAGGTGGCACGACAACATTGAAGAGCTGGAGGTGGCGAGCTGTTGTGACATGGGGCAGCTGAGGTGGCAGAGCTGCTTCTTTGTGACGGCAGAGGAGTGGCCGAGCAAGGTGGTGTTGGTGGTTCGGGCAGCTTGGAGGGGGTGTTGAAGTGGCCGGACTTCCATGGTGGTGTCCAAGCTTGCTATATGGAGGAGAAGCTGCAGGCAATAGTTGGATTGGTGAGCTGGAGGTGTTGTTGGGAGGAGTTGCTGGAGCTTTGCATGGTGGTAGTGTTAGAAAAACCTAGCTCCGGCTTGACAGGAATGCAAGAATAAAGCTAAAGCAAGATATGTAAAAGGTGTATGTATAAATGGGCTTATGTATAAAAGGCCTTGTGTGTAGATGGGCTTTAGTATAAATTGCCCACTAGTTTTAAGCGGTGCAGTAATTGCATCTCATGTAATATAAAATAATGTTACCTGTATGTTAGAAAGAATAAGAAGGTTTGAGTTTTGCACTGGTAATGCTTTAACATTGGTATCAGAGCAGGTGTTGCAAAGGAACTTGAGCAGAGTACATAGTTGTTGCAGCCATCAGAGCAGGTGTTCTTCATCAGGTAACAGTTTTTGAGCAGAGTAGAGTACATAGTTTGTTTCACTTTCCTATCTCATCATATGGCTAGTACCTCATCAACATCCTCAACCCACTTTACTTATTCTCAAACGGGTGTTCCAATCTTTGATGGCAAAGATTACGCCCTTTGTCAAGTACAAATGAGAACCTTGTTTCAATCACAAGGTCTTTGGACACTTGTAATTAATGGTTTTTTGAAACCCACTGAGAAGCACCCATTGACAACATGGGATGCTACAGCCGTGAAGGAATATAATGAGAATTTGAAAAAAGATGCAAAGGCACTTCTGAATATCCAGCAAGGTGTCAGTAAAGTCATTTTTCCACGCATAATTGTTGTTGAATCTGCAAGGCAAGCTTGGGAAACATTGCAAACAGAATATAAAGGTAATGAAAAGACTATAGTCTTAAAATTACAGGTTGTATGGACTGAGTTTGAAAACATGAATATTAAGCAAGGGGAGAGTATGTCCTCCTATTTTTCACGAATTCATGTGATGGTAAATGATATTGTGATATCATAGAAGAACAGAAAATCGTTACCAAAGTGTTGCGACGATTACCAAAGAAATACAATTATATAGTTGCAGCTATTGAGGAATCGAAGATCTGAGGCATTATTCCACGATAGAGCTTAGAGGCACACTTTTGGCACATGAAGAGAGATTTCATGATTATGAGAATCTCTCATCAGAGCGGGCACTAAATACCAAATCTTTCTCAAAGAGGGATAACAAAGCACCTTCACATCCTGAAGAAAAACCTAAGCCTCCACATAAGGGTAATCGAGGGACCTTTAGAGGAATATTTCGAGGAAGAGGCCATGGCCGAGAAAGTGGAGAAGTAAGAGACTATAGAGAAACTATTCCAGAAGGTGGTCCAACGAAATTATATTGTGTACTGTGTAAACGCTCCAATCATGATATGAGGACATGTTTTTATAAATGTAAAACATGTAAACGAGCTAATCACCTCGAAAAAGACTGTTGGTATAAAAATAAAGGAACCCAGATTTCAGAATCATCGACAACACATGTAGAGCCACCCGACCAAATGTTTTATATTGAGCAGGAAGACTATCCAACTGCACAGCATGAGGTGAATGACAGTCAGGCAAATGATTTGTGGCTACTTGATAGTGGCTCTACAAATCATATGTGCAACAATCCAGCCATATTTCAACATATGAATAAAGTCAATAAAGCTGATGTGATGATTGGCAATGGTAATATAATGAAAATTGAAGGTCAAGGAGATGTGACTGTCTGCAATTTTCAGGGTATTCCCAATACAATCTGAGATGTTCTATATGTCCCACAGTTACAGCATAATCTGCTGAGTATTGGCCAACTTATTCAAGCCGGGAATGAAGTTATCTTTAAAAATAATCAGTGTCAGATCATTGCTGCGGCATCTCAAAATGTTCTCATGACAGTTAAGATGGCTCATAATAAAATATTCCCTTGTTTAATGAGACATCACATGACTTATGTATCTCAAGATGAGCATTACCTTTCTAGGCTTTGGCACAAAAGATATGGTCATTTGAATGTGGCTGATCTCTATAAACTGGGCAAATACTCATTAGTGAGAGGACTCCCAACAATAGCGGATAGTGCTGAAGCAAGTGAATATTGTGCACAAGGTAAGCAAAGCCAACAAAGACTTCCTCAATATTCAACTTGGAGAGCGTCCAATCCATTACAACTAATTCATATGGATGTATGGGACCCAGCAAGAACACCATCAATATCAGGTAACATTTACTTTTTACTCATAGTAGATGATTACTCACGCATGCAATGGATATACTTCATGAAGCATAAATCAGACGTATATCAGTATTTTCAAGTGTTTAAAGCAATGGTAGAGAAGCAAACAAAGTTGCAAATAAAAACTGTACGAAGTGATAGAGGTGGTGAATTTTTGAATAATGACTTCATCACATTCTGTAAAACACATGGAATCAATAGACAGTTGTCCACTCCAATGAGACCACAACAAAACGGTGTTGTTGAAAGAAGGAATAGGACAATACTTGAAATGGCACGTACAATGATGACAGCAAAACCATTACCAAAGGACCTATGGGCAGAAGCAGTAAATTGTGCAGTATATTTATTAAACAGGGTGCCAACAAAGGCTTTGAAGAATAGTACCCCTTTTGAAATGTGGTATAGAAGAAAACCTTTTGTGGCCCATTTACGAGTGTTTGGG
The DNA here is from genome assembly GCA_039583875.1 of Platanthera guangdongensis. NCBI lineage: Eukaryota > Viridiplantae > Streptophyta > Magnoliopsida > Asparagales > Orchidaceae > Platanthera > Platanthera guangdongensis. The sequence goes on from CM077158.1 coordinate 113,268,864, forward strand.
TTTATCGGCTATACTCACTTACCAAGTTATTAAAGAGATAAACTGGATGCAAAGAGTGTTGCATGTATTTTGATTGGCTACAGTCAAGAATCAAAAGCGTATAAATTATTTAATCTTATTACTAAAAGTGTCCTTATTTCAAGAAATCTCATCTTTCATGAAGATAAAGCATGGAATTGGCAAAATAAGGGGGATCAGAATCAAGAAGTAACAAAGGTACCCATGGTTATTGAGGATGATGCTACCTTATATGAAGAGGAGCAACACTCTCAACTATCCTGTGAAGGTTCACCTTTCCGAGGCACAAGTCTCATTTCTCAACCAGAAGTTGATTCAGTTGAAACATCATCTCCCCCAAAGAAATACAGGAAAGTAGCCGATTTATATAAGCAGCCATTTGTGGCTTGTTTGGCAACCGAACCATATACTTTTGAGGAAGCACAACAAAGCCTACATTGGATGGAAGCAATGAGACAAGAAATGAACATGATACATAAACACCATACATGGGACTTAGTAGAGAAACCAAATGATAGAGAAATCATTGGTTTAAAATGGTTGTATAAACTTAAATATAATGCAGATGGTAAATTAGTAAAGTATAAAGCTCGTATAGTTGCAAAAGGGAATGCACAAGTGCCAGGTAGAGACTACACAGAAATTTATGCTCCTGTTACCAGAATGGAAACTATACGTCTATTTCTTACTCTTGCCCTGCAATATCATCTGCCAGTGTATCAATTAGATATCAAATCAGCCTTTTTAAATGGTGATATAACTGAAGAGGTGTATGTATCTCAACCACAAGGTTTTATAAAGCCCAATGAAGAAATGAAAGTATGTAAATTACGAAAGGCACTGTATGGCTTGAAACAAGCCCCATGCGTCTGGAATCATCATATTGATAACTATCTGCAACAAGAAGGCTTCCAAAGATGTCCATCAAAACCAGCATTATATTACAAAAGGTATACTAATGGCCATCAGTTACTTCTAGCCATTTGTGTTGATGATATCATCTATACAGGAACAAACACTGCACTAGTACAAGTATTCAAAGAAAAGTTGCAGCAAAAGTTTGAGATGTCAGACTTAGGGCAAATGAAATATTTCCTAGGCTTACAAGTGGAACAACAGCCACATTATACCTTTATACATCAAGGGAAATATTGCTTAGATCTATTACAACGCTTCAACATGTTAGAGGCAAATGTAGTAAAGACACCCATGGTGACATATAACAAGTTACTGAAACGAGATGGTTCCCAAGCTACAGATGCTACGTTATATCGCAAAATGGTTGGCACACTGGTTTATCTGACAATTACACGTCCAGACATACATAATGTAGTAAATATTGTGTCAGGATATGTTAGTAATCCGTCAACTATGCACATGATGGAAGTAAAACGCATCTTTCGCTATTTGAAAGGTACTACACACATGGGTTTATACTATAAACAAGATCAAAACGATTCCATAAAAGGGTACTGTGACAGTGACTGGGGTGGATGTTTAGATAATCGCACAAGTACTAGTGGTAATTTGTTCTTTCTTGGTTCCAAATTAATCGCATGGAGTACCAAACAACAGAAATCTGTAGCTCTGTCGTCCGCAGAAGCACAGTATGTTGTCATTGCACATGCCGCATCAGAATCCATTTAGCTTCAACGAATGCTCCAGGAAATGACAATGGAAACCCAGGCGACAGAAATGAAAAATAAAATAGAAACAACGATGACGAACGAAGCATGGAAAATTGCAATCACGCTATATTGTGATAATCAATCTGCAATATCCATTGCAGAAAATCCTGTACAACATCAAAGAACAAAGCATATCGATCTAAAATACCATTTCATCCGTCAACTAATGGACTCAAAGCAAATCGTTTTAAACTTTTGCAGATCTGAAGATCAATTAGCTGATCTTATGACAAAATCGCTGGCATAAGGAAGATATGAAGACTTACGCGATCGCATTCAACTTCAATGCCTAGAGCTTACAAGGGGGAATGTTGGAAAAACCTAGCTCCGGCTTAACAGGAATGCAAGAATAAATCTGAAGCAGGATATGTAAAAGTCGTATGTATAAATGGGTTTATGTATAAAAGGCCTTGTGTGTAGATGGGCTTTAGTATAAATTGCCCATTAGTTTTAAGCGGTGCAGTAATTGCATCTCATGTAATATAAAACAATGCTACCTGTATGTTAGAAAGAATAAGAAGGTTTGAGTTTTGCACTGGTAACGCTTTAACAGATAGCGCTGGGGGTGTTGGCCGGAGTGAGGTGGCGGCCGAACTAGGTGGCGACACCGAGGAAGTTAGCCGAGCACCGTGGTGGCATTGCGAAAGTTAGTCGAGCACGGCGGTGACGTTGACAAAGTTAGCAGAGCACGGTGGTGGCGTTGACGAAGTTAAACGAGCACGGCGATGGCGTTGACCTGCAACTTCATGGAGGCGGAGCTGCTGCAGGGTGGAGCTTTTGGCCGTGCTGCTGTGGGTGGCGGCCTAGAACTATATATACGAGTGCCCGACACGGGGCTCCGCCCTATATCCATGGGCAACAGTATCCGACCGACGACGATGGGTTTCGCCCGCCCCATAAAGGCGGGTTTCACCCGCTGTACAACCCCATATTCGCTGAGCCAGACATGGAGGCACAATGGTCACAGGAGGGTTAGCCAAAGTGGTCCCACCCTAAGGAGGATCTCGCCCACAGAAGGCGGAAACGCTCTCGCCGGATGCTATAGAAGAGAAACCGTGGGCCGAGAGCGCCAAGCGCGGACTGCGCGGAAGCGCTCTCGCCCAAACCAAGCCTCAATCCCGAAAAGTTCTCGCTTGCGCTGTGCGAGAACGTTCGCGCCGCGCCCTGGGCCGAAAGGTCTCGGCACCAGCTCTCGCCGAGTGGGGCCCAGGGTCTTTGGAAGAATGTCCTAATTGCCCTCAGGAGAAATTACTTCAGTACCCTCAGAAAAACAGCGGGTTTTGGCTATTGGCAGACCAACCAGGGGCTTTTCAGTAAATTCAGGACAGCAAAATTCTATAAATAGACCCATAAGGGCTCCTTAGAAAGCAAGCTATCATTGTCTCCGGAATTCTAGTGCTTTCTGAGGAGCTCCTAGCCCAGCTTTGGCTTTGGAGGGGAAGCTCTCAGAGATCTTCCGGGTGTGAGGTGGGACCTCCCTGCTGAGGCTTTTGGGTCAGTCTTAGGTCCTTAGAATCCAGTCAAGGGGTGAGACTTGAGGGAAGTAGGTTTTGGCTGCACCCCTTTTTCTTCGAACTTCAGTTGAGGTCATATTTGGCTTCAACAGTTCTGGTGCGGTGAGCGTGGAAGGCAGCCGATTCAAGAAAGCCTTAAGTTTGGTCCCATGGCTGGGGGTGAAGGTGAAGGGTCAGGTTCTGGAGGATCCCCCACCCGGGGAGAGGAAGCAACGAAGAGGATGCTGGATGAGTTCAGGCGAGAGGTTCTGCAGACGATCAGCTTGGCCTTCTCGGCAAGAGGCGAGTGGGACACCCCTCAGGTCCCGATAGAAGAGGTTCCGCTCTTGGGCGAGAACGCCCCAGGGCAGCGCCCAGGAAAGGAGGTCCCGGGCGAGGCTGGCGAGAGAGATATGGCGGCGCATGAGCTATTCCCAGGCCAGAGCCAGCGCCCGGGCAAGGAGGCATTGACGGAGCCAGGCGAGAAGGAGGCAGCGGTGCGGGAACTCTTCCCCGGGCACGGTCTCGCGGATCGGACGAGCCAGCCGAGGCCGAGAGACGTGCCCTCTCGCCAGGCAGGGGGCGAGAGCCCATTTAGCGAGCTCATCATCTCGGCTCCGGTATCGGAGGGGTTCCGGGAGCCCGACATGTCCTACTACTCAGGGAAGGATGACCCGGTGCAGCACGTACAGTGGTTTGAAGACGTTGTGTCCATAAGACAGATGACAGATGCCTTCAAGTGCCGGCTGTTCGCCATCACGTTGAAGGAGAAGGCTCGGGACTGGTTCCACCAGTTGCCAGCAAGATCGATCTACAGTTTTGAGGATCTGCGGAGAAGTTTCCTGTTGAGGTTCTCTACCTCGAAGAAGCGGAAGAAGGAAGCGGAGTGTCTATTTGCGGTGAGGCAGAGGCCAGATGAAACGCTGGGTCACTACGTCGACCGATTTCAGGAGGAAATCCTTTTGGTCCAGGAGGTTCCAGGGTACGCGTTGATGCTGGCCTTCACCCTGGGGCTGAGACCAGGGTTCTTTAGCATGGAGTTGAAGAGGGTGCCCCCCCTCTCCTTTGAGGAGCTCATGGAGAGGGCGGCAAAGGAGATTGACTTCGAGAGAGCAAACCCAGCGTTCGCCAGGAAGTTGGCCAAGCTAGCAGAAGAGGACGGGAAGGAACCAGCAGCGGGAAGACAGAAGGAATCAAGGGAGCAGAGGGAGCTGAGCGAAGATAGGAGAAGGGAGGAGCCCCGAAGGTTTGGGCAGCAGCAGGGTTGGGGGGCCCGGGAGCCAGTCAACCGGTTGGGATGGAGGCCCCAGGAGGGTCGCCCCCAAGGTCCAGGAGAAGGCTATTGGGGGAGAGATAACCTACGGGAGCCCCGGAGGTTCGATCGACCGGCATGGAGGCAGGAGCCGAGGGATCGTCCCCCACCACCGCAGGAGGCAATGGAAGTAGGAAGAGGGAGAGGAGCAGCCAGGGGAGCTCGAGGAGGCAGAAGAGGAAGGGGAGACGGGAGAAGGGGCGGGGAGGCGTTGCTATTTTGTGACTTCCACCAGGAGGAGGGGCACGCGACGGCCACCTGCCCGGAGTTCTTAGAGTTGAGGGGTACCAGAGGAGCAGGGAGGCAAGATCCACCGATGAGGATAGTGGAGGTGCAGCAGGATGAAGCGGAGGACAGGTGTGAAGACTGGGTGGATGTAGGGACCCGGGGAGGAATCGGGGTGATTCATGGAGGAGTGGGGATTGAGGCAACCCGTAAGGGGAGCCTTCAAACCATGTACCGGAGAGGGGTAGCCTCAACCTCCCAGGTTCCTCCACCAGAAGAAAAAATCACTTTCTCATCAGCGGACATGCCGGATTATGAAGACCCATTCTGCGACGCCCTGGTGATCCAGACGGCAGTGGAGAACTATACCGTTTCAAGGATACTGGTAGATAACGGGAGCTCGGTTAACGTCATCTTCAAGAAAGCTTTTGATGAGATGAGGGTTGAAGGGAAGAGAGTCTTGGCATCGGATGGACCTCTGTTCGGGTTCTCCGGGGAGAGGAAGGAGGTAGAAGGAGGAGTAGGGTTACACGTAAGGTTGGGGGGCGTGTCGCGGAACTGCAGGTTCGTGATCGTGGATGCCCCGAGCAGCTACAACGCCATCTTTGGGCGCCCCCTCATCAGCGCCTTTCGCTGCGTCCCCTCCTCGTTCCATCAGTGCCTCAAGTTCAACAATGGGGGGGTGCAGGTCAGGGTCAGAGGGGACCCGAAGGTGGCAAGACAATGTTACGTTACAGCAGTCAACACCATATCGTGGATGGCGGAGGCGGAAGAGTTGGAAACAGAGATGGCGGCCCTAGAGGAGGTTGTGGAGGAAGAGGAGACGGTCCTTGAGGAGGTGAGAAAGGAAGCTGGAGAGGTAGCTGGAGAGGAAGCTGGAGAGGAAGCTGGAGAGGAAGCTGGAAAGGAAGCCGGGGAGGAAGGGACAGAGAAGGTGCGAGGGGATGTGCAGGTGGTACGAAGGAGCGAGGGGCCGGAAAGCTAGGAGGGGACAATGGAAGTAGAAGAGCAGGCGGCGATAGAAGTCGAGGGAGAAGTCCCGGGAGGCATAGGAGCCGAGCAGCAGCAGCAGAGGGGGGTAGAAGCGATGGAGATTGAGGAGGAAAAAGGAGAGCTGGAACTGGAGGAAGAGGCAAGAACCGGTTGGGAGCAGCCGCGGTTGGAACCGGCTGAAGAAGTGGTGGAGATGGAGGTCTTCACCAAAGCAGGAGAGGTGCAAAGGGTGCGGGTCAGCGGGGGGTTGAGTCTTGAGGCCCGGGAGCAGGTACGAGCCTGCATTCAAAGCAACGTTGACGTCTTCGCTTGGAGCGCGGCGGACATGCCGGGCATCGACGCCGACATAGCCTGCCATCGCCTGAACCTGGATCCCCGCGCCCGCCCCATCCGTCAGAAGATAAGAGCCATCGCCACCAAGCTGGAAGAGCCCATTCGCGAGGAGGTCAAGAAGCTCCTGGAGGCGGGCTTCATCTCAGAGATCCAGTATCCAGGCTGGATCTCCAATGTGGTAATGGTGAAGAAAGGATGTGGTAAATGGAGGATGTGTGTAGACTTTTCTTTGTTGAATAAATCATGCCCTAAGGATTGCTATCCCCTGCCTCGGATCGACGCGCTGGTTGATTCAGCCGTCGGTTTTTCTGTCATGAGTTTTTTAGATGCTTTTTCAGGTTATCACCAGATCCGGATGCACCCTCCTGACACCAAGGATGTTTCCTTCATCACAAGGGAGGGGTGCTTCAGTTACAAGATGATGCCCTTTGGGTTAAAGAACGCAGGGGCTACCTATCAGCGCATGATGGATCGGGTCTTCCGGGATCAGAGGGGGAGGAACTTGGAGGTCTACGTCGACGATCTAATGATCAAAAGCAAATGCATAATTTCGCACCTACAAGACCTCGAGGAAACATTCGCCACCCTGAGAAGATTTAAAATGAGGCTGAATCCCTTGAAGTGTGTCTTCGGGGCAAGCCGCGGGAAGTTCCTCGGGCATCTCCTGACTCCGGAAGGAGTGGAGCCCAACCCGGACAAAGTCAAGGCCATCCTGGATCTGGAGTCACCCCGCGACGTCAAGGAGGTTCAGCGCTTGACAGGCAAGCTGGCTGGACTAAGCAGGTTCCTCTCCCGGGCAGGCGACAAGTGTTCTTCATTCTTTAAAGTGTTGCGGGGGAATCAAAGGTTCGAATGGACGGCCGAGTGCGAAGAGGCTTTCCAAGGACTGAAAAGGCAACTCTCTCAGGCTCCCCTCCTTCAGAGCCCAAAGGATGGGGAGGACTTGACCTTGTACCTCGGAGTAGGGGCGGAGGCGGTGAGCTCCGTCCTAGTAAGAGAAGAAGGAAAGAAGCAGCTTCCCATCTACTACGTCAGCCGGATATTGAGAAATGCAGAGCTTCGCTACCCCATCCTGGAAAAGCTCGCTTATGCCTTGGTCATCTCGGCCAGGAAGCTCCGGCCGTACTTTCAAGCGCATTCGATTAGGGTGGTGACCGACCACCCTCTTCGCAAGATCTTCGAAGGAGTGGAGCACTCGGGGAGGCTGGCTAAGTGGTCCATTGAGCTAAGTGAGTTCGACATCACCTTTGTACCAAGGCTCTCCATCAAGGCACAGGCAGTGGCGGACTTTCTAGCAGACTACGTTGTTGAGGTTGAGGGGGAAGAGCAGCAACCGCGAGAAGCATGGAAGTTGACGGTTGATGGGGCCTCAGGAAGTCACTCCCTAGGGGGAGGGGTGGTGTTGACAAGTCCCCAGGGGGTAACCATAGAGAAAGCAGTTATTTTACATTTCCCAGTGACCAACAATCAAGCGGAGTACGAGGCCGTTATTGCTGGCCTTCGCCTGGCAAAGGAGCTGGGGATTCAGGAGGTAGAAGTTTTCACTGATTCAAAGGTAGTGGCATCACAAATCCGGGGAGAGTTTGAAACTCGGGAGCCAACCCTCATCAGATACCTCTCCAAGGTAAGGGTGATCATCGGAGGATTCCGGTCTTTCTCAATTCAACATATTCCAAGGGAAGAAAGTGTAGCCGCCGATCGACTGGCCAAGTTAGGACCTCAGGGAGGAGGGACCTTGACGGAGCTATTCCGACCGGCTATAGATGAGGGAGAATTCATGATGGTGGATCGACAGCCCTCGTGGGTGGATCCATTCGTGGCCTTCCTAACCACCGGTGAACTGCCTGAGGGGACCAAGGTGGGGAGAAGCTTCAGGCGCAAGGCGGCTCACTACCTGATGATGGAGGGGGGTCTGCATCGCAAAATGTTGTCAGGGCTTCTAGCCAGATGTGCAACCGAAGAAGAAATCCCGAAGATTTTAAGGGAAGTGCATTCGGGCGAGTGCGGCAGTCACTCTGGAGGGAGGACACTGGAGGCTAGGGTGGTCAGACAAGGGTACTTCTGGCCCACCCTAAGGAAGGATGCCATGGAGTTTGTAAGGAGGTGCCAAAAATGTCAGCTCTTCGCCCCCCTTCAACTCTTGGCAGCTCAAAGACTCCGAAGTATCACGGCACCATGGCCATTTGCTATCTGGGGAATGGACTTAGTTGGGCCCTTTCCTCCGGCTAGTGGACAGAGGAGGTTCCTTTTGGTCATGATCGATTATTTCTCGAAGTGGCTAGAGGTAAAAGCCTTAGCCAAGGTCACCTCGCAGGTTATAAGGAATTTCATCTGGGGGGAGATCATTTGTAGACATGGGTTGCCCCAAGCAATAGTGACCGATAACGGCCCCCAGTTTGCCAGCGAGGAGTTCATCAGCTTCTGCGCTCAACTGGGAATAGATCTCCGGTTTGCCTCCGTCCATCACCCTCGGAGTAACGGTCAAGTGGAAGCAGCAAACAAAATCATTGTAAATCTACTAAAGAAGAAGGTGGAAAACTTGAAGGGAAATTGGGTGGAACAGCTCCCATCGGTCCTGTGGGCACTACGAACGACTCCGAACACGGCCACCGGTGAGACCCCCTTCAAGCTCTCTCATGGGTGTGAAGCCGTCCTACCGGTGGAGTTTGAGGTCCGGTCCCCGCGAGTCACAGCCGCGGGCGAAGGTGACGAGACTTGGAGGGTGGAGAATGAAGAGGGGCAGCGCCTCTCGTTAGATATGGTGGAGGAACTGCGAGACGTGGCGGCTATCAGGCAAGAAGAAATCAAGCGACGGATGGCCAAGCATTTTGATAAGCATGTCAGGGTCAAACAGTTCGCAGAAGGGGATCTGGTGCTGAGAAAGGTCGACGCGGCGGGAAGATCGGCTCCCGTGGGTAAGCTCCACCCGAACTGGGAAGGTCCATACATTGTAAAGGAAGTCCTCGGAACAGGGGGATACTATCTCCAGGACGTGGAGGGAAGAGCCCTAAGCCACACTTGGAGTGGTGATGATCTAAAGCGCTTCTACCCCTGAAGGGGGAGGGATGTAATCATGTATCTCAAAAATGAACTTGTTATATTATACCGATTGATTCTCCTTTAACTAGTGTCGAATTTTTCATGGCATAACATAGTTGAATGTTTTGTGATACCCCGGGCTCGGCTCGGCCCCAGGTAGACCCGCTGCGCAGGCTCTCATCTAGCTGGCAGGTCCGAAGGCTCGCCTGTGGGGGATAGGTTTGGTTGGTTTGAGATCTTCATCGGCACCCCGAGCTCGGCTCGGCCCCAGGTAGACCCGCTGCGCAGGCTCTCATCTAGCTGGCAGGTCCGAAGGCTCGCCTGTGGGGGATAGGTTTGGTTGGTTTGTGATCTTCATCGGCACCCCGAGCTCGGCTCGGCCCCAGGTAGACCCGCTGCGCAGGCTCTCATCTAGCTGGCAGGTCCGAAGGCTCGCCTGTGGGGGATAGGTTTGGTTGGTTTGAGATCTTCATCGGCACCCCGAGCTCGGCTCGGCCCCAGGTAGACCCGCTGCGCAGGCTCTCATCTAGCTGGCAGGTCCGAAGGCTCGCCTGTGGGGGATAGGTTTGGTTGGTTTGAGATCTTCATCGGCACCCCGAGCTCGGCTCGGCCCCAGGTAGACCCGCTGCGCAGGCTCTCATCTAGCTGGCAGGTCCGAAGGCTCGCCTGTGGGGGATAGGTTTGGTTGGTTTGAGATCTTCATCGGCACCCCGAGCTCGGCTCGGCCCCAGGTAGACCCGCTGCGCAGGCTCTCATCTAGCTGGCAGGTCCGAAGGCTCGCCTGTGGGGGATAGGTTTGGTTGGTTTGAGATCTTCATCGGCACCCCGAGCTCGGCTCGGCCCCAGGTAGACCCGCTGCGCAGGCTCTCATCTAGCTGGCAGGTCCGAAGGCTCGCCTGTGGGGGATAGGTTTGGTTGGTTTGAGATCTTCATCGGCACCCCGAGCTCGGCTCGGCCCCAGGTAGACCCGCTGCGCAGGCTCTCATCTAGCTGGCAGGTCCGAAGGCTCGCCTGTGGGGGATAGGTTTGGTTGGTTTGAGATCTTCATCGGCACCCCGAGCTCGGCTCGGCCCCAGGTAGACCCGCTGCGCAGGCTCTCATCTAGCTGGCAGGTCCGAAGGCTCGCCTGTGGGGGATAGGTTTGGTTGGTTTGAGATCTTCATCGGCACCCCGAGCTCGGCTCGGCCCCAGGTAGACCCGCTGCGCAGGCTCTCATCTAGCTGGCAGGTCCGAAGGCTCGCCTGTGGGGGATAGGTTTGGTTGGTTTGAGATCTTCATCGGCACCCCGAGCTCGGCTCGGCCCCAGGTAGACCCGCTGCGCAGGCTCTCATCTAGCTGGCAGGTCCGAAGGCTCGCCTGTGGGGGATAGGTTTGGTTGGTTTGAGATCTTCATCGGCACCCCGAGCTCGGCTCGGCCCCAGGTAGACCCGCTGCGCAGGCTCTCATCTAGCTGGCAGGTCCGAAGGCTCGCCTGTGGGGGATAGGTTTGGTTGGTTTGAGATCTTCATCGGCACCCCGAGCTCGGCTCGGCCCCAGGTAGACCCGCTGCGCAGGCTCTCATCTAGCTGGCAGGTCCGAAGGCTCGCCTGTGGGGGATAGGTTTGGTTGGTTTGAGATCTTCATCGGCACCCCGAGCTCGGCTCGGCCCCAGGTAGACCCGCTGCGCAGGCTCTCATCTAGCTGGCAGGTCCGAAGGCTCGCCTGTGGGGGATAGGTTTGGTTGGTTTGAGATCTTCATCGGCACCCCGAGCTCGGCTCGGCCCCAGGTAGACCCGCTGCGCAGGCTCTCATCTAGCTGGCAGGTCCGAAGGCTCGCCTGTGGGGGATAGGTTTGGTTGGTTTGAGATCTTCATCGGCACCCCGAGCTCGGCTCGGCCCCAGGTAGACCCGCTGCGCAGGCTCTCATCTAGCTGGCAGGTCCGAAGGCTCGCCTGTGGGGGATAGGTTTGGTTGGTTTGAGATCTTCATCGGCACCCCGAGCTCGGCTCGGCCCCAGGTAGACCCGCTGCGCAGGCTCTCATCTAGCTGGCAGGTCCGAAGGCTCGCCTGTGGGGGATAGGTTTGGTTGGTTTGAGATCTTCATCGGCACCCCGAGCTCGGCTCGGCCCCAGGTAGACCCGCTGCGCAGGCTCTCATCTAGCTGGCAGGTCCGAAGGCTCGCCTGTGGGGGATAGGTTTGGTTGGTTTGAGATCTTCATCGGCACCCCGAGCTCGGCTCGGCCCCAGGTAGACCCGCTGCGCAGGCTCTCATCTAGCTGGCAGGTCCGAAGGCTCGCCTGTGGGGGATAGGTTTGGTTGGTTTGAGATCTTCATCGGCACCCCGAGCTCGGCTCGGCCCCAGGTAGACCCGCTGCGCAGGCTCTCATCTAGCTGGCAGGTCCGAAGGCTCGCCTGTGGGGGATAGGGTTTGGTCTGGTTGGCTTGGTTCAATGAAAGGGAGGAAGGCACGTCGGCTGGGGTAGACCCGCTGCGCAGGCTCTCATCTAGCTGGCAGGTCCGAAGGCTCGCCTGTGGGGGATAGGTTTGGTTGGTTCGAGATAACCCCGAAAGAGCTGCGCAAGAGAGAGATGAAAGGGAGGAAGCACGTTGGGAATACCAAATGACAAGTAAAAAAGAAGAGAGAGATCTCGGCAGAGATAGATCTCGACAGAGATAGATCTCGGCAGAGATAGGTCTCGGCAGAAGGTTCCCTATTGAAGGGAACTCGAGGAGGGGAAGCTTCCGCCAAAAGGGTTCCTCTCAGTGATTCTCGAACAAATAGGCGAGATCGTCATACGATGGGCTAGTGGGGACTCGCGCAGTCTAGAGGGGACGGTCCCGTCTTAAGGATTCGAGAGTCACGCTTCCGGCTGGCCGGTTACCGCGGGTTCTCGCTGATTCATCGCTACGAATTTCCTAAGAAGGCCAAGGGCCTTGGCGGAAGCCTACGCCGAAAGCATTCAACTACGACAATCACATCAAACACATTCGCAAATAACAGAATGTTCGCAAGAAAAAACATTTGCATTAACAAATACTATATACGGGTACAAAATGATAGCGTCTCGCGCTTTACATAGAAATGAAAAACAAAAGTAAGAAGGGGACCCTCAAGGGGACAAGCTGTATCCTTCTGAAGTCTCGCTGGAGCTTCCGCTGGAGCTTCCGCCGGAGCTCCCCCCGGAGGTCTCGCCATCCGCTGCGGGGGACTTTGGGACATCCGAGGGAGGGGTATTGGGGGCGCCAGGGGGCTTTGGGATGGGCTCGAAGAGCCATGGGACAAGTTGCGGAGCGGTAATGTCTTTGCCCCTTCCGTCCCAACAGTTGATGTCGCGCAGCGTCTCCAGCGTCAACTTTACGGTGGCTTGCGCGTTCCCCTGAAGGAGCTTGTCAATGTCATAAGCCGAGTAATACTGGCTCTTCAATCTCTCATCCAGCGGAGGGGCTGCACTCGCCTCGAGGCGCGCGATCTGCTCTCGCAGGAGAACGTTGTCATAGCGGGCCTGAGACAGCTCCTCGCGAAGTGCGGCTTGAGCGGAATCCTGAACAACGGGAGGTTAGCATAAGAGAAGGGTTAGGATTGCGAGAACAAGGGATTCTGAAAGGTCTCGCTTACCCCTTCCGCTTGGCGCGTGGATAATAATTGCTGGGTCTCGGCCAGCTCCTTGGCCAGAGAGGCCGCCTGGGCCACCGCATCGTCCCTGGCCTTGAACATGTCTTGGAAGTTGCGGTCTATCGTAATGCTCCGCCGGGCGCACATGTGCGCAAGCTCCAGCCCACGCATTAAAGCGCGAGTGGATTCGTATGCCAACAGCCGGGTTGACATCCTGTCGTAGACGCTAGCGTCCTCCCGGCTGTAGAGGCCATAGCCTAAAGCGAAAGCTTCGCCGGTGACCTCATCTCGCTCCGCCCAGCTCGGCAAAAGGGACGAGATCGTGACCCTGTTGGCGTCAGGGTCCCATTGCAGCAGCGGCTTGTTCTCCGCGTCCAGACACCTCACGCCGAGACCAAAGTTGCGATGACCCCGCGGCACCTCGTCAGACGGGGGTTGGCCGGAGGTCCCGGCGGCGGCACCCTCGCTCTCGGCGGCGCCAGGGGTCCGAGGGTTCTCGGCAGGCGTCCCGGAGCCGCCCCTGGTGGCCGCAATCCTGCTTACTGCCTCCAGGACCTCCTCGAAGGAGCGGCCGGCGGGGAGAGGTTGGACGGGCTGGACAACCACAGCCTTGCCCTTCTCGGTATCCGTGGTCTTGGGCCTCTTGATTGGCTGAGGTGCGGAAGCAACCGGCTTTCGCTTCACAACACCGCTCGAGGGGGGGAGGCCCGGCTCCTTTCGGCAGGCTTGCGCGGCGGCTTTCGCAAGAGCCAGCGGGTCCTTCGGAGGCTGACTCCCTCCGGCGCGAGCCTCGTCAAAAGGCTGGCGGAGAGGGATCTCGCGCTCTCCTGCAAAAACAATAGCGATAAGTTCTAACCTTGGAAAGGGCAAGGAAAAGATAAATGAAGGCGAGACCCTACCTTCTCCCGGAAGTACAGGGGAAAGAGAATCGACGTCTCGCCGGAGGTGGAGGACGTCGAAGTCCTTGGTTCCGAAGAACTCAAGGAGGGCACTCTCGCGGGAGCCCAAGGACGGAGGCTTGTAGGCGGCATCCTCGTACTGGATGGGGGCTAGGGGTACGTTCCCGAAGTCGCCGGAGACGTAGATGAACTTCTCGCCCCAATGATGATGCTTGTTGGCGAGACCGATCGTCTTCAGCAGTTGCCCGGAGAAGAACACCACGCCTCCTTTCGCGCGGAAGGTAAACAGCTTGCGGAAGATCGGCAAGCTGAACTCGATCCTCTCGGAACGCATGTAGCATATGAATGCCACGAGAATGGCAACTGAATTAGGGTTCAGCTGCGCGGGAACCACCCCGTAGTACCGGAGAGCCTGTCGCATCTCAGGCCACAGCGGAAGGCGGAAGCCCACCTCGAAGTGTTCAATAGGGATGGCGAGCTCCCCCTCCCCTGCAGTGTTGACTTTGTCATGACTGCCCGGGGGCCGCGCGACGAAGCCGGCGGGAACGTGCTGGGTCTTGGTCAGATTGAACTCCTCCAGAGTGAGAGTACAGGAAGGGAAGAGATGCTTTTGGAAGGCTTCCGCGCAGTTGGATCGTCCTTCACCACCACCCGGCATCGCAATAGGGTTTGAAGGCGAGATCTACGGGGAGAAGGCGAGAGCGAGAACGGGGCGAGAACGGAAGTGGAAGACAGAAAAGGGCGAGAGCTTTGCGAAGACCGCGAGAACAACAGCAAAGAGGAGAGAGACTGGAATCAGAGAAATGAATGTGGTAGGTGAGCCTCCTATTTATAGAAAATCGTGGTAATGATGGCTGTTTTCAAAAAGGCGGCGGGGGAACAGCCGGCGCGTCCTAGGTCAGCGGCGCTTCGTTTTTCCCGCCCGAATCTGACAGCGACTGATTAACTAAGCAGCTGGCGCAAACGTTGCGAAACGTCATATGGCCGGTAAGATAGGCGGAAGCAAGGTGGCTCTCGCCACCCCAAAGGCCTGGGAAGGTAACTCATACGCATACAAAAATATTAAAGACAGAGCCGTTGCTCTCGCTGAGCGGGAACGCGATAAAAAAATAATAATAATACAATAAGCGAATAAAGTGCGGGAACATTAGTTACAACTCCAAGCGAAAAAGAAAGGGTACATTAGAGAAGGGAAGGCCAGGGGAAGAGGAGGGGAGGTCTCGCGCTTCAGTATGGCTCCCAGCGCCATTTCCCTTGCTCCCAGCGCCACTTGCCTCGGTCCCGCATCTTGGTCCGGGGAGGCGCCTGCGGGTTGAAGTAGGATGACAGAACGCTGCATCCCAGGTCAACCCGGCGAGACAGATCCCGGATCCTCTCGATGCATCTCTCAGGTGAGGACCCGGCGGTAGCTCCCCCGGGCCGGTCCATCTCGCCTAGAAGGAAGTCTCGCTCCAGGGACTCCAGCCTTTTCTCCACTGACTGGCGAAACTCTCTGGCCGCAAGGTCGCGGACCCGTTCTCGCCGGATGAGTTTCGACAGAATGGCGGCAACCTTCTTCCCCCGTCTTTTCGCGCTCCCGGCACCGGTCAGGATCTCCTCCATCTCGTCAGATGAGGGGAAGGGAGAGCTCTCGCCATCCTCTCCTTCTCTTTCTTCTTCTTCTTCTTCTTCCTCTACCTCAGCGCCAGGCCGCGAGTCCATGTCCCCTGTCAAAAGAAGCCCCATTTTAGCGGAAGCTGAAGAATAGCAGCGATAAGATTGCCATATACCTTCGGAGTGACGAGGCCCCCCGGTCGACGGTAGGCGAGAAGGCCCAGCCCCCCCCCCCCCCCCCCCCTCAGCTCCAAAGAGGAGGTGGATTGGCTTTCCTTTGCCGGGGGGGTAGACCTTGCGGATGGTGATCCCGGCCTGATCGAGAGCGGGGGAGCGGGTCTCCTCAGCCGCTAGAGGACTAACGTCTAGCGGTGGCACAGGGATCTCGGCACTTTTTCCTCTCGCCGATAGGGAGGAGTCAACCACATGGGCAGGCTGATTCGCAGTTCTCGCCCCACCGTCCTGGGTGGCGAGATCCGAAGGTGCAGGAACCAACGCTGCGAGAAATCAGGTCAGCATTTGGAAATACCAGGCGAAGCCAAGAAGGGAACCTTTACCAGCGGTGTTCGGGTCTGGCGGAGGAGGCGCCTCGGGAACCTGTGGATGATCATCGTGATGGCTAGAGGGTGGATCCGAACGTTCTCGCGGGGACGCGGCAGCGTCAGGAACCGTCTCCTGCGAGAGGTATTAAGTTCAACAATTGAGCAACTGGTTGTTAATTGGTATATCAAGCTTACCTTCCGCGGCGAGATGTCGTCCGCGCAACTAGGGGTCGGGGTGGGCGGGCTCCTGTTCTCGCGGGATAGGTCCCGCTGAACCACCTTCGCCTTCTTCTTCTTCTTCTTCTTAGGCAGAGAAGGCTCAGCAACTGACGACTGTCTCGCCAGCCATGGGGCGACAAGGGCACTGTTAGCCCTAGCTCGCGCCTGCGCCGCGTTGATGCGGTCCTGCAGATCCTGCGGAAGAGGTTTATCGGCACGCTTGGAAGGCATAGCGAGAGAGGGCGAGAGCTCAGAAGGAGAATGACGACTCGAGGGAAGTGTTATGACCGTCCATCGGCACTCATATTTATAGGCGCCGTACGGCCCACCGAAAGATTCCCTGACGTTGACACGTGCTCAGCGAATATTTTGGGTTGAACATGTCTTTTCGAGCGCGGCGCTAGCTCAAAAAGAGCGGGGATTGTGTACAACCCCATATTCGCTGAGCCAGACATGGAGGCACAATGGTCACAGGAGGGTTAGCCAAAGTGGTCCCGCCCTAAGGAGGATCTCGCCCACAGAAGGCGGAAACGCTCTCGCCGGATGCTATAGAAGAGAAACCGTGGGCCGAGAGCGCCAAGCGCGGACTGCGCGGAAGCGCTCTCGCCCAAACCAAGCCTCAATCCCGAAAAGTTCTCGCTTGCGCTGTGCGAGAACGTTCGCGCCGCGCCCTGGGCCGAAAGGTCTCGGCACCAGCTCTCGCCGAGTGGGGCCCAGGGTCTTTGGAAGAATGTCCTAATTGCCCTCAGGAGAAATTACTTCAGTACCCTCAGAAAAACAGCGGGTTTTGGCTATTGGCAGACCAACCAGGGGCTTTTCAGTAAATTCAGGACAGCAAAATGCTATAAATAGACCCATAAGGGCTCCTTAGAAAGCAAGTATCATTGTCTCCGGAATTCTAGTGCTTTCTGAGGAGCTCCTAGCCCAGCTTTGGCTTTGGAGGGGAAGCTCTCAGAGATCTTCCGGGTGTGAGGTGGGACCTCCCTGCTGAGGCTTTTGGGTCAGTCTTAGGTCCTTAGAATCCAGTCAAGGGGTGAGACTTGAGGGAAGTAGGTTTTGGCTGCACCCCTTTTTCTTCGAACTTCAGTTGAGGTCATATTTGGCTTCAACACCCGCAACATATACATGAGTAGTCAAAATGACCGTAAAAATATATACATAAATATTACAATTTTTATTTTGTAAAACAATATACATTTTGACCTAAAAATATTAATTTTGACTTTAATAAAGTTGATTGATTTAATGTCATAACCTTATAAATACCACTAATATACCTAATGACAACCTTTCTTGAGTAGACCGCTGACATGCCTAATGACAACCTATCAGAGTAGGTGTAGGAGATCTACTAAAAAACTTTTTGAATTAAAATGAATTTTCATCATTACTTCTAATTTTTTGATAGTGTAATTACTTGAATGGACATTGTATTTTAATTTATTTGAAATAGATTATAATAAATGAAGTCATTAAAAAATAAAAATGAGGGCATAATTGATATTTTTGAATGTTTCACCAAAGACAATTTTTCCCTTATAATAGTGAAAGAATATATATATATATATATATATATATATATATATATATATATATATATATATATATATATGTATTTATATTTATATGACTTTATATATTATATGTATATATATATATATATCTCCATACATATATGTATACACTATATATATAAATATAATAAATAATAAGTAGGGGCTTACATGCTTGGAGGCGTCGAAGAAGGTGACCGAGAACCCCATGCATGCAAATGTGGTGGTAGGGCTCCATGTTGACGAATCTGAGTCGTATGCGAACTTTGGTCGTGACAGCGGGATATTGCCTATAAACCCTCTCAGGCCTGCCATATTCCTACATAATAGAAAATATATGCGTTAGACTTTAAAATATTATTTTTTGTACAAAATATTTTATAAAAATCACGAACAAATGCACATATTTAAAATATCTGATTAAATATTGGCCCTAAATGATGCTTAAATTATTTGTCATCAAACACCTCCATATTTACTCGTTGCTTGTCCCGAGCAAACAATTTTTTCATAAGGGTAGAAATGTCTAATGCTAGCTAGTGGTTCGAAAATGAGAGAGTAAACAGCAAATTCTTGCACCGGCGTGTATAGAGATTTTAGTAGAAAAAACATTCTTGGCATCTATTCTATTCTATAATATTTCAAAATTGTGTTTGAATTATTTATTTCTATTTATAAATTGAGTCAACGGGAAATCTTAAAGTTATGTAGAGGAAGACTATAGTATGATTGCTGAGATTTAAATTACTAGATGCTGACGCTCGGGGTGGTTTCCATAGAAATCCATAGACTTGCATGTTTGCACATTCTCCACTACACTTCATACTAAATTAACTCTTTGGATCTTTAGGTCTTAAACTTAGGGCTTAGGTGAGGTAAACAGTGATCAACAAGAAGGCGTGTTCCACTTAAACAAAGACTTTTGAGCTAAAATTTTTTTCTTCTTCTTTTTTCATAGTTGAGATCATTCTCAGTATGCATGTGCATACCTAGATCACATATCAATATAAAATTCTTCTTTTTGAAACAACACTGATATATTTTATTTTTCATAGTTGGGATCATTCCAAGTATGCATGTGCATACCTACGTCACATATCACTATGAAATTCTTCTTTTTAAAACAACACCCATATATTTTATTTTTCATAGTTGGGATCATTCCAAGTATGCATGTGCATACCTAGGTTGCATATAACTATGAAACTTTTCTTTTTGAAACAACACTCATATATTTTATTTTTCATAGTTGGGATCATTCCAAGTATGCAAATGCATGCATAGGCCGTCTATCACTATAAAACTTTGCTTTTTTGAATCAACGACCAGTTTTTCATTAATTTAGCTCAAAAGTTAAGTGTTCATGGGTTTTGCTTTTTGATTTTGGTCATGAAATGGTGTGGGTGAATAGATAAAAAGGATAAAGGCTCAAAAGTGTGTAACCAAGGGTAGTGATTTCGGCATGGAAGCATAAGCTCAAACTATCCAAACAGAGACCTAAATCATTTTCGTAAAGCTAATTAGACTGGAGTGCACATATTTCGAAAGTAGCTTGGTGCAAGTTCTAGACACCAAGAAATAACACCCTTTATTTCAAATCCAGAAATAGCTTTCTAACAATCGTCTACACACTTGCTTAAACTACTTTTTGATTATACCAGATTCATTTTAGAAGTAAAATAGAAATATCTTTACGCAAATTGAAAATTCATAATTTTAGATTTATACCAAGAAATTAGTTCTACACAAATCCTATTTAAACGTATGTGTTTGACTAGGGGTACTACATGAGTAAACATGTTTACTCATCAAACGATTCAAAAGCTATTCTAGCACGAAAAATTTCTAGCTCATATGAAAAATTCAATTCACTTGAAACTTACAATTAAATAAGCATGGTGATTTTGATAAACTAAGCGAAAATCAAAAATTTTATTCCCCTTTTTTAAAAACAATTCCTAGACTCCCCGAGGTCTGCCCTGTGAAGAGTTCGCAGCGGTACTAGGAGATATGATGGGATGACGAGCCCAACCTCCCTTTCTAGAAAATTACATTTTGATTTTCTAAAAAAAAATTTGTACTTTTCTTTTAAAGTACTAAAAGTTTTCTGTTTTTTTAAAAATGTGCAATAAATAAGACTAGATTTTTTTTAAAACAAATAAATTAAAAATTAACTAATGTTACCCCTCCATACTTAAAGATAAACATTATCACCAATGTTTAAAACTAAGTGTAAAACTAAAAAAAAATGCTTAAAGAAACAAGATTATAAGAGGACTTCCCTGAGTGGTCGTCGGGAAGGCTGCTTATAATCCATGGAAAGACCCTAAAAAACATATTAGAACAAACAAAAGAATAATAATAAAAGATAATTGTGGGGTGCCTCCCATAAGCGCTTTGTTTACTGTTGCGTAGCTTGACTATGTAACGATTTTAAATGTTTGGAAGATTTAATGACTCAATTTTTCCGATTGAGGGGTCGTCGGGGTGATATTGTTTTAATCGGTGCCCATTAACTTTGAATGAGCCGTTTTCCGGGTGTTCAATTAGCACGGTCCTATATGGTCAATTATCTTTCACGACAAGGGGGTCGGACCATTAGGACTTTAATTTTCCCGAAAAAAGCCTAAGTCTAGAATTAAAAAGAAGGACTAGATCTCCCGGTGAAAAAGATTTTGGATTTTTAATATTTCTATCGTAATAAAACTTAGTTCTCTCCTTATAGAATTTGTTATTTTCATAGGCGTTTGCACGTCATTCATCTAATTCATTTCATTGAAATTTTCTTTGTTCGGAGGCTATGTTTAGATCTAAATTTAAAATTTTGAGTGCCCAATATTGAAAGATATAGTACCTAAACACCTAGAGGGGGGGGTGAATAGGTGACCAAATTCTTTTTGACTCTTTATGGCAGCAATCAGTTTTTAACACAGAATTTAAACTACTATTGCACAGCAATCACAAGTATTCACAGCAAATCACAGCACACAGAAGACATACAGTTTTATAGTGGTTCCCCAAGTTTTGGGTACATCCACTTCCCCCTTCGCCTATCTAGCAGTGTACTAGATTCGGCCAAACTTCTCCACTGTCTCAGAACCCAAACTGGTTCCTACACCTCAGGCCCAAGGCCCTACAACTCAGCTTTTCCACAGAGCCTACACTCAGCCACAAAGGCCTACACTCAGCCACAAAGGCCTACACTCAGAGATTTCAATCTCTTACACTCAGGCTCTCAAGCCCTACACTCAGCCTTTATAATTACAGGCTTACAAAAACTCAGATCCAAAGGATCCTACAAGATAAAATGTATATAACAATTGTTAACTCAGCAACCCAAAGACAAGAGAGGGGAGTTGTGAGTTTCTTGATGAGTTCTTGGAAGAACTCAGCTGAAATCAATCTGACTTAGCTTTCTTCAAAGCTTCTTGAAAGTAGAACTCAATAAAATTGACTCCTTCTGCAGTTGATCCTTGATCTCTGCCACTTAGAATTCAGAATAAATCTGAACCCTTCTTCTCAGCCTAGTTCCAACGGCTGATTTCTTGGATGGAGCTCTCTCTCTCCAACTTCTTAGATCTGCACTTTATTCTTCAAGGAATAGCTAGATCTACTTTGATAGATACTTGATCAATAATGTGAACAACCACTTCTGTAGACTGTATAAGCCTATTTATAGGCCTTCTTCATGGTAACCGGCTGGTCCGGTCCATAACTGAATTCTGACAACTCTGACAAGTGCTGTAGACCGGCTGGAACGGCAGCTGTCAAGTCATCCAGTTAGTTCTTGAAAGTTCTCTAACTGTCTGAAAGTGTCGAGACTTTCTGTCTTTAAGTGTCGACACTTCTAGACCAAGTGTCGACACAAGTTGTGTAAGTGTCGACACAGGTCTACAAGGTGTCGACACAACTCCTTGTGTTGTAGATACTATGTCTCGACACAGTTTCTTCTTCATGTGTCGACACTGAAATTGAGTGTCGACACAAGTACTTGATCTTCTGTATTTTCCTGAATTCTTCTAAGTGTCGACACATCTCCTTTGTGTCGACACATCTTCATGTGTTGATCTTGTCAGTGTCGACACTTCTTCTTGGTGTCGACACTTGTCTTCAGTGTTGATACTTGCTGAGTGTCGACACAGCTCCTTGTATCGACACTTGATTCTTCTGTTGAGACTTCAGCTGAGTGTCGACACATTCCCTTAGTGTCGACACTTGTACTTAGAATATTTTGTTGATCTTACTGTTCTTTGCTAAGTGTCGACACAGCTCTATGTGTCGACACTTTCTTCAAGTGTTGCGTCTTCAGCTGAGTGTCGACACATTGTTCTTGGTGTCGACACTTACTTCAAGTGTTGACTCTTCTATTGAGTGTCGACACATTGTTCTGGGTGTCGACACTTATACTTAGTCTCTGCTGACCTTTGTTGAGTGTCGACATAGCTCCTTGTGTCGACATTTTCTGGTGTAGACACAGTTCTTCTAGGTGTCGACACTGCTGCTAAGTGTCGACACAGCTTTACTGTACTTTTCTTCACTGAGTGTCGACACAGCTCCTTGTGTTGACACTTTGTGTCTGGTGTCGACTCTGCATCCCAGGTGTCGACACAATGACTCCAAGTGTCGACACTGCTTGCATGGGTGTCGACACAAGTCTTCTTAAGTGTCGACACTTTCCCTCTGGGTGTCGACACATGTACTTAGAAACTTTTTGCTTCAGTCCTGCAAATACTTAACCTGCACAAGTAACTCAAATACACATCAAATACATTTTGATGTATATCATTGAGTTGGGTGAGGCTTCTTCAAATCAGGTACATTTAAACCAATGTACCCAACAATCTCCCCCTATTTGGAGAAGTCATAACCCTTAGTCAATGATATACACCATTCATAATTAAATTACAAAATGATGTAAAGCAGGATTATATACAGCGGGGTAAACATAAACATGTATCAATCGCACATGTATTCATATACATCATCACAGAACAAATATGAAATAGACATAGACATCATCACAGAACAAATATGAAATAGATTTAACATATAACACATTGTTCTAATATCTGTCATATTCTTTTTCAGAAGTTCACAAAATGTTTTACATCAAAAAGATTACAAAGTAAACTTCAAGAAAATTCTAAATCTATTTCTGTTCTGGCTCCTTAATCACAATTCCTTTTCCAGCTTGAACTTTAGCTTGGACAGGAGCATCAGCAACTTCAGCATCAGCAGGCTTCTTGCCTTTCAGATCTTTCTTCTTAAGCTCTTCTGCCTTTAATCTTCTGCCTTTCAAAATAATGGTATGGCTTTGGAAAGTACTTGCTAGGCTCCTGAGCAGTAGGAGGTAGCTTTCCCATCTTGGCCTTCCTTCTGTATTGAACTATAGCCTCCTGTCTAGTTTCATGTTTTCTCCATTCAGCCTTAGAGAACCACTTGTTCCTGTCTTGAATGTTATCTTTGGCAGCTTTCCAGGCAGTCAATATAATGTTTCTAGAGGTAGGGCTCCACTGCTCAAAGTCTGGTCTCTGTTCAGCTTGTTCCCTAAACCTCTTCTTTGACAATCTTGTTTCTTCTTCTTTCTGCATTGCCTCTTGTATTGCTTCAGAAATAGGCTGAACAACTTTCTCAATAATAACATTGTCCTTGCCCCCAGGTGGGCTATACATATACTGTACATCAGCATGTATCATGTCAAAATCTGGAGGAGGATAAATGACTTGAGCCACTTCAGGTTGCTCCCCTCCTAGATATGCAGGTTGAATTCTAGATTCTGCCACATTATCATCATCACAAAGAGGAGGATAACCCAGGGTAGCTCTGATAGAATTTGATATCCATTTGGCATGATCAGAGCTGGCCTTGACTAAAACCCTCTCCCCCTTTATGACTTCTCTCTCTATATGATCTCTCACATCATCTTTTTGAAATCTCACCTGATTATCCAAATAATTAACTCCATCTTTAAAGAAAGGTTTTAACCTTTGGAGTTTGTTAGTTATATTCTTCTGAGATTCTTGAATGGCAGTCTTAATAGCAGTGAGTTCTTCTTGAAATACTTTGTCAAATTCAGCTTTAACAGTAGTAGAAGATGTAGAAGGTCCAGCAGCTATGTTTTTCATTTCAGTGGCAATATCATTATGGGAAGCAGTCAAATTGTCATTCATCCTTATCTGATTTTCAAGAACATACCCTTGCTTCAATGCTATGTCATCTACTTGAGTCTTTATCTTTTCTTGGTGTGTAGCTAAGTACACCACTGCATTCCCCCCTTTGTGGAAGCATTCTGTCATCTCTTTCTTGTTAAGATTCATCTCAAATCTTATTGACTTTATGTCCTGGGCTAGATCAAACTGCAAAGATTTCTGTCCTACATCTACATAAGTTTCTAGTGCTTTTCTATGCTCATCCAACTTGAGCTGCATGGCAACCATCAGATCACTATAGTCTATGGATGGTGCTGGCTGAACTATAGGTTGTTGAGCAACAGTTTGCAAAGCCTTCTTGTAACTTTGGCTTCTTCTCCTGAAGACCTGAAATTTCTTCTTCTTTGCCATAACAATCTCCTCATCTTCAGAGGCAGAAGTGCTGGCTATATCCACCCTCTCCTTAGGGCTTGGAGGCTTCTCAGTTTGCACATCTGGTGCCTTCTCAGTTTCTTGCCTCATAGGCTCTTCCAGACTTTGCATGTGCTCCCCCTCAACTGGAGCATTTTCTCCTTCAGCAGCAGTTGGTTATTTTTCAAAGTCTTCTTGATCTAGATTTAGGAAAAGATCTTCCATGGTATACTCTTGTGGAGACTGAGCAGGAGAAATTCTGGTCTCTTCAATCACTAGATCAGGAACTATGGGAGCTGCAACAGATGTGTCTTCCAAGACAGCATCTGGCACTTGATTATCCAGCTGAGTTTGTTGATGAACATCAGTCAAATCAGTATCTTTCATAGGAAAATCTAAAGTGTTTAGTTCAGTGATTACCTCTAGTATGATGGTGGTTGCTTGTTCACTTTCTAGTGTAGTGGGTTCATCTACAACTGGAAGCTCCCCCTGGCTTTGATCCTTTTGTATGGGGCTAGCTTGAGGTAGCTCCCCCTAGATCTCAGCATCATCTTGAGGAGCAGGAGATTTTACAGCTGGTTCTTCTACATTCTCATCTGATGAGAAGACAACTTGCTCTTCACTTTCAGAGCTGCTAGTTGGAACCTGAGCCATTGGAGCAGTCTTCCTCTTCTTCTTTGGAGGTGATATCTTCTCAGAAACTATCTTCTCAGGGGTTGGCATCTCCTTAGTCAACACCCTGTCCCATCTAGAGAAAATTCTCATATCCATTTTTCTCATGTGATTGATTTTGCTTCCAGCAGCTTGTTGCATAACCTCTGGTATGGTACCAGCTAGGTATAAACTTAAATTTCTGCCCAGGTTGGGCTTCTTCAAGCTTTCCTTAATCTTCTCATAAACTACCATAGACTAGTCAATTTTCAGAGAGAAGATTATCCTTGTCATAATATTAAACATATAGGCAGACACTCTGTCATGCCCTCCTGGCTTGCTGAGTATGACTTTGCCAACAATCTCTGAGAGGAATTTCCCTTGATTGTTCATGCCTTTTCTAAGAAATACTGATCCAGAGCTTCATCTTAGGATCCAGTCCACACCAGGTTAGAGCTTCCCTGGTCTTTGAAGCAGTAACCTCATCATCCTCTTTAGTTCTTGGTAGCTGTAGTATCTTCCTCAGACTTTTAGGTGATACCTTCACCTTCTGACCATGAACCCTGGATTTGATTTTGAATCCAGTTTCGTCTAGCTTAGCTCCATTGAGGAATTCTAGTACCTCTTTCTTCCAGATTTTAGTAGGTTCAAAAACAAGATATTCTAACCCTGAATCGTCTACTAGGGTTACGACAGTCTTGATTTCTTGATCAGCATCATCGAAAGCATTGTGCACCAGCTCGTATCCTTCGTTGACGTTCTCCTCTAGCTTAGGCGCCATTAGGGTTTGTAGAATTTGTCTTGAGAGAAGAGAGGTGTCGACACAGAAGTTTGGTCTCGAAACTTTGAAGCGTGTCGACAAATTTTCTAAGACAAAACCCCTATTTATACCTTTCTAATTTTGAAGATGAACAGGCGGGACAGCTAATTAAATTGTGTCGACACTGGCAATAAGTGTCGACACTGACTTTACTTAGAGAATTCTGAGTAAAACTTAAGTGTCGACACCACTTTGAATGTGTCGACACCTACTTGACATATGTCGACACTAATATTCTGAAGTGTCGACGCCAACTTCCTAGATGTGTCGACACCTTTTTCCTGAAGTGTCGACACCTACTTTCTGTGTCGACATAGAAATCTCTATGTGTCGACACCTTTTTACTTAGCATTTCCAATTCTGTAAACTTACTCTAAGTTTATCATTCCTAGTTCAATTTAAATCTATTGAACTTAGCTTCTTCTAGGGGCTTAGTATACATATCAGCTAATTGATTATCAGTTTTCACATATTCCAATAAATATCTTCTCTTTCTACATGCTCCCTAAGAAAATGATATTTAATTTCAATATGTTTTGTTCTACTATGGGATACAGGATTATTAGTTATTGAAATAGCACTAGTAGAATCACAAAAGAGTGGAGTTCTACTTACCTGAATTCCATAGTCCTCAAGCTGATGTTGTATCCACATAAGTTGAGAACAGCAACTTCTGCAGCACATACTCTGACTCTGCAGTGGAGATAGCACACTTGTTTGCTTTTTGCTACTCCATGAAATTAGTCTCCCACATAGGAATTGATAGGTTCCAGTAGTGCTTTTTCTATCTTCTTTGCATCCTGCAAAGTCTGCATCTGAATAACCTGTTAGTTCAAAATCCCCATTCCTAGAGTACCAGAGGCCTAGATAGGGAGTGCCCTTTAGATATCTCAATATTCTTTTGACTGCAGTCAAATGAGACTCTTTAGGGCAGGCTTGATACCTTGCACAGACACATGTACCATACATGATATCTGGTCTACTTGCAGTCAAGTATAATAGGGAGCCAACTATCCTCTATACAAGGTTTCATCTACAGGTTTCTCTGCATCATCCTTGCTAAGAGACATACTTGACCCCATAGGAGTCTTCATGGTACTGGATGATCCATACCATACTTCCTTATGAGTTCTAGGGTGAACTTGGACTGACATATGGATAAACCACTCTCAGTTGTTTAACTTGGAGACCCAAGAAAAACTTCAGCTCTCCCATACTACTCATCTCAAATTGACCTTGCATAAGTTTTGCAAACTTTTGCAAAGGCTGCTTTCAGTAGACCCAAATATAATGTCATCTACATATATTTGGACTAGTATAACTTTGCCTCTAGATTCCCTAAAGAATAGAGTCTTATCTATTTTCCCCTTGAGAACTTGTTCTCAATGAGGAAACTAGATAGGGTTTCATACCAAGCCCTAGGGGCTTGCTTTATACGTCCATATATAAGCTTTCCTAAGTCACATAGGTCTGATTAATGAGGTAGAGTCTGATATCAACAAAACCTGAAGGATGTTCCATAATAGACCTTCCTCTTTAAGATTACCATTCAGAAAATGCTGACTTGACATCCATTTGGTAAAACTTTGAATACTTGAAAGGTTGCATAGGCAGAAACATCCTTATGGCTTCCAGTCTGGCTTCTTGAAGCAAATGTTTGATCATAAGTCATTACACCTTCTTCTTGTTTATATCCTTTTGAAACAATATTGCTTTATTCTTAATGTTGACCCTTGTTCATCCATTCTTATACTGTAGATCACTTGGTTCCTATTATATTGTGGTCTTTAGGTTTAGGAACAAGTTCCCAGACCTTGCACCTCTTGAAACTGATTAAGCTCTTTCTTGCATTGCTTCAGTCCATTTGTGGATCTATGTATGGCTTTCTTCAAACTGTCTTTGGTTCAACTTGATAGAAAACTGGAGGTAGATTGCAGCATTCCCAGATTCTGCACCTTGTTTGTTACTCCTTGTTCTGGATCTCCAAGTAATCTGCTCTT